>VMBQ01000904.1:50820-121021 GCA_007657795.1 Dreissena rostriformis | reverse complement strand
ATAATATGCACATCTCCTTTTGGTAGTGAAGCTTCCCATAAAGTTTCATTGAATTCCGGTCATTAGTTGCTGAGAAATAGCCCGGACAAGAATTGCACTATATGTACAGTTAATTGAAAATTTCAAAGGACCCTAACTCTGTGAAAAATCATCCAACCGGAACCCGCTGATAATATGCACATCTTCTCTTGGTAGTGAAGCTCCCCATAAAGTTTCATTAAATTCCGGTCATTAGTTGCAGAGAAATAGCCCGGACAAAAATCTGGACAGACGCACGCACACACGCACGGACAGACGAAGCGACGACTATATGCTCCCCCCAAAAATTTTGGGGGAGCATAAAAATTAATTAGACTACCAGAAGAAATTATCAGTAACAGCAACATACTAGTTCAGGAGTGCACCCAAACACATTTTATCAGCACTAACATCATGACCTAAATCAATAAAGATGCCCACTCATGCTTTCCCAATCTAACAAGATTCACCAAAACTAGGCAGTTTTAAACAGATTCTGCCAATTGTAGCAATTTTTATCTAAAGTCAGTTCAGTAAAAGAACAAATCAGCTAAAAGAAGACAGAATAACACCCCTGACTTTCGAACCATCTTCAACCCCTCCCCCCTCCTATAAGTCCCAACAACGACCTCACTCACCTCAGTATCATACCCCATCCACACAGACTGACCACACAAACTACAGACTGACCACACAGACTACAGACTGACGGCTGGATGGAGACAGTCTGGATTGTTTGAACACAAGTTCATGTTACACAGGGACTTATGCAGTTCTATTGTAAAATATAAAACAACATAAAGTATATCATCTAACTTTAGTGCATTTTATCCGTGTATAAAAAATGCTTGTTATTTTCCTAACGACAGTAAGCAAGAAATCAGCTCAAGGCTACGGAATTTTAACTTGGTATGAATGATGAAGTTAGAAATGAATATGAAATGAGATGAAGCTCCGATGCATATTTACTGTAATTAATAAATATGGCTTGTGTGTACAAAATTTAATTTTTCACTGTATTCGATGTACACAAGCCAATTTAAAGCATTTAAATTCTCCGTGATGCATTAATTGAAAAGAATGTTAGGTTATTTTTCATAAAGAAATGCATCTTATTTATGTCTTTGAGTTTCATGGGAAAACAACATAAACAAACAATCGAACCTTAAAACAAAAACATTTAAATCTGACAGATGACATGCTGAAGAAAATATAATGATAATAAGTTTCAAGTTTTTTAATGTTATAATACTACAAATTTCAAACATTAAACAAGAGGACCTAAGTCCCACAGTCGCTCACCTTACATTTCAGAGAACTGGACTGCTCTCAGCAACTTTTGAGATGTTTCTGAAACCATTTTCAAACTTGGCCAAAATATCAACTAGAGAGTTTATAAGGTTTTACTATAGCCATTTAAGGAAAAATGTTTTTCAACCAACCAGAACCATTTTTTCACTCAAATGTTGATAATGCAAGGCAGACGACAGACAAAGGGCGATCACAAAAGCTCACATGAGCACGTTGTACTCAGGTGAGCAAAAAACTCAAACTAACAAAATACACTATGGAACAAATGTCATTTTAATCCATGGCTGATATACATGTAGATAATCAATCTAAAGGATGTATAATATGTGTGAGAGACTAAGACCTGCAGGAACCACCTGCCATGCGTGGACATATAAATGGGTGTTACTGTATTGTGTTGATTTCCCCTGTCTGCTAGGACCATATTTTTTTAATTAAAATGACAGTTTCACCCAGCTGTAACCTCTGCTAGTGACTCTGTTGTTGTAAGAATAAACAACAGACAGGGCATTCCAGGGTGAGCATGGATGCTCCAAATAAGGCAAAAGTTATAATTAGATCTGATGTTTAGGGGCCATTCTCGAACTTCGATTGGTCGGGCCTAGTATTCATGCATATTTTTTATCCTTAATCATTTCTGCATACTTTTTATCCTCGATACCATTTCTAAACATAAACGTGACATTTTGGGCTAACTCTTCTTCAACATCAGAGCATGTTGTCTCTTGATTTTTTAACAGACTGGACAGGGCCGAAAAACGTGACGCCCGTTCACTAACATGTTTGTCAACTAGGCCTACGACTGTTGTGTCAGTTGTTTTGTCAGATGGAATTTCCCCATCTTCACAGTCATCATAAAATTCCCCTTCATCAAAATTCTCATCACAATTTCCATATTCTTCTAAAGAAGACAGTCGGCCACAGACGGATTCTAAAACACCGTCATGTTAAGCAATCGCCCCTTGTAAGCTCGTCATAAATTCCTTCATTTCCCTACGCATCAATTTCAAATCAATGTTAGTTTCATCCGGGGTTTTTGGTGGACCCGCTATTTCAGAAGAGGGTTTTGGTGAACCGTCCTTTTTAGAGGAAGACGCAATTGCCTTTACCTTTGTGGAGGATGACTTAGCTTTCTTATTTTCATCCTTCGCACTTTAACCTTTACATACCGTAGTGGGTGGGGTAACCTTCCCTGAGGAAGTAGCTTTATTGTCCATATTTGCTACGATGCGTTAATCGATATACTTAATATGTTATAGTACACAAAACTGTGTTTGCAGGCGTTGAAAATGATAAATAAAAACGTTGCAGTATACGAAAAAGAACGATTTAAAAGACCGATTAAAAAATGGCGACGTCTACGCCATGCGTCGGAAGTACACTAATGCGCATGCGCGGCGGGTACAATCTCATTTAATGCCGAAGTAATATGAGTCTATGACGTTATAGAATTATTTGAATTCCTATTGTAAGTCGCCCAACTCTTCAGTGTACTTAGACCCTTAAAACAAGTAGGTTGGTCACTCATGTGCTAGTAGACTCTGGAACAAGTGGTCTGGCACGACTGCTAATATTTTATCAGTAATATTTTGATATCTTAAGAAGATTAGATTGTTGGTAAAGGGCAGGAAAACCACACATAATGTTATATGTTAATCGATTGATTGTATATGTGTGATCTGTATGAATGTACAATTATGTATTCATGCGATATTGTTTGTATCATTATCTATACGACCTTTGTTAAATCATGTATTTTATATAATGCATGTGTCTGATTGAATGTTGTATTATGTCTAGGTAACTTTGTTATTTGCAGATAACTGTCTTCAAGTCTTAACGTCATCTTCACATCTACGTCATTTAACATCTGTTGGCGTCAATCAATAAAGTGAAGATTTTTATTATATAAGACGCGTTTGTTGCTTTGTCTTCTAAGCCCCCAAAAGGTGATCGCACCAGGAGTTGCGTCTCTATACTCCGTGGCAAAGTTATTGCATAATTTAAAGTTACTGCGAAAGGAACTTGACAATTATCGCATAGAAAGAGTTGCTGCCTAACCTCTTTCCTACGAATTTCAATATGTGTCTTGTGTTTATTCCACATACCCCCATGGAATATTTGTATGTTCAAAGAATAGTTTTCTTATCAAATGCAAACAAACATGACTGTGCAAAAAAATAAAATGTAGAAAATGCAGTCAACATTCACATCTGCCAAATATCAGTTTTTGCAATAATTTTATTTTAAAGATAATTATTTAAAGTGCTACACAGCCGGTCAAAAGGTGATAATAACAAAACTCTACTACCATGTGACTATCACTATTTAGGTACTTAAGGAAAATTAAATATGCTCAATTAACTTGAATCTCAATCACCAAAAATACCCCCATAGAGACAAACCTGCCATGCCAATGGCAAAGTTCAAGGGCACATAACTAAATGGATCACTGAACAAGAAAATTGTGTCTTGCACATCTACACTTCATGATGATGACATACTTCAAGTTTCAATGCAATTGCTTGAGGAATGTGGAAGAAGTTTGTTCCACAAACGCAGAACATTAAACAAGAGCACTGCAGAGCGGGTGCCAACGCTCGGCTGCGGGTGCAGTTTTGAAAAAATATTTAAAAAAATGACCTTTGACCTTGAAGGATGACCTTAACCTTTCACCACTCAAAATGTGCAGCTCCATGCGATACACATGCATGCCAAATATCAAGTTCCTATCTTCAATATTGCAAAAGTTATGGCCATTGTTAAAGTTTTCGGACGACGACGCGGAAGGACGAGCTGGCTATGACAATATCTCGGGTTTTCTTCGAAAACAGCCGAGCTAAAAATGTAGGCTTTTGTAAAATGGCAAAGTTCAAGGGCACACAACTCAGGAACAAGTGAATCACTAAGCATTAAACAGTGTCTTGCATGTCTTCACTTCATGGTGATGACATATTTCAAGTTTCAATTCAATCACTTGAGAAATGTGATAGGAGTTCGCTCAACAATCTAAAAACATTATATGCAGCCAAACTGCTGACACACCTCTCTGAAACTGTGCAGTTTGACCAAGCAGGCAAGAACTTGTATATCATTAATAGACAAAAAATGAAAATTGTAAGTGGACTCTGTCAAACCAGAACGACAAATAACAATGTCTGAAAAATACTATGGCACAGCAAGACAATTATAAACGGACCATTACCAAGGTTGGCTCAAAGAATCTGAATAAGAAGCCAAAATGCCTGTTATTTAGAAAGTTAGCTCAGAAAATGTAAAAATATGCTTTATTTTAAAATGTTTTTTTTGAATTTTAAGAGTCAATTAGAGAATTTAGTAGCCATGGGCTATTCTGGCAACAGGTAACATTAAATTAACATTAGAGGAGCCATTGCACAATGACGATGAGAGAAGGAAAAAAACAGATTTTTTTACAGGTAGCAAGCAGAGCACAACGGTAGAGTTTGATGCTAAACTTTTATCAAAATTATATTGTTTTCTGACAAAATCTAAAATTAACACTTTTTTTACAGAAATATGATAGAATGTCAAAATATGGTGTTGGTTGAAACTATAGGAAGAAGCTATTCACTTTTAAATAAATGCAATGAAACTAATTAATAAATAAGTTATATAGATAATATGATACTATTGGTGGATGAATTCAAATCGTGTTATCATTATTTTTGAACAAAATATAACTTCATTAAATGGTTATAATGCAACTTTTCTGAATATGTTCTTTCATAAAGCTGTTATGCCTTATGTCAAGTTTCACTAAAAGAAGTTAATCACATAGTGACATAGTGCTTACATGAGGCAAAAAGCTGGAGTTCAGACTGAGTTAAAGAATTACAATTGGCATTGATTGACTTGATGTAGTCCAACTTGTTGACGCTCTCAAATATTCAGCTACTTTTTATATGGGTAATATTTGGAGCGTACAACGGGGGAAGGACCAAAACAATGGTGGAAAGTTTTCCTTCTTTGTCTATATTGTTGCGCAAGGATTTTGTGCGCAACATTTAAGCCCCGATATCAGACAGTTAATATCAACGGATTGCAATAATATTTACATACCAGTGTAGATAATTCATTTCTCGATAATGTTCCGTANATTACATTCAAAAGCTCTTTTCTGAATGGATTAAACAGTCTGAAATCATCCAATCAACAAAGTAGAGACATTTATCTTGAGGAACATTCAATGTCATACTGCATGCAAGCTATTTAGAAAATAAAAATCGTAAACCAAAAAGTTTGGAATGATTTTGTTCGCGGTTATAGACAGTGTTCCTTGCTGAAATCAATAAAAAATTACTTTTAAATCATTGATGTATTGGTATTGAACAAGAAAGTGGTCGAATATTTGTGGAAAACATGAGTATTTTGATTAAAACGTGTGTCTGCTACAAGTTTACGAGTGGTTACGGAAATTACCGATCGTACATATGTATTGAGTCTATTGACAGACAAAGGCCAAACGACCGAATAGCTTTCATATTTCAAGTTTATCAGCCTTGAAAGCATCACTTAATCAAATAAGAAGCAAAATCATACATTTATCAACCAGTAATAGTCACTAACACCAAAATCTTTGGGTGCATCCATTTTGTTTTTCGGAAACCGCGACATGTGTTATTTTCAGAAACCGACGATCGGTCATTTCCGGAAGATATCAGTAAATTTCAGCCGACAAGTTTTCGTCAAAAATTCTTATGTTTTCCGCAAATATTCTACCACTTTCTTGTTGTATACCAATACATAAATGATTTGAAAGTAATTTTACACTGATTTTGGTCAGGAACACTTTATATAGCTGCTAAAAAAGACATCTCAAATTTAGCGCACAAACCATTGAATAAGCATACTTCAGTTCATCCTTCTTTCCGATTGTTTTATCAATTCCTTAAGCTTCAGCCACCAACTTATTTTTGAAATTATGACACTTATCTGTTTAAACTTGGGGTATTATATATTTTTGTTATTTTTATTGAGAAACGTCCATCTTATAACACATTTTTGGTACAAAAATGTTAATTGTATATATAGTTTGAAAACATACATGTATAGGTAAAGATTTACCTAAACTTGCTACACATGTAAAATAAAATGCCAATTATTACACACACAAAAATCACTTGTAATCAGTATGTTTTGTTTATTAGTCTGAAACAATATTAATGTATTGATTCATTTTAAAGTTATTACACACAATACATTAAATGTTGTCCTATAAAAATTATGACAGAACAGATTGAAAGGAAGATATGAACAGAACAAATTAGGGTTGCCTTCATAGAGTTGTCATGTTACTAAGGATGTACCTGATATTTAAATAACTTCGCCTTTATTTTGTTGTAGATACATTAAATGTTCAATTCAATTTCTCACTTGTGTTGAAAATGTTTTCATTCAGTATATAAAACAGTCAATTTAAGTCTTTAAGTGGCTGAATATACAGGCAAATAGGCTACCGGGTAAACAGTATGCTTATATTGAAATTAAAAACAAAAAACAACTAAAACATCTTTTTGTATTAATTTTCTGATCAAAAGTGGTGTTTCTAGTTAGTATAGGACATATTTTATCAAGAAAAAACGTTATAATTTGGATTGTTTTGAAGAAAAGTGTGCATTTCATCCAGTATTCTCATGGTACCAGTTTTTGGTTAGAAATTCAATAACAATATTTTTAAAGTTCATAACCCCTTGTTGCTAAAAAAAATCATAAAAAATAGAATTTTCAAAGTTATCCATTAAAACAAAAAGAAAATGCTTTCTAATACCTTAAATATTATTCCTGCAGGCATTTGACATCAATTATTAATGTTTAAAAAAATCATTGGTTCATGCTACTTGATGTTGACAAAAGAGGGGGAGGATTGTTTGTAGTCGATTAATAAAATAACTAGCATGTAAACATGCACACACAAAGGCACATATACAACGAATAAACATTTATCAGTTATATAATAACATAAACAAGCGCAATGACATAATCTGAAACCATTAATTTAATAAAAAGAAATAACCTGCGCAAGAAGATTGATATCCGTGAAATCACACAACGCCATCTTGAAATCACGTGTACCGCAGCGCCATCAGTACCGACACATTCATAAATACTGACCAATCATGAGGTAGCATTCTGGTTTCTGACGTCACTTCAATTTTTATTACAGGCGGGAAGTTCAGTCGTCTGCCTGTGAACATAAAGCCACACTCGTCTTTGTGACAAAGGAAGAAAACACTTTAACTTATTCAAAATGCCGTCTGAAAAGTAAGGATTTTAATTGTATTAGTAATTGATATATGAAAATTGTGGCAGATGGATATAGTAGTTGATAATTCGTATTTTATTGAAATATCCTTTGTTTAATTAAAGTTTGCGCTCATCGATTATTCTAGAAACCTGGGTCTAATTATAATATCTAGATTGTTGTATGGTGATGCGGATGCTGAAGATGGTGATATCATGCCGATTTAATGTGTACGATGTTGAAGATTGTAAAAAAAGTTACCTGTGTACATAGTAAGCATGAAAAAATCTCCCTCACTAGGCCTAGATTATGCATAAGCGGAAGTTGATTGCGGAATTATGTGGGTTTAAAAATAGTTTTCATTTTTTATAGGGAAGAAGTACAAACCGTAACCGAGACGACTGAGATAACAGAAACTCCAGATTTTCCAGAAATTAAAACAAAAACAGTAGAGGATGTAAAAAGAGCTGTTGCAGAAGCCGAAAAGGTGAGTTTTTACCGTTAAACAATCAACTAAAAGCTGTTGTGATTTAAAGGTTATGTTAATGACTTTACTTTACTCTTTCAATAACGTTCATTCTTGAATTCCGACTTCGAACTGTAAAACAAAATGTTTTTAGAGGAAAAAAACTATTGATTTTTATGAAGTGTTTTTTTTGTACTTAATTATACTTGCCAAAATACGTAATGCACATATGTAAGACATTATTCCTAACAACACTGATGAATAACAATGGAGCGTGGCAAACGTTTACTGTAGAACCACGCTTGACCAACCATGAGTTTATGTATGAAAGACGTTAGCATTTTCTCAGATATGGGGGTCCACCATAACTTTTAGCAGGGGTGTGGTTTTTCCTCCATTCAGCTGATTTCCTCCCTTTCAATGTCAAACTAATTGTACAAATAGTTATTAACTAAGCTGGATCTATATATAAATAAAGAGTTTTGTTGAACCCCGGGGGTAGGGCATTTTCCTCCCCTCAGGTGGTTCTTAAATCACACCCCTGTTTAAAGGGCAATTATAAATGGGTCGCTGTTAACTCTTATTCTTTACTAATAACACCACTGGAAATAAAATATGATAAGCTTTGTGACTCAGCTTAATATAAAAAAAACTCGTTTAAGCAATGTCATTAATGTCTGATTATAGTAATCGTTTTCAATCGCAGGCAAAGGAGGACCAAGTTGATGAAGAGGACCAAGAAGAATCTACAGAATCATCAGAGAAGGCCGAGGAAAATGGAGACAGTCACAACGACGAAGAAAATGTCAACCAGAATGCTGTTGTATCAATAGGTGCGATAGTCTTCTGTGACTTTAGTCATTTAAAGAAAAAAAATGTTTACTGGGGATTGATATTTAAATATAAATATCATAAAACAAATGCTTCGTATTAAATATGTATAGTTTGAGTGTTTTTTAAAAGTTGTCACAGTGGAAGTTTTAATATGTACTGGTTAAGCAGGGAATATAGTCCAAAAATTGGAAGATGCATTATGTATCCACATGTTTAGTATTGTCAAAATATTAAGTCATTTTACTTTCAGACTCAGAAAAGAGGGCATTAGATGAAGAAGAGGCTGACAATGAGGAGACCAGTCCATCAAAAAAGACCAAAACTTCAGAGCCTGAATCAAATGAAACTTCAGAGCCAGATGCCACTGAAACTTCTGAGCCTGAAGCAAATGAAACTTCTGAGCCTGAAGCAACTGACCAGCCCTATGATGAAGACGAAGACAGTGCAGATTCATAGACCATTTTTTCATTGATAATGTGATCATATCATTTACCATTGTTTCACCTTGTTTATTGAGAGTTGTTCATCTCGTATTTAAATCACGTGCAGCCAAACTTTCTACATGTTGGATGTTTTATTTTAGTATATTTGTGGAATAAATGTCGTCTGATCTAAATACGTTTTGTTGGTGTAAAATTTCATGTTGGAAAAGTAATGTGGACGTGCATGCTAGATGATGCAAATCTTTAAAACGCGAATGTTTTGGGCACATTTGATACATAAATAAAACTTAGTGCTAATACTTATTTAACAATGTATACAAAAATCGGCGGGGACGTTTAATTTAAAGGCTTAGAGGAGCACTTGAGCGAATTTCCAATTGGTGGCTCATCTTGCAAGTAAGTGCTTACATCCTCGGGACACTTGTCGAGAGCCGGATTGATATGTACATTTAATGAATAGAGATTGAGTATATCCATTTGGAACACTGCACACCCCAAGCTGACACAATTTTAAATCTCAACCGGGTTTGTGTAAAAATTAGTTTTTAGCTCCCCTGAGCAGAAGTGCACAAGGCGAACTATTGTGATCACAGTATGTCCGATGCGTGTCGTCAAATTTTTCCTCGTGACCACTTTTTGTTTTAATCCAATCTTTATGAACTTTGTCGGAATGTCGAATCTTAGTCATGTGCGTCAAAAAAATTAGATCACCATGTCAAATCTTGAGAAAAAATTGTTACCACTCCAGAGGCTACATTTATGACTAGATAAACTTGGTCAGAATGTTAATATAACGCTATCTAGGCTGAGTTTTAATCTGGGTCATTTGCGTGCAAAAACAAGGGCACAAATCTGAGAACATTGTTACCACTGTAGAGGCCACATTTATGCCTCAATATTGATGAGGCTTTGGCAGAATGTTTATTCAACAATCATTAGGCGAAGTTTGAAAGTGGGTCATTGTGTCCAAAAACAAGGTCATCCGATCAAATCTTAGAAAAACCTTGTAACCAGTCTACATTCATGACTATCTAAATGATGGAAGGTTATAATGTTTTTTGACCTAATTAGCAAGATTTCAAATCTGGGTCACACAGGTCCTAAAACGTTTATATGTTAGAAAAACAAAACCTTTAACAGAACATTTTTAGAGGCCATATTTATGACTCAATCTTTAAGAAACTTTGTTATAATGTTTATTCTTATGGACATTTTCTTGGCCTAGTTCGAATCTGGGTCACGTACGTCCAAAAGCTTGGTCTCAAGTTCAAATCTTTGAAAACCTTGTTACCACTTAAGGTCACATTCATGACTGAATCCAATACTAGGTAAGAATGTTTATATTGACTAAATGTTGGCCGATTTCGAATCTGGGTCACACACGTTCAAAAACTGGGTCACCAGGTCAAATATGTGCAAAAACCTTGTTACCACTGTATGGGCCATATTTATGACTCTGTCTTTAACAAAAACTTGGTCAGAATGTTTCTCTTGACAATATCTAGACCGAGGTAAAATAAGGGTCACATGTCTCCAAAATTTTGGTCACCAGGTCGAGTTCAGAATGTTAAGCTTGACAATATATAGGCGGATTTTGAATCTGGGTAACGTGCGTCATAGAACGAGGTCACCAAGTCAAATCTTTAAAAAAACAAAAACATTTCAACCACTTCAGAGACCACATTAATGACTAAATATTGATGAACCTCGGTTAGAATATTTCTTTAGACAATATCTAGGCCTTTGAGAATCTGATTCACGCGTCCATTAACTATGTATACAGTTTATATCTTAGAAAAAACCTTGTTATCACTCTAGAGGCCACATTCATGATTCAATCTATATGAAGCTCGAATATTTATCTTGACAATGCCTAGACCAATTGAAGTTCGAATCTGGGTCACGAGAGTTCAAAAACTATTTCACCAGGTCAACTCTAAGAAAAACTTTGTTACCACTTTAGCGGCCACATTTATGATTCAATCTTGACAGTTTTGTCAGAATGTTCATTTTGACAATACATTGGTTGTATTCGAATCTGGGTCACATGGATAAAAAAGGTCACCGGGTCAAATCTTAGCAAAACCTTGTTACCGATCAAGGGGCAACCTTTATGACTCAAGTTAATTGAAACATGGCCAGATTGTTATCTTAACAATATCTAGTTCAAGTTTTAGTCTGGATCAGATGCGTCTAAAAAACTTGGTCACGAGGTCAAATCTTAAGAAAACGTGTTACCACTCTAAGACCGCATGCATTTATGACTCAACCTTGATAAAACATGGTCAGAATGTTTATCTTAATAATCTGAAGTTCAGGTTTGAATCTGGATCAAGCGTGGTGAAAAACTATATCACCTGGTCCAATTGGTGTCACTAATTAACTCGTGTCCATTATGGCCCTCTTGTTGTTGTGTTGTTGTTTTTTCGTTAAACAAATAGTGGAGATCGAATTAAATACCGGTATGTTGTGGGGTTTTTTTTTGGTGGCTATCTGGTTTACAACCATTTTCAATTGTTCATCTATGCGTGAGCGGAAAGAAAGAACAAGTGATAAAGAAGGAAGAGTTAATTTAACCGCGTGATCATTATAATATAGTTAAATGGTTTTCTGGTTAATGTGTTCGAACTGTTAAACTAGTGTAAAAAACATACGCGCCAAAGCAAACAAAAAATAGATGCAACTGGATCTGTTTAATATGCTAACCTGAGCACTAGGTGCTTAATTTTTAGCTCGACTATTATTAATGAAATATATATAGTGGAGCTATCCTACTCACCCCGGCGTGAGCGTTGGAATGTTAAAGTTTGCGTACCACCTCAAATATTTTCTATGTCCCTTGACATATTGCTTTTATATTTTGCATACTTCTTAACCAACATGACCCCAATCTATAAACAAGAGCAGACAACTGTATCAAGCATTTTGTACGAATTATGGCCCTTTTTCCACTTATAAATTGCATATTATTGATAGATCTATGTTAAAGTTTGCGTACCACCTCAAACATTTTCTATGTCCCTTGACATATTGCTTTTATATTTTGCTTACTTCTTTACCAACATGACCCCAATCTATAAACAAGAGCAGACAACTGTATCAAGCATTTTGTAAGAATTAATGCCCTTTTTCCACTTGTTATATGCATATTATTGATAAATCTATGTTAAAGTTTGCGTACCACCTCAAATATTTTCTATGTCCCTTGACATATTGCTTTTATATTTTGTACACTTCTTTACCAACATGACCCCTAATCTATAAACAAGAGCAGACAACTGTAAGAATTATGGTCCTTTTTCCACTTAGAATATGCATATTATTGATGAATCCCCCCCCCCACCATTTTTTTTAAACATGGTTAAAAAAACAACTAATACTTATTTTTATTAGTTTATTTTTGAAAGACCGTCCAACCATCCCACCCAAGCTTTTGCTATCAAACTTGAAATAAAATAATATTAGTTTGTTTTATGTCTTTACAAATGTTCAATAGATCGTGGAAAATATACCTGAACTCAGAATCGTATAAATATATATATAAATATAATGTACAACTTCTTTAAAACATAAGCAATCAATATGTTTCAATTATGGTCCTCTTCCATTTAGAATATGACTATATTACCTTGACCTTATTGAATATGAACAGTTTCCCCATGATGGCTTACGTTATACCGTCAAGCACTCAAATAGTCGAGCGCTCTGTCTTCTGACAGCTCTTGTTATTGTTAGCTATTGAGGTCACCCAATATCCGTTGTCGTGCGTCATAAAGTGTTTGCCTGTTAACACAGAGCTCTCATCCAATCTATCTTGAAACTTTGTCAGAATGTATATCCTGACAATCTTTAGGCTGAGTTCGAATCTGGGTTACATGTGTCAAAAAAACTACTTCGTACTTCACGAGGTCAAGTCTTAAAAAAATCTTGTGACCACTATAGAAGCCACATGTACGACTCTGCTTCTCTTGCAGACTCATGGTTTCGGGCCATACGTGGTATCTGGTCCCTGCAATCCAGGAGGATGCTTTCAGCCGTTTGGTCGGCTTCTCCACATGTCATGGTTTATTTTTGTGTGTGTCGTGTTCGCAGTAGGAAGATAATCAGCTTCTATCAGTTCTAGTATGTTCATTTGATGCTATATATATATAGCTGTCATATGAATGTTAAGTTCAAAAAGGCTCTTGACGATGATTTTCATTCTCTTATGCACTATAGTTTATTACTTAATCTCGATGAAACTATCAGATTGTTAATCATGACTATCGGTATCTGAGCGAAGTTTGAATATGGGTAAAAAACTAAGTCACCAGGTAAAATTGTGTCTTGAGGCTAAATGATGAATCAACTTAAAACTTAATAGGTATATGTAGATCTCTTTGAATCTGGGTAACGTACATCCAAAAAACTAGGTCACCGGATCAAATCTTTTACAAACCTAGAACCCACTTTAGAGTTCACATTTATGACTCTTCATGAATTATTGTCAGAATGTTTATCTTGACAATATATATAAAACGAGTTCTAATCTGGATCACAAGCTTTCAAAAACTAGGTCATCAGGTCAAGGCTTAGAAAAACCCGTATTACCACTCTAGAGGCCACACATCATACTAAATATTGATGAAACTTAGATTGTTTATCTTGACAAGATCTAGACCAAGTTCGAACCTGGGTAATGTGCGTCCAAATACCATTTCAAATCGTGTTATCGTACTCAATCTTGAAGAAACTTGGCCAGATTATCTTGACCATATCTAGGCCAAGTTCGAATATGAGTTACTTCGTCTAGAAACTGGGTGACTAGTTCAAATATTAAAAAAAAACTTACCATATGGATAACATTTATGACTCAAGTCAGCTGGAACTTAAATATCATGTTTACATTCACAATATAAAGGCCAATTTTAATCTGGGTCAATAGGGATCAAAAACTAGATCCCAGGGCTAGCGCTGAAGGGCAATCATGTTCCATGTGTATATCAGTAGCATAACATTTTATTGTAGCATAACACACGAAAATAATTAACCTTCACTCATACGTAGTTATGTTAGTTGCTTTTTTTTTCAATTATAAATAAATACAATATTAATCAAATGTGTATTAACGTAGAAACCACACGGGTGGAAGTCTGACTCAATATTTGTTATGCTGTATTTTCTTATCATCCCCATCATTCCCTTGACAGGTCTGGGTGATGAGAGACGACGACACATAGATCTTCCGCCAGTCAGGTCCGACCTGCTGGATGTAGCTCATCCATGTAATGTCCATGTCCACTATTTCACATTGTCCACCATGCTTTTCTTCTGACAGGCCTCGACGAAGACCTCCCTTTAGCGTGCCCTGGAGTACAGTCTTGCACAGAGAGTCGTGCCTGGTGACGTGTCCAAACCAAGCCAGCTTTCGTCGTTTGTTGGTCGCCAGGAGGGGTCCTTGTAGGCCAACAATTGCTGCTGTAATATTCCGGACGTACTCGTTGGTCGTGTGCTCTATATAGGAGATGCGGAGCAGTCTTATGACACATGTGGTCAAAGGCATTTTCTAAATTATTCCAAATATGCGCATGCAAAATCTAGTTATAGTAAATAGCTAACGGCGACCAATGAAGTCAAACATTACACCTACAATGTACTCATATAAACCATTCCATTTCTCTAAACTATTGGCAAATAAATATAAGAAACTATTGCATTGTGGTTGTGTGTTTTTTTTCTGCCCAGACAATGTATTGATCTCCCAACTGGTTATTCTTGTTATATGTTATATACATTCTCACCTGCTATTTTTATGGCATTTTGCATGAACGCCAATTTTCAATCTGAGCCTGTCTTGGTTTAATTTTACTTATCATGACATGCTAGTGCGACGTTTGCAGTTAACCCGTACATCCATGAAAATACATAAATATAATTGTATGGCAATATAAACTATGTGATGTCATTGTACTTTATTGTTCATATTTTTGTATCTACTGAAGAACGTGGATTGATGATAATAGAAGTTTATTTATCCAGTGGAAAACCTCAATTAATTTCACGTAATCGCGGTAAGTGCTCGATCCGGCAAGTATAGCGTTTATTTTCGACGATGACAACTGCCTCGCATGTGTAATTTATCATTTTTTACCTCTACTATACACCGTCCACCATCTACTTACGATTGACTTGTCTTTATTTGTTCAATTTATTGATTATAACAGCCATTGCATTTTTTATTTAATTTTTGGTGCCTTTACCCATTTGTTGTTTAGTATTACACGCATGGTGTATGTTGTTTGTTTTTGATGCCCAGCCATGTCATATATTGATATCACACCTGGTTATTCTTGTTCATATGTAAAGTACATCGCTGCATGCTGATTTTACGGAATTTTGAATAATTGCCAATTCAATTTCAGTCTTTCTTAGTTTTATTTTACTAGACATGACAACGCTTGTTCGGCTCAAGGTCATTATCGGCTCGTGTACTACTAACAAGTACCATGTCATTATCGGCTCGTGTACTACTAACAAGTACCATGTGAACTCTTAAGTATACTTCTAAGTACCCGGGGTACGGACAATATACTGACAAGTACCCCGAAGTATGGCCGGGTGCCTTTAAGCGTCTTTTCCGTACCCGGGTACATGGTAGTATACTTAAAAGTACCCGAGGTACTTTTTCGTATGAACTGAGCCAACGACGACCAATTCAGACAACCACGATTGGTCATTGCCGGCTCAGGTACTATTTAAAAAATACCCCGGGTACTCTTAAGTATTATAAAAAAAGTACTCGGGGTTAGGAAAATATTCTAAAAAAGTACCCCGGAGTATGGTCGGGTGCCTTTAAGCGTATATTCCGTACCCGGGGTACGTTGTAGTATACTTACAAGTACCCGGGGTACTTTTAAGTAGTACATAGGCCGACAACGACCAATTGAGCGCTAGTACGACTATTGATATTGAACCTTACATCCAGAACAATACATAAAACACGTGTCTCACATGAAATAGTCAGACCTCTGGTTTCATATTAGACAGGAAACATCGAATAAAGGACTGCTATACAAATAAGGTAAAATAATGATTAAGGGGTCAAAACTTCCTATTTATTTAATGACTACAAAAATATATGCTGAATCCATATGGCCCATTTGTTGTGTATTGGGCATGTTACATCATTGAATGGTCCACCAAGAGTTTAAAAATGATACCCCGGTGTCAATTCAAGCCACATGATTCACATTAACTTAGTTAGACAAATGATTAAAAAACCTTCAACTCTGAAAACGCAGTGCCATATGTTTGATATTTGGTATGTAAATTGTAATACTAGTAAGGTAATCTTGTATTAAGAGTTTTCGAATTGTTCCCACGGGGATCAACCTGGCCACACCAGAATCACGTTTATATAAATTTACTCTATATTATTTCTCTAAAACTGCAAAGTATATATCGTCGTTCTCAGATGAGATACTATATATATTACCAACTCCGGACAAAGTGTTGGGATTGATTTCTTTTATTTGAGCTTGAATTGTGACGTTGTCTTTTTAACTATGGGCCTGTTTCTTGCGCGCGACACTTTCTCTCATCCAGCTGTTAACTTCTGCTAAGTTAATTATTTGAAACTAGATCCTTGCTGGACAAAGTTATGTTTTGGACAAAGTGCTAAGGATGATTTTCATTTTTTTTTTAATTTGTCCTTGAATTGTAAAGTTGACCTTACATGGACCTAGAAACCTGGTTCATGTGGCGGGCAATCCGTCGCCTCATTCTCATCACTTCTACCAAGTTATCTGCTGAACAAATTATGATCCGAACAAAGTTCTGCCCGCACGCCCAATCGCTCGGGCATTTCCGCACACGGCCGTTATTGAAACGATCCTAAATAAGTCATTTGCAGAAGGAAAGCAAACGTTCTCCGAGAAATCTGTGCAAAGAAATATGTTAAACGTTCTGAAAAAACAACATCTTTTAACACACACAAACGAACAACTTTGTATTGTTCAACAATTCTATGTAAATATATTTTAATATTACACTTAAACGTTATTCGTAATTCCCCATGTATAACAAGGTAAGCCCATGATACTTTACTTACTCAAGTAATGCAGATGTAGTTAAGTCGCGGACTATTCCTGTTCATAACAAAACTACAATGATATAAGCAAGTTTCCTAGAATGCAAGCGACTCAAAAACAGCAAGCCGCACGTTTCAATCAACATTTATGGTGTTTCTTTACAGACCATCCGTTTGCAGCACAGTGGAATGTTAGTTAATTCAGAAAAACGCTGACAAATAAGATTGTCTTTTCGGAAACAACACAACATTCAATCTAATAATTGCGATGCTGTTTTTTTACCGCCATGATTAGACTGAAATAGGGTTAAAACTGCGAATAATCTAACAAGAAATATGTCCGAAGGACACGGATGCCATGCTATATTTCACTGGAAACAGAAACGAGTGTTGTGTGCCACACATAATGTCAACAGTTAATACAGCATGTATAATATACCAGTTGTTTGTAACTGTTTCAACACATAAAGCCTATTTCATATACAATGTATGTAACATTGGCCTTTTAGCAAGCAAAATCTTTGATGGACACAACATTTCGTCTGGAAATGATGAAACATTTTTTTCCAATTCACTATCAAGAAATAGAAATGACAGTCAAATAAACATCCTCAAGCACTAATACCATACAAGGACTTTGTACAAACTTCAGGTGTCCACTGTGACCTTGACATTGAAGCGACTGACAAGGTCGTTTCACTCGACACATCGTCCAGATATACTTGTTATTTGTGCAAATTTATTTCGAAATACCATCATGCAAAACAAATGTATGGGCCGTACAAGAACATTCACTATATATAACGGAATATGCCAAACCTACAAGTGTCCGCTGTGACCTTTATCTTGAATCTAGTGAGCGACATGGTTGCTGCACGCGACACGTCGTCTTGATATGATGGTTTTCTAAGTCAATGTACCGGTACTAGTATTTAGAAATCCTTAAATGCACGGCAACATTATGAGTCGGACACGAACATGTACGTAAACCATATATACTATAAGGAATATTTAAAAATTCCAAGAAGCCATTGTTACCTTGTTCTTGAATAGCGCGACATGTCGATTGCACGGGCATGTTTGTTGAACGCGACACATTGTCTTGATAGCAAGACACTGGAGTCAATTTATTTTGAAATCCGATAGTGCATAACAAAGACCGGACACGAAAATGAACCTTTACTTAATACATATACGGAATATGCAAACACTCAAAGTGTCCGCTGTGGCATGGGCCTTGAAGCGAGGGTCACTGTTTATGTGATTATCATTTGTGCCGATTGATTTTGGAATCCCATAATGCACGACAAAGTTATGAGCCAGACACGAAATGTCCCACACGCAAAAACAAAAACACATACACGGTCTGGGATAACATGACCCGGTATATGCCATTCTGCTATTATCATGGCGGGTGCATAAACACAATCAAATGTCGCTTAGGTAAACTTATTTACGGTAAACAGTGAACTAGCGACCAACATAATTATGCGCGTGCATTCGCACACACGCGATTGTACGGTATAAAACAAAATTATATTTAATATAAATCCCCACATCAAAGATCTTTCAACTCCCAAATGGTTGGTACAGTTAGTTTGGTGTAGCAAAAATCGGCCATAGTAAACGGTAACGCAAGTGGTATTTCGACGGCCTGCATCGAAACCGTGTCCATTTGCATCATGCGCTTGGACTCCTCAAAATTATCGTCTTCTCCGCCGAATACGACGATATTAGTCCCAAAGCCGGCAACGCCAAAATCTTTATTTAAACAGGGTTTGGACAGTTGCCCAATCCTCTCGATTTTAGTATCATCAGTCAACGTTTCAATCATTTTATATACAACGCTTTTATGAACGACGTATATGTGCACACCGAGGTGTACAACTCCGAACGCGCTGGATTTCATTTGAAATGGTAAGCGAAGAGTCTTGTACATCCAGCTTAACTTGCTCTTAGTATCAAAGCACTGAATGGTAGAAATAGCCGCGCTCGTATTGGGGCCACTTCCACATGGGTATCCACCAAAAATGTAAATCCTCTCTGCGACTACAACGGAACGTGCTCCGGCTACGGGTAAGGCCATGCTCCCACATTTTAACCATCCGGGCACAACAGTGTCGTACCTGTGAATTTCTCCACTTTCTGCGGATGTTTTTCCACCAAGGACATAGATACATTTGTCTACAGCGGTCATGATATGCTGCTCTCGAGCGCATACAAGGTCAGATAATTTGAACCACCTCTTTTCGGATCCATCAAAGGACATGAATCGTGTTTTATTGGGAACGCCTCCACTCACGTACAGTCGATTTTGCAACGCGCAAATGGCATATTGGTAGCCCAGCTTTTCGTTGGGAGCCTTAAGGTCGAACCATTGTTTCTTCATATAATTTAGAAGCGATATCCGACTTTCATCTCGATGTGATCCTCCAATGACCAATAGCCATTCAGACTGTTCTGTTGCGTTGCTGCCTGTTTGCAAAGACCCAGAAGCGATGTACTCTCTGTTTCCATCGCGACGTATCCATAAAGCATCACATGCCGCAATCCATAGTTCTTTTTTCTCTGACAAATAGTTGATTTCGTCACCGCTGGGCGTAGCAATGTCATCATCTTCAACATCTATTTTTAAGTCTACCACGTTCAAAATGTCATTTTCGTCAACATTCGGAGCTTTAAGTACAGCCGCAACAGCAGATTTTGTATCCTCGACCGTTGGAGATTGCTGGGAAAGAAACCAAACCCACGCAGCTGTGCATTTGGACGTACCAGTGCAGTTCAAAAGGGGTTCTTGAATAATCTCCTTAAAGGAATCGAACGAAAGCCGCCCAATGGCATCTTTGTTAATGAAAATGTTAAAATTTTGGAGCACTATTGATTTAGCAATGTCCACGATTTCGTTAGAACCTAACAGCCTGGCGATTTGCCATATTTCTAAGCTTATACCCATCTTCATGTTGGACCGAACGAATGATTCACACAAGGCGACAAGCGTTTGTATTTGCAGGAAGTGTGCCGCATGGTAAAGATCAACCACCGTGTCTTCGCTAATAACGTCGCATCCAGTGTAAATGAACTTTAACAACAGATCCACTGTTTCTGTAGAAAATTGAAGTGGAGTGCTCTGCTCGCTAGCTTCCTAAAAAGAAATTTGGTAATATTATATGGTATGTGCAAAGGGACGCATGTGTTTAAACTATTTTATTTCCTTATTTTATACAAACTAAAAATCCAAATGGAAACATGAAAATGTATGTAAAAGGCCTAAAATAGTGTTTTTTGTTAGTCCAGGCTGAGTTTTCTATCATTATCCACACGCTTTTAAAAGCGTGGGGATATTGTATTGATCTCCGCTTCTTCTTGTGTTTATCGGACCATATTTCCTCCTACACTATTAGCACTAGAACCTTGAAACTTACACACATGGTAGCTATGAGCATATGTGCGACGGTGACGGAATTTTGATCTGACCCCTGGGTCAAAAGTTATGGGTAAATAAATGGGTAAAATGGGTAAAAAAAATCATTTATGTAACAACATGCGACGCACATGATAATAACTTTTGACCCAGGGGTCAGATCAAAATTCCAAATAGTGCACCGTCGCACATATGCTCATAGCTACCATGTGTGTAAGTTTCAAGGTTCTAGTGCTTATAGTGTATGAGAAGATAGAGGAGAATGGGGGTTGGGGTGGGGCCCAAAATTTTGTTTTAACATAACTTCTTCATTTATTCACCAATTGACGTGACGTCACTTTAATACTGAACATCTCTTATGTCAACACGGTCTATCTCGACCATCCATGTCGCGGCGCTGGATACGCGTCGGCATCTGCCGCGCCATTTCTAGTTTTTGTTACATTGATCATATTCGCAAAATTAATTTTAACATAGAAATGTAGATCTGTAACACAGAGATTTGGACGATTTCTGTCATTTAATACTCTTTTTAAAGTGGGAAATAACTTGAGTAAAGTAAACATAAAGTAAAATAATACAAGTGATGTGTTTGTGAAACACTTTCGCCCCTTTTGAGCGATTTTGACAGATATATTTGACCTTTGACCTTAAAGAATGACTTTGACCTTGACCTTTCACCACTCAAAATGTGCAGCTCCATGAGATACACATGAATGCCAAGTATCTGCAATATTGCAAAAGTTACGGCCAATGTTAAAGTTTGTGCAAACCAACAAACAAACCAACAAACCAACAGACAGGACAACAAGGGACAAAATTGTCACAAAACCAGGTTTTCAATAAAAAAAAAGTCTGATAAAGGGAGACAACTGCAACTAAAAATGTGCATTGCTACTGACATAGTTATGGCCCGGACAAGCTCATTTATGGCCATTTTTGACCTTTGAACTCAAAGTGTGACCTTGACCTTGGAGATATCGACGTAATTATTTCGCGCGACACACCGTCCAATGATGGTGAACAAATGTGCCAAATGATTTTAAAATCTGACAATGAACGACATAGTTATGGCCCGGACAAGCTTGTTCCGCCCGCCCGCCAGCCCGCCAGCCAGCCCGCCAGCCCGCCAGCCCGCCCGCATTCGCCAATCTAATAACCAGTTTTTTCCTTCGGAAAACCTGGTTAAAAACAATATGTCCCCCAGTATAGACTGGGGGACATAAAAATGCCGACTACCTAGACACGAACTCCGCCAATGACGGTCCCAAGCCCGCGCTGAAAAAGGATGAGGGTTGGGCGTGGGGCTAGCAACCCCACCTCGTGAAAAACATGCTTGCTACGGAAACGACAACAAGGGAACAAGCGACAACCGACGCCGGGAGCGATGCAGACCAGGCAACTGGTCTAATGACGGATGGGGATCAAAGCCGCAAGGACGTCTCCACCCCGATAGCGTAACTCTTGACGCCAAAGCGATGGATCAGAATTGGATGTTGGAACGTGCGAACACTCTACCAGACTGGAAAGCTAGCGCAAGTAGTGAGTGAACTGAACCGATATAACCTGACCCTTATGTGAGTAACAAAATCTAGATAGACTGGCACTGGCAAGCAGCAGGTGAGTTCCGGAGAAGTCATCATCTGGCCCCGTATTCACAAAACATTTTTTGCAATCGAAAATCGATTTTGCTTGTCATTGAAAATTGATTTCCATTGTAGTTGACAGGCAAAAATTAAAATCGATGTCAGTTAAAATCGATTTTCGATTGCAAAATCGTTTTGTGAACACGGGGCCTGGTCTGGAAGAACTGACAACGACCACCGGGAAGGAGTTGCCGTCATCATTAGCAAGAGCAAGGCTTACACTGTGCTACAGTGGAAACCTATGAACGAGCGCCTGCTGTACGTCAGGATAAACTCCAAGAACGCGAAGCTGTCCTTGGTTGTGGGCTACGCACCAATAGACGACGCAGAAGAAGAGGACATGGATGCATTCTACGACGCCCTTCAAACTGTTTTAGAGGGCATTCCGCAACACGACGTGCTGATGCTGCTCGGCGACTTCAACGCTAAGGTTGGCTGCGACAACGAAGACAGACAGAGGACCATGGGACGACATGGAGTGGGTGTGATCATCGACAACGGGGAGAGACTAGTCATCTTCTGCCAACAGAACGACTTGATCATAGGAGGGACCCTGTTCGTGCACAAGGAGATCCACAAACTAACATGGACATCACCAGACGGCAGGACCCAGAACCAGATCGACCACGTCATCATCAACGGTCGATGGAGGCACTCTCTGTAGGACGTGCGTGTGATGCGACATGCAGACATCGGCATCGACCATAGTCTTCTGGTGGTCAAGGTGACGTTGAAGCTCAGGAAAGCCAAGACCAGCGCTACGACGTGGCTAAGTTGAAAGACCCGAAAGTGATAGAAGAGTTTAGGCTAACTCTCAGGAATAGATTTAGTATTTTAGAAGATGAGGCAGCACTGACCATCGAAGGCTTCAACAGAGAAACGAAAGGAACAGGAGAGGAAGTTCTAGGCTACAGAAAGAGCAAAAAACAGAATGGATCTCAGAAGAAACGTGGACTCGTATAGAAGAAATAAGACGGATCAAAAAGAAACTGTTGGACACCAAATCCCCAAGACTTAAGGAAAGAATTTCAAATAAATATAGTGAGAAAGACAAGGTGGTGAAGACATCAGCCAGAAGAGAAAAGAGGAGGTACATAGAGAGGCTGGCAAAGGAAGCGGAGACAGCAGCCGAGCACAATGATATGAAGACAGTGTACCAGAACACCAGGAAGCTGAAGACGGAACTCATGCCACAGTGGAAGAGGAAAAGCTGATGAGATGGAAGCAACACTTCGAGTCAATCCTAAACCGCCCAGACCAACCAACCCTCGCCGACATTCCTGAAGCTGAAGAGGACCTTGAAATCAACCTCGGCAACATAACTGAAACGAAAGTCAATGAAACCATCCATAAGATGAAGAATTGGAAGGCGCCCAGCGACGACGGAGTGTGCCCTGAGATGCTGAAAGCAGAAGACACAGTGACGCCGCAGCTTCTTTGCCAGATTCTTCGAAAGATTTGGGACAGTGAAGAAGCGCCAAGCGACTGGAAGACCGGCACCATCGTCAAGCTACCCAAGAAAGGAGACCTGGGGAACTGTAACAACTGGCGAGGCATTACTCTTCTATTCTATCTCTCACCAGTAAGATATTCAGCCGCATTCTCCTCCAACGCATCACAACATCAGTGGACGGTATCCTTCGCCAGGAACAGGCAGGCTTCAGGAAAGGCAAGTCCTGCATCGACCACATCTTCGTCCTGAGGCAGATCCTTGAGCAGTCCCATGAATGGAATGGATCCCTCTACGTGGTTTTTGTGGATTTTGAGAAGGCCTTCGACAGCCTGCACCGAGAAACCCTCTGGAAGATTCTGCGACATTATGGCATCCCTCAGAAACTTGTCAACGTCATCAGGGCCCTGTACGAAAACTTTGAGTGCAGAGTCGTCCACAACAACCAGCTCACTAAACCATTCAAGGTGGAAACTGGAGTGAAGCAAGGATGTATCCTCTCGCCGCTCCTCTTTTCAATGGCAATTGACTGGATCATGCGCCGCACCACAGAGGGAATGAGGCAAGAAATACAGCGGATGCTGACCTCGCTACTAGATGACCTGGACTACGCCGACGATATCGGGCTACTTGCTAGCAGGAACCAGGACATCCAGCAGAAGACACAACAGTTTGCACTGTCTGCAAGCACCATAGGTCTCAGGGTCAACATTGGAAAGACTCAGGTCATGACACCAGCATGGGCGACCCAATCACCATAAACGACCAGCCTCTGCAAGAAGTGGACGAGTTCATTTACCTGGGCAGCAAGGTCACCACAGACTGTGCAAGGGAGATCAACACGAGAATCAGCAAAGCCAACCAAGCCTTCGCAATGCTGAAGCCCATCTGGATGACCACAAGTCTTAGAATGCACACCAAGCTCCGCACCTTCAAGAGCAACGTGCTGAGCGTCCTTCTATATGGGTCAGAGTGCTGGAAGACCACTGCTACCATTGAGCGCAAACTGGAAGTCTTCCAGAACAAGTGCCTGCGACGGATCATGAAAGTCTTCTGGCCAAACATGATCACGAACATGGAACTGCATGAAAGAGCGGGCGCGAACAGCATCGCTGAGACTATCGCTTTGATGAGATGGAGATGGCTAGGCCACATCTGCAGAATGCCAACCGACTGGCTAGCCAGGGTGGCACTGAGATGGACTCCACAGGGGAAAAGAAACCGTGGACAACCAAAAGAGACGTGGTGCCGAACCGTGGAGCGAGAGCTCAAGAACAGAGGCTTCACTCTTCAGACACCACCCGCAACAGCAGCTGACAGACCAAAGTGGCGCTCCCTTGCCGTCGCCTCAAGCACCAGATGGCGCAGAGATGATTGAGTGAGAGTACCTAGACACGTCTTTAAGATCTTAGTGGAAACAAATGACTTGTTTGGACTAATCCTGACAATGCTAATTATGTACCGACACTTAATATATACGGGTATATCAATCCATATTATACGAGTGGCGGATGGAAATGTGTTTATAATAAATAAATATAAAATGGCCAATAGAAGTTTCACGAATTACCACAAAAATCTGGAGGGAAAAAAACTGTGCTGAAGATGTGGCAGATGGACACGTCAGCTGTTTGTCACTCATGAAGTTACCAAACTTTAATTAAGTTACCATTATAAAAAGGCAGCCAATAGCACGTCGATCCACGCAGATCTATACAAAACTCGCAACGCCCTTGAATTCTGAGTGTTTACCTTCATATCACTGGTAAACATGGTGTCGAAGAACGGAGAGACTGCGGCCAGCACAACTCTGTGACAGTGGAATTGTTTGCCTTCCTCTGATACAATGGTGAAATCTGCGTAAGATCCCTCATTCTGGCGCAGCCTCTCGAGACCGTCGCACAAATATTGTTGCTGTTGAATCATAGTTATTTCAATCGCAGCTAGGGGCTCCTTCGTTTGCCAACTGTAACTAAATGAGAACAGTTTTTAGTGAAATGTATCCAACTATACAATATATAACAACAAATTAAACATAATTACTGTATACTGTTTGTAAAATGATTCATACTGATTTTTTCTTATCACTATAGACTAGGTTGATGTATCCAGAATCGAAAGTAAAAGTAAGTATATATATATAATTATATATATATATATATGTATGTTTGGGTAAAATATTGCTTTTCTCACAACATTTTATTTTCTTAAACATCAAGGTAGTTTCCGGTTTGATTTTGAGATATTAAAAGTATAAATCCTCCAATAAATATTACCTTTCTAATGACGAAGATAATGCAGTCATTTCTGAAAATAACACCTATAGCTTTATTTACATTGAAAGGTTTGTAGTAATTATTCCTTATATTAGTTTTTAATGATGTGTGTCATAGAGCATATTCCGGCTACACCGGAAGTAATTGTATTTCGGATGTTACAATTCTACACCAATAATATCAAACTGCACGAGCCTAGTCCTCAAAGCGATGCATGACCACTGATTTTTTTAGCACAATGTCTTCTTACTTATTTTTAGGGCCTTGTTTCAGATATGTTTATGTCATCCACTCGGTGTATTGGTCTACCATAAAATGTCTTATCTTTTGTCTTGTCTCTTGTTTCAGCTGACTGAAAATTTGCTAATTGCAATTTTGCTCTTTCTGCTAAAGTGTATTATCAGGGTGGGGTGGGGGAATTTTCAAATGAAGAAGGATTAAACTTGGCCTATAAGTTCTTAATTGAATGTTTTGTAACAGTTTGGCATTATACACCAGGATTCAATATCAATAAAGCGATCTAAGTTTTTGCAATGGGTCTCAATGAATGCAAAATAAATGAACATCAATCTGTTTTCAGGTTGAACTCAACTCAACAAATGACCTCCCACGCCCACTGCTCAACTTGCATAAAGATCAACTGCACTACAAAACCAGATGACATATCATCATGCAGTCTTATGCACTGCTCATTGGACTGTGGCTTTAGGTTTCATTCATGCAAACAGGAAGAGCATCAGCTGCTGTGCTTGAAAGAGAATATCTCCTGTATCAATTCTACCTATGGGTGTCCAATCAAACTACCACGATGGAAGATCCAATCACATTTGACTGTTTGTCCAGCCAGTGTTGTTCTGTGTAGTCGGGAATGGAATCGCTGGCCAATGCATTCTAAAGAAGAAGGATGGAAAGCAATTTTACCTTTCAAACACCCGCATGTAAAGTGCGCCCAGTTTGATGTTGCTCTAGCTCTGCGTGACCAGAAAATGTTAATGGACTCATTTAATACGCCAAAGAAGACAAGACGAATTTTGCGAAATTCCTTGACACAGTGTTATCCGGCCGTGCCGATACAATCCCACTCAAGCCTTCTGGAAAGTCCAGGCTCTGATACCTCTCAGTTGTCAGAGGATGAGTCAGGGACACCTTGGGATCTCAACCAGTCACCCCCAGGCCTTCAGAAAACCATTCTGAATCAGCTTTCTGTCTGTGAAGGGAAGACAAGCCTCTATGCTGCCACGAGACAGGCTTCAGAAAGTCTTATCAATGCTTTAGATTATGTTACTGGAAAGCAGGGATTGAAAAGACCGGCAGAGGCTGCTCAATCTCAGAACGAATCTGTTTATGTTTCAGAGAGTGACATTAAAGAAGTTAGTAGTAGAATGAATTCTGTTAGTATAACAAAACAAAATGATGCTAATAATTCTAATGTTAACATTCCTGTCGCAATGTCTAGTAGGGAAAATGAAGAAAATCTTCTAGACATTTATAACACAGATAAGAAATTATTTGAAATACTTGGTTTAGATTTAGCCATTAATTTCATTTCTTCGTATCAAGCAAAGCCCCTTAAAATGTACACGTTTCTGTGCGGCAGAGAATTTCGTCGTGATGAATATCCATGGCATGTGAAGAATTTCCACGCTGAGATCCAATGCACCTTGAATCATTGGTTTGAACAACGCTGTCCTTTGGCCTATCAGGGATGTACATTTGCGTTCCAGAGGTTCAAACCCAAGGTTCCAGATGGACATATAGTGCATAGCCCCCTAGTGCAAAGCTTTGGTCTCCAACAGGGGGATGAATATGAACCGGACGTTTATCACAAAGGTAGCAAATTGACTCAAGAGGAAGACATTCGGACAGTTTTGGGAAGAAAGCGACTTCGAGAAGCTACACCAGAGATTCATACTTCCTACAAATGTGACGCCAGTGTCAACGTTATACCAAGGTACAGGTCAGTGTCTCGTGAAACTTCACCAGTGAAAAGTTATGGCGCTGCTTTTGATGATTGTGAGTTTTTGGTGACTGATCTTCCGTTTGAAGTTCTTCAGAACATTGCAAGGAGCCTTGATAGTTTTAGTCTACAGCATCTCTCAATGACGTGTAAGCTGTTTCAGAATGTGTGCTGCAGTTTGCTTAATGAATGTGGCATTGTGTCACTTGTCTGGGAGAAGAACTGTGAAGGAAAGTGGGATGTAGCCTACAAGGTATTGACTAATAGGTACCTTCTGACAGTTACTGACACTCTTTTTTAAGTTTTTGGACAGCCACATTTTTTAAATTTTAGCCAAAATAATAATTTTGTGTGAGTCTTATTTTTATATGTACCCAGGTTTTTCCTTATAGTTCGACTCTAATTTTGTTGACGGTTACACTTTATCTGAATTATACCGAACAATGTCCATCCGTTGACAAAATGCATGTGTTTTTACAACCAGATGATGGGTCATAAAAGCTGGCAAATAAATACGAGAATTCTGTGGACCATTGCAGTTTCTTAATTTGGGTAAATAGGCATATATATGGGTTTAAGACAATTGTTTGCCTGATAGCCGATAAAAAATGATCACCGTTAGCAGCCAACCAATAAATTCTGCTTAATTTATTAATTAATATATAGCGTTTTTTGTTTTGTATAATTTCAAGAACAACTTAATAGTGTCAGCTTGTGTCAGTTATGAAAATCTGATTGCTTTTTAAAATTAGTATTATGTTAATTATTTCCTATTAATAAATCAGTTATAAATCTAAGTCCCTTCTCAAAATATTATTTTTGACAAATAGGGCCCTGTTGTATTTTCCTATATTTGAAGGACACAAACTGAACAATTATTTTTAAGTGTCCAAATTGTTTTGGTAATCCATGCATTTTGTTGCCGAGTTCATTATACATAATTGAATTTAAAAAGAAAGCTTGTATAGATGTATCATGTAGGATAATAAATGGAATCTATTTGCCAAATATTTATTTGATTTTGAAGTGATTATTCAAAAAAGTATTCCAGTTTATTAATAGTTTTGAAAATATTTTTATCGAGCCTTGAAGGAAGGAATTATAGATCTAGATGTTAAATTTGACAAAAAATTATTGTGCTCCATAATGACTGAATACCGTATTCACAAAGATTTATAAACATCTACAAATACAATGTATGGTCAAAGTGAGTTAACACTAAATTTACAGCTTAATTTATATCAATATATGCATTAATAATGCTCCAGCTAGGATTTGAAAATGGCAGGGGGGGGTTGTCAAAAGGGCACTTTCAAGCGCGCGGTATTTTGTCAAAAGGGTTCTTACGAGTGCGCTGTCGTATCCCGAATGCTCCCTGTTGCATATTAATGTTTACATTATTAATAATTGTTAGAATATATTATTTCCATTTTTATTAAATCACTCAAATAAAATGTCTACACTGAGGAATAAAATAATAACAGTAAAATAAGAGATTTATAAACTAAAATGTCTCAAAAAAAAAGGGCCCGGTAGGGCCTCCGAAGGGCAGGGCGTGGCTTCCGAAAGGAAGGGGGGGACCTCTTCCATTTTGGCCTAGCTGGAGCACTGTACAGCAGTTGCATTTTTTAAAAAGTTAAAACATATGTGAACATTTCTACTAACATGATGGCTATTATAACTGAGTTGATGTTTTCAGAAATGGCAGTTCAGTAGTGGATTCACGCCCGTCCAGCAATGGGACTTCAACCACACGGGGTCTGCACTCTTTGAACACTTAAAGACTTGTCCTTACAATCAGGATGAGCATAAAAACATCAAAACAGAGCCTTGGCTAACTGTAGACACAGGCGATCTTCAAAAGTATGTGTTTTTATTTTACTTAGTTTGCTATTTTTAGTTTGCTTCAATTACTACATATTTATTATGTGTTTTTGGACACCCTTAATTCAAATTTGGTCAAAATAATATGTGCACACTTCGAAAATGTGATTGTGCTATTTTTGTTGACAGATAATATTTGCAATCCAGTCACCTCAATAATCTTATCTATAAAACTTTAATGCTTATCGGGTCCTGTCCTATTGTTTATTATTAGACATTTGCAAAGTATTCGCTGCATCATGCAAATAAGTAGGACGTATGATGGCTTTATATGTGACCTGGGTCATTTGAAAATGCAGTCTTTCGTGGTCTCATAAGCGGACCTGGTAGCTCCTGACCAGACTGGGTTATTTTGCTATTCTCGTTTCAGTTACCATGCAGAAAATGATGATTTAGGGACAAAGAACAGGAAAAAGCGCGAATATCAGTGGTCATAGTATCAGCACATTTGTTGAGCATACCTTCCCCATGAGAATTCTCACACTTGCAAGATTCATCATACATAATATTCTTTAAAAAAACACACACACACACACACACAATAATTTAATTTTTAATACCAAAACATAAGAAAGAAAACATTGAGTGTCTGATATTCTGATATTCAAAGTGTTGACTGTAAATTAAAAAAAAAAAATGTCTAATAAACTTACAAAAAAGTCAATGCGTTATTATTGCAATGCATTTGTATGCTCATGGCATTCAGAAAAATATGTGTTTTATTATTCTGTTTCTGTTTCTTACATTTTGGTATAATTAGAATAATGCTCCATCAAACCATATTTATATGAACATGGTCAGTTTAATTTATGTGTACATTTGTGTAAGGAAAAATTAAGGATAGCAAAAGGTACGGAGTGTTGCTAAATAAAATGTGAAAAGCAGGACCAGTCATGTGACATTGTCATACACATGTTTTGATAAATTGGGGTGTGATTATGTGAACACTTGTGGTAGGTGGTTTTGAAGGTAGCTTACCTGGAGACCTAGCTTGGGATTTGCATTTGGGGCTGGTCAGGCTAAGGTCAATGTCACTGCTAATAAAAAAAAAAAACTGCTTCAATCAATAATTTGAGTTCGGATGGAGATATTGTTCTGTAATTTTGTTCATGTGTTGCTTACATATACATGTAGACCTAGCTTGAGATTGCATATAGACCAGTTGGATACAGGTCAAGGTCAATATTACTTTAAATAGAAAACAGTTTCCGTTCAATAACTTTAGTTTGGATTGAAGTATTATGCTCAAATCGTGTGTGTTGGTGGCATACATGCATACATAGCATTGGATTCTTTTTGAAGACGTTCAAGTCAAGGTCACTGTTACTATAAATAGAAAAAATGGTGTTATATAACTTCAGTGTTATGGAGGAATTATGCTAAAATAATGTGCCTTGGTTGCTTACAACCTGCAGACATGAACTTGAAATTTCATTTTAGGGCCAGTCCGATCAATGTCAAGGTCACTGTTACATAAAAAGGAAAATCTATTTCCGCTCAAAAACCAGAGTTTGGATGGTGATATGGTGCCAACATTTTGTGTGTAGGTAGCTTACCTATTGACCTTGGGTAAGAATTGAACAATAACTCTAATTAAATTAGATTAATATGTTGATATGTTGATTTTAAGGAGATTTTTTTATTGCCATGTTAATTGCTGTCTACATTATTTTCTGTTACATCATTTGTACAACAAATAAATACATCCTTCACAAATGTTACCCAGATCTTTTAAAAGGTATATTTTGTTAAAGTTGGCAAAGTAATTCCTTAGTGTAAATACGTATAATTTCAGTTTTTAAACACATTGTTTGTCATTGAATATTTGCAGAAATATATTCCAAAAGACTTGTGTTGACCTTTCCATACAGACAGCAGGAGGGTATCAACAAGGAGCAGGGCACAGCACACTGCTATTTTTACTTTAGAGCTTTTTCTAACTATGTGTTCTAGTGGTTTCACATTGTCAAATTGTATTTGCTATGTGGTTGCCCACAAATATTTGTGTCTGTGACTTTGTTTTAAATACATGCAAAATATATAGAATTTGAGAATGTATTGAATATTACCCACATCATTTTTTTTTACTTTGATTTCAAGCTTTGTTTAAACAATAGAATAGTTTTTGAAAATACTGTAAAAAAGTAAGTGATCCATGGATCATTATGAACTCGATCTTTATGTTTTCTTAAGTTCAGTTGTAGTCAGTGTTATATTAATATTGGTAAATCATATAACTTGTAAAATATAATAGTGTGTTTATCATATTTTAGTAGCTTTTTTATATAGAGATTCTGCTTTGAAGGGCTCATAGCAAAACTTGTGATTGTGTATTTATGATTTTTGTGAGTGAATGAACTTTGTGTTTATTCTATGTGTTTTAAAATGGTATAATACCATCTGTTTGAGATACACTGTATCTTGGAATTATTTAAGTTTTACATGTATGTATTTGTGTTTATTTGTTAATATGTATACTATTAATGTTTAATCTCGTTTTCTTCTAGTCTCAGTTTTAGATGATAACAGGTTTCGTTTTGGATATGATTTGTTTTGGAGCTTATTAATTATTAAAATTATATGTGTTGTTTAATTTCCTTAAGGAGTGTTTATGGCTAAGACTTATTTTTTAGAGAAAATATTAACTTCATTTCAAGAAATCTAACACTTCAGTGAGTCAAGCAGGCAACAAATAAGAATACACATCAAGAAAAAATGAGAAGTAACTGATTATGCGCACCCTACCCTTGATGTTTTTACAATGCTAGTAGGTTGGTTGATGTGTCTTCACAGCAGCCGAAATTGTCTCATTTTCAGAGTTTTAAGTTATACAATTTCTTATAAATGCATGTGTATGTTGTTATAGGTACAGGAAATTTAGAACATGTATGTATTGCAGAATATACGGACTTGTATTGTGTGATGTAACATATCTGTGATTTAGAATTGTAGAAACTTAACTTACAATTAAATTCAGCCCACTGTGTGATTCATATGTCTCGTTTGCAAACTTTGTATATTTCTTTTATAAATCCCCACTTTATTTGTATTGACATATTTCATCCATTGAGAGATATACAGGCTTATCAGCCTTTTTGCATTTGTGCTGATAGACCATTGTGGCTTTCAGCAGAAAACATTTACCGGGTATGTAATTGCCGGATGGCTAGGTGCTGTAGATCTTTAGCATTATCAAAAAATCAGTGTTCAACCTTTTGTTTTGTTGAACTATTTATGTGTACATGTTTTTGGCATATATTTGTGTCTGCTTTTGAGCGCACCGAGCCCATGGAGCTACTGGGGGACCTCTCCTGAGTCATATACCATCAACATTGGACTTATGCATTATAAAAGATTTGATTAAAAAAAAACATGTTGATCAAATTATACTTACCGGTTTTATATTTTAGATGCAAGTATGACTGTATAATGTGTCTACAGCACATGAATTGTTCAAATTTAAATTTTGAAACTAGCATGGCTTATGCAAGCTGACACTATTTATAAATTTTCAAGAATAGTTTGTGGCATGATAGACATACCCCAGTAATTATTTACATTAGAGGCATGAAATACAATAAAAAAATGAAAATAATAATGCCAAAAACAGTATTAGAGACACATTATTGAAATATTCTCAAAATTCCAGGTGCATCTCTTTATTTTTTGAGAAACAGTTTGAAAAAGTTCCTTTAATGCTAGTACTCAGGTGAGCGTCTTGGTCCATCATGGTTCTCTTCTTGTAAATGTCTTTTACAAGTGTTTCATATCATTCTCTTAAAGGTTGCAATATTTTGAGTCTTTCATATCACTACATTGTAATTGTTAATTAAAGTTATCTTATCTGTGCATGTGATTTTATATTTATGTATGCAATAATTGTCTACTCTGTTTCATAATGAACGTGTTTACACAATAATTGTCTACTCTGTTTGATAATGAACGTGTTAACACAATAATTGTCTACTCTGTTTGATAATGAACGTGTTAACACAATAATTGTCTACACTGTTTGATAATGAACGTGTTAACAATTAGTTTACTTAAAATAAACAGTTTTGCCATTAGTTGTGTGTATTTTGAAAGTTTTGGGGTCCTTTCATGCCTGAGGCTGCATTATGTGAGGACACAGAGTGTGCCCCAGCACTCCTACATAATTAACTAACAAGATTCTCGAAAGCTGGGACGTGTTTTGAATCATAGCTGCAATTGTAGCGGTGTGTTTTTTACTTAAAAATTGTACGGTTAACTCACATGTTGCTGGGATTGGGGATTTAAGGTGGGTAGCTTAACATCCTCTGCGCTAACCAGACAGCCAAAAAGCCGTCAGTACATGTACTTTGTTTTTCTTTTATACTGGCCACAAATTGTATATGAACCAAAGCCGAGGACTGCCTGCCCAAAGTTGGGATTTGTATTTCATATCTGACAAAGTGTTAACAAGATTGAGTCATAAATGTGGCCTCTATAGTGGTAATAATTTTGTCAGAAAAGACCTGGTGACCTAGTTATCTGACATATGTGAACTAGATTCAATCTTGGCTTAGATAGTATCAACATAAACATTAAGACAAAGATTTATGAAGATCGAGTCGTATATATGGCTTTTCTAAGATTTGACCTGGTGACCCAATTTTTTGATGCACATGACCAAACATGACCAAGATTTATACTTGGCCTAGATTTGGTCAAGATAAACATTCTGTTCCAGTTTTATCAAGATTTGATAAAAATGTGGCCTTAAGAGTGGTAACATGCTTACAGTTGACAAGTCACATGGCATGACAATCACAAAAGCTCACTTGAGCACTTCAAGTTCAGGTACCACTTTGTGCTCAGGTGAGCTTAAACAGGCTACCACACAGTACGGGCAATGTCATCATTTGTCAATCTATAGCATGTGCGGTGCATGTTAGAAAATAGTTACAAGTCGATATACCAGTACGTGGAAGAGTACCTTCACATGTTACAGACCTAGACATGTCATAAAGATGAAAGACACATTCATGTGAGGCGAAATATAGGTGTATACAATAAACACAATAATATATTTCATTTTCTTTATTTTTCGACTTCACTGAACACTTGTACAAAATGGTCACACAAGATCGTATGGGTAACAAGACATGGATCATTTGAATCATTTAAAGTATTAGGACAAATGCAGAGGGTTGCTTTAAAGTATAACTGTACACGTGACTAATTTAATATATTACATTCATTATCTGTAAATTACTATTTACATTTCTACAATCACAACAAAGAGTACCTTCAAAGCCAGAATGCTCTATCAGCAAATGTGCATATGAGGAGATAAGACCTTTTGACTTTCAATGAAAGATTTTCCACCATGCAGAGATACTTTTATATTCAATTAACAGGAATGTAGCACAATTCACACAATAGAAAATAATCAAGATTGAAAGTATTACCAGTCACTTATCATAAATTGAAGAGTAATTTTGATGCTGTTAACATAAAAAATGTATACCATAGCACTTAAGTGTATCACAAACATAAGTAGCGCTAACAATTGGACGGTTAATGCAACAAGCATGTCTAGTCACTGGACGAGTATTATATTGTGGTTAGGAAGACATGACAATTCAAATGCCTGACATTAGGTAAAATGCTTAGTATTCCACTAGTTCAATATACATGCCCAGAGTCAATTTTTTAAATTTGCACTTAATTTATTCGTACTTTTTGCTTACAATGATTTAAGAAAGTAACATGTGCTAATTATTTAATATTTTGAATAATACATGAATACCTTAGAGGATACTATTGTTTATATACACACTACACTGTACTATAGGGTATACACTGTATACTCCCAAACATTGAAGAATAAATGCACTTATGTCCACGATCATTGGCAACCTACGAACAACACAAATTTGTTTACGATATGAATTGAATAAACAAGTATTTGGCACTTTGATCAGATGAGAAAATGACCATGAAACATTATTTACAAGATGTCTGATTGGTGAATGTTCCATACAGAAAATGAACATGGTTGTATACATTTGTAACATGAAGATCCTAATGATGGCAAACTGCCTCTAATAAATAATTTATTTCAATATAGAGGGATTAGAGCCTAAATGAGAATATGTCATAATTAAAAAAATATTGGAGAAATGTATTGAATCAGTATTTAATATGTGCAAGTAACATATAACAAGTAAAACAGTTTTACATTTAAATAATTATATTTAGGAAATAAAGATCAACACAATAACCTGTTAATCTTAAATTGAGTGACAACACTTCAAATGATAAAACTCATCACCAAAAAGTAGTTTAACAAGTTTAGCTTTATTCATTCCTATCTATAAATAAAAATTGTCAGCTCAAATGTGCACCTTTAAATAAGCTTACCAGTAGTTGTAAAAAGTTTTAAACATCATTAACAACTGATAATTTATAAATACAAACCAATGTAGGAATCATGCCACTGCATTGCTCTAAGCTTTCAATATGTAAAAACCTGTTTACCAGGAGGAACAATACACATGAAATATTTACCAAGGACACTAAAAATCGTAGATAATCATACACAATTGAATTTCAAAATAAAACAAGCAGAAACACACAACAAACACAATGATCATGATGGCCCAAAAACGCTCACCTGACTTTAAGGTACATGTACACCAATTGTTCAAGACTGGAACTAGTGACCTAATGTTTTACCACACGTGACCCATACATGGCTTTGATATTGTCAAGATTAACATCCTGACATAGACATAGTTTCATAAAGACAGAGTCAAAAATCGTAACACGTTTTTTCTTAGATTTGCCTGATAACCTAGATTTTGGAAACATGTGACCCAATCTTTAACTCTGTATAGATATTATCATAATACCAAGTTTCATTTAGATTGGATAAAAAGGTGGCCTTAAGAGTATTCACGCGTTAAAAATTTACCGCAAACAACATCGGACATAGGGTGACCACTATAACACACCATGAGCACTTTGTGCTCAGGTGAGCTAAAAAGAATTTAATTATTTCAACAGATACTGACTTATCGAATAATGGAATAATGGAAAATGAGAATGAAAGACAAAGTTCGAACAACCAAAGGTGGAAAGACTCTGAATTGAAATGTAAATGCATTGCAGCTTTTGATCAACAGCAATAGTTTATTGATTTGCATTGTTCAGTCACAATAAAGTATGTAAATGCAAGTAAACATTTGCTTGGTTGATCACTTCAAATCGATCAAAGCAAATTATAGTATTTTCATATCATATTTTTCAACAAATTTTGATCGATTTGCAACAAAAATGGATAACAAAAAAACACAGCTAATCACAGAAGCTTTAAAGATTTGTTTTCTAAAATAAAAATTAGGAAAATACAACAGCTAAACTTTTAAAAAGTATATCAAAATGAAACAATTTTACATAACAGATGGAGAATTAGATTACATGATCTCTAAAAGTTATTTTTTAGTAAACTAATCAAATTCATGTTAAACTTAAATTTGTAAAAGCAACTCCACACATTGTTAACAACACTAGCAGAATGGTGAAGCTGTGGGATCAATTGTTTTAAAGATGTCTTTAAGATTTGTGTCAGGCCCCTGTGATTGGTCGCCCATTGTGGGAGGTGGCATGATTTGTAAAGAGTCTAAGAGGTCGTGTGTGCTCAAATCAGACGGTGATGACGTAACACTGTTTGATTTTGACACAAGATTCGAGGTCACAGATACTGCTGGACTAGGTTTCACAGGTCTAGGTCTGTTGTAACTGTTATACCCGGAGTCCTCCGATTTTGACGAGTTTTCACCTCCCAACGGTGAGCTGTATTCAGTGCTCACTTTCCTTGGATCACTTAAGCGCTTACTGACAGTATCTGGCGATAAATTAGATTCTGAAATGTGTTTCCGTTTGAAACGTGGATCGTTTCTATAATCAAGTTTACGTTTTTCAGCATGCGCTTCGCTGGCACTGTTTCTATCAGAGTTTATTGTTGATTGACTTTGCAGAGTGGACAATGACATTTGACTAATTTCATCATCCACCGCCTTTGAAAATCTTGGATCACTAGGCTGAGGTAAATTCAAACCAACATGAATATCAAACGCATTTCCCTTGCTAACTCTAGGGTCATTTGAAATCTGTCTACTCATCACCCGAGAGTCCAGAGGAGGGGTTGAACCCCCCAAACTTGTCTGTGGATCCTGACTATTCTGCCGCAATAACCTTGGATCAATTGCTTTGCTAGTCACTGGTAAACCACCAATCCCCCCTAAGGCAGTTGCTGAGTTCGAATCCTGCCTTGAAAGCCTCGGATCTGAGGCCCTTGATGTTGGGGTGGCAGACTGAGCTTTAAGTGTCCGTGGATCCATTTGCTTCATTCTCGGATCTATCTGTCGGGGAGCGGAAGGTTCGCTTATATCTTGTTGTAACGATCGAGGATCAACAAAAGGAGTCAAAGAAGGCTTAGGGATAATTGCTTCTTTCCCTTTGAAAACATTCGGGTCCAACAAGTCAGGCTTTTTGGGCCCCAATGGATTCACAAGGGGATCATTTTTTTGCGAAATAACAGTTTTTGTATGATCAATCACTTTGCCACTTTCCTGTTCTTGCATTTTGATAATCTTCTGCACTCGGGGGTCGGTTTTGTACTGAGCCTCCTGAAGGTCAATATTTGGCACTCGATTCTTTATGAATGCCACTTTACGTAACCGCCAGGGGCATTCACCCTCCAGTGAATTGATTACCGCTGGTTCCCTAGGGGGGCGTGGCAACATGCGCGGATCTTGCAACCTGAAAATATTAAAGCAATTGCAGTAAAGCAATTTGCTGAAAATATTCCGAATAACACTGTTCAATACTGCAAAAAAAAACAACATCAACTGGACAACTAAACTAGAGCTTTGTCACTGACGTGACGTATACCCCCACATGCTGCATTGACACAGAATATTTTGCACGCNCATATGTGCCAAATGATTTCAAAATCCCTTGATAGATGACATAGTTATGGCCCGGACAATCGGGACAGACAGACCGACCGACAGACAGACCGACAAAGTGACTCCTATATAGCCCCCATTACCTATGGTAATGGGGGTATAAATACACTTCAGTTTTAATGGTAATACATGTAATATATACGTCAGTTTTAATGGTCCTTATAAAAATTAAATATAACATTACCATCTTCAAGAATTACAGACATTGCATGATGAAAAGTCTTTCCAGCTATGAACAGCCAGGTATTGATGGGATTATGCTCCATATGCTTGAATATAAAAATTGAGACTGTTCACAATATATTAATGTTTTTATAAGACATCTCTGTTGAACCAATAAGTCTAAGCTTTTCAAAAAGGGACAACACGTTTGTTATTCAATCTTATTGAACTGAAAAGTTTGAGTGGTACAAAGTAACTCATAATTGACCAGTTCAAATGTGTAAATCAATTACTTTTAAGACCATTTTAACATAAATGCATAAACAGTCAATTTACTTCAAACACTTTGAACAAACAAAATCATTTGAGTTTTGCATCTTTGGTGGAAATGTGGTGGGGCTATTCTGATGAAGAATTTGACAGCAAAAGTGTTTTTTTTTTCCTATAAGCATGATTTCTGAAGCATGATTTTATAAGCATGATTACATGTTTAAATTATACTGTATTATAACACATTAATTAATACTTGCTAGAAAATTCATCCCAAATTAGATTATGCTGAAACTTGGTTTAATGAAAATTGACGTCATACTTAACAAAAATGCCTCTTTTTTTGTCATTTCTTTTCTTCAAACTAAAACTTATGTTAAGAGGGAGTTTTAAGGCAAATGACTTTTCAGACTTTTGACCACGGAAATTGGACTGAATTTCAGCCCCAAATTAGCCCTCAACAAATGACTGAGCTTAGAAAAGAGCAGTGATCTATGTTTGTCTGTTGACTCCATGGACAAACAGAAAAGAGAATCTTTGTTCATCTATTGAATAATTCTCTTCTGCTTACCTGTTTGGTGGCAGAGCTGGTGCAGGGTTGCTCTTGATGGCGTTGATCATCTGCATCACGTTGAACGAGGGGCCTTGATTGACAACTGCCTGAGCTGGAGCCTCTGCCTGAAATGTCACAGAGTAACTGACATTCTGACCACAGTTGCCAGCGGAAGTTCATTCCAAACTTCTAATAAAGAGGATATAGGAGTAACTTCATAAAATCGTCTGGCTCCACGAACGTTTTTGGGGGGCTATGGGTTTGTGGGCTCTTGCAAATTTTATTTCCCCGGTAGGAAGAGGAGTACATGTTGTTGCAACTTATTGATGGAACAACAGCCACAAGCTGAATCATAACACGATTTGGATTGCATTAAAGACATTTTCTAAAAAAAATGGTATCAACTATCCTCTAAATCTTCATGTGATCTATTTTCCAAAAATTAAAGTGTTCAAATTTGCTCAAGCCATGGTGTACAGGGCTGCTAAATGCTACAGAATGCATCAATAAGAGATTAACATATATGCAGAAGAAAAACATATTTGATTTTTAATATTTCATTTTAGTGAAGCAGTCATATGTAAATCAAAAATCTTATGAAAACTTATGAACTACTAACCTGTTTTGTTGTTGAATTATTTGATTGCTTAGTCACAGTTTTGAGATCATCTTCCTCATCACTTGAGTACCACTTATCATCATCAACTGCAAATCAGACAAGTATAGTCAAACATTGTCAATAAAAATGTACAAACACAATCCTAAATGGACAAGGCATAATGCTTAAATTATATGTGAGCCTCGCTCTGGGAAAACAGGGCTTAATGCATGTGCGTTAAGTGTTGTCACTGATTAGCAGTCCGCACAGGCTAATCAGGGGCCACACTTTCTGCCTAAACTGGATTTTATTTCAGTAGAGACTTCCTTTTAAAATAAATTCCATGAAAGCAGGAAGTATCGTCTCTGAACAGACTAATCTCGGACAACACTTAATGCACACGTATGCATTATGCTCCGTTTCGCAGAACGAGGCTCATATATATATATATAGTATTTTGCAGGACTTCAACACAAAAACCTAAACTTGGTTAACGATTCAAGACTTGAGATGCACAACTACACTTAGCTTTTCCCAGATTTTGAAAAGGCAAGCGAAACAATTTTTATTCATAAGGAGTGATTTTCTGAAAACCTCAGTGGTGGAAACTACTTTGTAAGTTACTAAGTTCACTGAAAGTCTTCATTATTTTACAGATAAATTAAAGTTAAGAACTATTTGTTAACTATTCTAGACACACATAGGAGTATATCCACTGAAAGGAGGAGAAATCATGCCTAAAAAAGTCAATAACTCAGTATCACAATATGACAATATCTCATTTATCATCTCTGCAGGCTTAATTATATGCAACTTTTAAGCACATGTTAAACCTACTTTTCATGCCATTGCCCTCAGCATCCTCTCTCCCTCTAGAGGCTTCATCCACCCCGCCACCCGTCTTCAATTCCTGTGATTTCTCCAGCTTCATCTTGCGTGTGTGATGTGCTATTCGCAGGAACATCTCGCGCTGCTTTGGCGGCAGGTGGGCAGGAATGTCAAGGTCGTCATCATTGTTGTCCCACTCCTGCTGCGGAGTTGTGTCCCCTGAAAGGGATTGCACAATAATTAATAACACATGTCATTTATAAAACAATACATTAGATAAAGGATACTCGCATTAATGTTCCACAGATTTTCTTCACAAACTTGCATAAGTACCTGTAATAGGCAGGGTAATTTAAATATAGTTGAAGAAAATATACTAGTATAGCATTGGCAAAGATTTGTTTGTTCAAAATCTTGCTTTACACTGAAGCCTTATACTTGATATGTCATCCTGTCATATTAACCACAGTTTTTTTATAACCAGATTCTGTACCTTGGTTACTGTCCACTTTTTCATCATTGCTGGGCACATTGTCATTGTTGGCTCCCTTCAGTCGTGGATCATTGCTCAAACTCTGTTTTCTGTCATCCTTGTCCTGAGCAGACAAATCCCTATAGTCCTGATCGGAGTTCTCCATATCAACACTGTCCTGGTTGTATTGTGCATTCCCATTAAAACCCTGCCTCATATCTTGATCATCCTCTGTAGCATTCCAAGGCATTGCCTCCTGTCCTGCGTTTATTCCCATACCCCCCTGGGCTATATTCATGGACCCATCCATGCCTGCTCCCATAGGCATGTTCTGTCCATCCATGTTCATACCTCCCATCATGTTCTGCCCCATGCCCCCTGCTATAGCGTTCAAGTTCATGCCCTGGGCATTGACCCCACGATACTGCTGTAACATGGGTGCCGCGCGTAGGATCGCACCCACAATTGCCGCGGCCTGACTCATGGGTGGCCCCATTGGTGGGCCCTGAAGCCCGGGGGCTGGCCCTTGCATGCCTGGACCCGACATCATGGGGGGTGGACCAGACATCGGTGGCATCATACCCATTGGGGGACCGTCCATTCCGCCCATAAACATGGGCCGATTGGGCGGGCCGTTGAAGGGCATGTTGGGCCTGATCTGCCCAGGGGACATCATGCCTGGCCCTCTGAAACAGGGGGAGGTAAACCACTGTAAATGATCTGACATACAATAAATCCTTAAGAGAAAATGTTACGTAAAGAATCAACAGAGGGTCATAAGGCTACGATTCAAGTTTTGCAATTGATGATTCATGTGGTAAATTAGCGCACTGAGTTAAAAACATCAATTAATGACAAACTGATTATTTTTACTCAAGCTCCATCACTTTTGAGTCTATATTTATCAGACTGCTAATACAATGATAATACCATGATCCCACACTGAAAACAACAAATATCCTGTTATGCTTCACAAATCATTATATACTAAAATAATCAGCATTTGACCATCAAGAGATTGCCGCTCACATACCCTCCCATAGAAGAGGGTGGCCCCATGGCCTTTGGTGGCCTGTTGGGACTCTCCCCGGGGGCATGGGTCTGGATATCAAAGATAGACGGGATGGTCTTCATCTTCTCCAGCTTGTGATGAATCTCCTCCTCTGACATCTGGGGCTGGTCCCCTGTTACATATTTACATAAAATAATAAATGGGCCATGTTGTGGGAAAAAGGGGTTTAATGCATGTGCTTAAAGTGTCGTCCCAGATAAGCCTAGGCAGTCCTCACAAACTATTCAGGGATGACTCTTTCTGCCTCAACTGGATTTTTGTTTAGAAGGGACTACCTTTACACCTAAAATTCTATAAAAGCGGAAAGTGTTGTCCCTGATTAGCCTGTGCTGACTGCACAGGCCAATCTGAGACACTAAACGCACATGCATTAATAAGCCCATTTTTTCCAGAACGCAGCTAAACTATTAACACTGGTAACTAGGAATTATTTCCAAACTTCTTTATTTGTCAAGGCTTCTCCGGAGTCAAAATTTTCATTAGCAAACTTTAAATTTATGATGTCAAATTTTGTCTTATTTGGGATATTCAATGGAGTGAAGTGATGGAAATGTTATAGACCAATTTAAAATCTTGACATAAGTTTGCTTTATTTGTAGCTATTCACGAATATGGCCAATGGCAGAGTAAGGCCAACATGTTGCCATGGAAATTATAGAAAATTCTAGTGTGTGCTGTGTGACTCACTATTCTGTTATTTAATCAATATTGGATATAACATCATGATAACTTTGTGGAAATTAATATACTATGCATTAATTTCACATATTAGTTTGATTTAACTGTGAAAGTTCTCATCACATTCTTAAAAACAAGAGGGCCATCAGGCCCTAAGGCGCTCACCTGAGAGCAAAAGGAACTAGACTATTCTGAAAAAATGCAAGCTGATTCATGAAGATTGGACCAAAAAAGTGACTTTTAACATGTTTTTTTTATATTTGACCTAGTGACCTAGTTTTTGAGCTCATATGACCCAGTTTCAATCCCTGCTAAGATTTCATTGGGACAAATGTTCTGACCAAGTTTCATGAAGATTTGCCAATAAATGTGGCTATTATATAGCGTCAACAAGTTTTCCATATAGCCATATAAGGACAACTGCCCCCCCCCCCCCGGCGGCCATGTTTTTCAACGAATCATAACCATTTTCAAACTCAGCCGAGCTATTGTTAGAACAAATGTTCTGATCAAGTTTCATGAAGATTGGATAATAAATGTGACTTCTAGAGTGTTAACAAGGTTTTACTACATAGCCATATAAGGAAAAATGCCACGCCCCCTTGCGGCCATGTTTTTTAACGGATCTCAACCATTTTCGAACTCAGCCCAGATATCATTAGTACAAATATTCTGACCAAGTTTCATGAGCATTGGACCAAAAATATGACTTCTAGAGTGTTAACAAGGTTTTACTATAGCCATATAAGGAAAACTGCCACGCCCCCTGGCGGCCATGTTTTTTAACAGACCAGAACCATTTTCAAACTCATCCGAGATATCGTTAGAACAAATGTTCTGACTAAGTTTCATGAAGATTGGACAATAAATGTGACTTCTAGAGTGTTAACAAGGTTTTACTATACACTAAAGCCATATAAGGAAAACTGCCACGCCCCCTGGCGGCCATGTTTTTCATTCAACTGGAACCATTTTCGAACTCGTCCAAGATATTATTGGGACACATGTTCTGACCAAGTTTCATGAAGATTGGACTATAAATGTGACTTCTAGAGTGTTAACAAGGTTTTACTATAGCCATATAAGGAAAACTGCCCCGCCCCCTGGCGGCCATGTTTTTTAACAGACCAGAACCATTTTTGAACTCGTCCAAGATATCATTACAACAAATGTTCTGACTAAGTTTCATAAAAATTGGACAATAAATGTGACTTCTATAGTGTTAACAAGGTTTTAGTATAACCATATAAGGAAAACTGCCCCACCCCCTGGCGGCCATGTTTTTCAACCAACCAGAACCATTTTCGAACTCATCCAAGATATTATTGGGACACATGTTCTGACCAAGTTTCATGAAGATTGGACAATATATGTGGCCTCTAGAGTGCTCACAAGGTAAATGTTGACGCCGCACGACGGACGACGGACAAAAGGCGATCACAAAAGCCAGGGCTTTTTTGAAGCGGACGCCCGCTTGCCCGTGCCGGGTTAAAATCGTCTCGGGCAAGTGATTTTCCAAAGTAGATAGCCCGCCGGGCAAGTCCGTTTCATATTCACATCTTTCCGGGTTTTTTTTCGACTTCCCCTTTTATCTATTTATTTTCTTTGGGTCAATATATTTTTTGTCCACCATCTTTGAAATATTTTAAGTGATTTTTAGCAAAGTAAAGCACTGCAATATCATATTGTTAAGCAATAGGTTAACCAAATTATATTTTGATTTTTTATTTGCTAGTTAAATGGTTTTCATTTTCTACAGTCAAACGATATGCACATTTTATTTCATGTGCAACATACGTATATTTTTTCGGATTGTTCCTTTCGGATACACTAATTTTCGTCGATTTTAAATTATGTTTGATGTCTTTAAATTGTTTTTATAGAATGACGAATACACATGCGGTGATACGGATGGTCTGCTTTATAATATTTCGCATTGTATTTAACAGAAATTGCAACTCGAAAGACTAAAAAAGTACAATAAGTTGGGGCTTGGACATGTTTGAGTTGAACATGGAAAAACGGCTTTTAATGATGTGTCCAAAGCATGGTCAAGTTTTAGTCTATCAGTCAATACATGACTTAATGCAATAAAACAAAATTTTACATAGCAATGATGCACTTTTTAGGTCCTCAAAGGCTTCAAATCATTTTGCTTCAGGGGGCTTTGCACCCCTGATACCCCAACTAAGGGGTTCCACCTCTAGCCCCCGCCAGGGCTTGCAGCCCCTGGAACTTGATTTACAGGATTGGAACTTTAGGTCCATTACAACCCCTGTGGCTATTCAATAAAATAAAACTGTCCAGATTTTGTTTTGTTGACAACTTTATATTATAAAAACAATTATTATTTTATTTTTTATATATTGAATATAGCTGAAATTAAATAGAGTATAATTATGCATGTTAATCAATGCTTTAATTAGACAATAACACACGGCTGAGCTGGGCCGGACGTCTATAATCGGCCCGCCTGCCGACATAACGGCCCAAATCTAATTGACTTCTAAATAGGGCAACCAGTTTTTAATGAGGGCAAGTAGGACAAATGGCACCCGGACAATCGGCACCCGGCGTTTTTTTGCAATCCCGGACAATCGGCACCCGGTAAATTTGTCGACGCGGACAATTGGCACCCGATTAAATTGTAAACCCGGACAAACGGCACCCGATAATGTATGATACATTTTACGTTTTTTTGTTTACCAATAAAGACATTTGAAACCTTGTTGGACTTTATCGAACTTATTAATCAAATCCGCCAATCGGTTTGAAAAAAAAGAAATCGCTAATTATCAATGTAAATAATTCCTAACAGACATTGCGATAATAGGAGTTATATCTCCGAGTATTGTCGTGTTTTTAACTTTTATCTAATTATTGCATTTTTCTTATGAAATGATTCCATTTTCGTTCTTGTATTTACACTTATTTTCATTCGCAGTTTGCAATTAGCAGAGTATACACATTAGTCCAACAAGATGCTGACGGGTTTTATCAATCGCCTTTAATCGGGTGCTGATTGTCCGGGTTTACAATAAAATCGGGTGCCACATGCCGGGTCAACAAATTTACCGGGTGCCGATTGTCCGGGTTTGCAAAAAACGCCGGGTGCCGATTGTCCGGGTGCCGTTTGTCCGGATACCGTTCAAAGTAACTTGCCCCCGGGCAAGTAAGTGTCAATTTCTTACGTTAACCCCTGCAAAAGCTCACCATGAGCACTTTGTGCTCAGGTGAGCTAATAACAGGCTATTTATCCTGACAATTCAACTAAAAGTGGTACAAGTAAGACACCTCATCATGAGTCAAAAATAGTCCAAGCTCATTAGCATTGCATAGAAGGTTAATTTTTAAACATTCTTGATCAAATTGTCCAGTTTCAAATAAGCTTTTTGCAACACATGAGTAGTAATCCAGAATTAAAAGTCCATGACCATGTTAAGTATAAAATTGAAATTATTTTGACTAAGCACAAATTTAGTATAAGGAAAGTGGTCCTTGATATTTTTAGTACTTAAACCTGTAACAAGTCAGTGCCTGGTTACAAAATGCTATAGTTTACAAAAAATGCACATCAAAAAATGTAACAAAACTTTTTGTGACAGATAAAATTATCATACCCAGCAATCCTTTCTTCTTGTGTTTTCTAGGTTCCAACCAGTCTTTGTCGCCTTCAAAGAAGTTTTCCTTCTCCTTTCGTAGAACCTACAATGAACAATTATTCAATTCAGAACATTAATTTTCATTCGCTGGTCATTCAATAGATTTCAATATACACTCTGGCGATTGTCTTGTGTGATGAACCGACAGATCTGAGTAATAATATTGAGGTACTATAAATGATACTATGTTCAACTAAAAAAAATAACTACAAAGTACTAAATACTCGTAAAATTATCATAAAGGTGTGATTTCGCAAACAACTCCTTTAAGAAAATACCCTACATCCCTTAAGGAGTAAAAAGAAACACTTATTTGTTTACAATGATTCTGTAAAGTAAAATCATTTTGGCATTGCTAGTAGAAATCATACTCCCAATGTTTTATATAGGTAGTTAACATTAATTTATGGAATTAAAAACATTTAACAATCAATATGCTTACATTTTGTAAAGCAATGTCCATCTCCTCCGTCAAAGGTGCGTGTGAAAATTTGCAATTGTCCCCCTGGTAGCATGTGGAGCCAGTGTGATAGTACTTGCATGGAAAATCCTCGTGCATGAAGACGCAGCCATCGCGATGACAATTTGACTGCACATAGTACTTACACAACTCTAGGCGTTTCTGTGGCTGGTAGTCATGGTTGAACGGGCAGTCAGGACCCTGCATGTGGATACCGTATCGACAGATTTAATATAAGTGGGAATTTAAGATGTAGAATTTTAATAGTACACTTCTTTCTCCACTTCTTGGAGACAAGTCACATCAGGGCTTTTTTTCCTGACTTTGTGAAGCGGCCCTGGCCCCCTCACTTATGAAAAAATGAGTCGCGAACTTTTCAAAATTGTGAAAAAATGAGTTGCGAACTTTTCAAAATTGTGATAAATTGAGTCGCGAACTTTTCAAAATTGTGAAAAATTGAGTCGCAAACTTCTTAAAATTGTGAAAAACCGTGTAGTGAAANCCTATCATTCCAATGAAAAATTCTTGTTTTAGGGAAAAACAGCAGGACTTTAAAGAATTTTTCTACGTTCCAATCTAAATTTCCCTTGGAAAAAAGGTTGAGCACAAAAAATGATCTATTGTAATCAATTTTTCATCAAAGATAACAGATCCAATATCCTGAGATAACAAAAGCTATACCTTTTGACATTTCCCTTCTTTGAAGAATTTACATATTGGTCTTTCCTCCATTGGAGTCTGTAGCAAGGGCTTCTTCTTTACCGGCTGTTCTTCAACTATATCTTCATCCCTCTCATGATGTCGTTGACGCTTGAATAACTCACGCTTACGCTGCTGCTTAATTTTCTTCTTTGGCATCTAAATTGTTGGGTTTTTATAATAATTTTTTTTTCGGAAATTCACATTTCCAGGTTTTGTTTAAAGTTAAACCAGAGCATTACATTGCTTAACATTTTGGTATACAAATTAAACTATTAAATATGTTTTGTACATATACTAGCACACAATTCTCAGAGACCAATGACCCCATTTTTATTTTCGAACCTTTTTATCAAATATTGAAAAAAAATTACCTGCATGTCCATTAATTCCTCATTTCTGAAAAAGAAAATAAGTTCTATACTGATTTATTTACTTTTTAGTTTTATGTTATCTATCATTTCCAAAAACAAGTATGATTACTTAAGAGTGTACCATAAAATCAATTTACTCACCGTCAACAACTTGCCACAAATAATGAGTTAGATCCACAATGTAAATTTTCAATGCGTTAAGCTTGACACTCAACAATTGAAAGAATACCTACCCATTATAGTCCTCATCTGAAGGACTGTCATATATACCAGGCGGACTGTCGTAACCGTCGTGATTCCTATTCTTATCCCTCTCCTTTTCACGGCTGTGTTTATCTCGCTCCTTCTTTTCATGTCGATCACCTCGACTTTTCTCTCGATCATGTCGACCATGACCGCGATCTCGACCCTTTTCGCGATCGCTGTCCCGATTGTCTCGGTCTCTGTGTTTCGACTCGCCAGAACCCCGCCGATTCTCGTCCGTCGAAGGACGCTCTCGTTTCCTGTCCACTTTCTCGCGTTTTGAATCTGACGTCCATCCGTTGTCAAAATCGTCTGCACTTTTTTCATAGTCACTGTGCTCTCGATGACGCTTCTTTTTGCTTCTGCCCTCCTTGTGCGATTCTTTGTCTTTGTTCTTCTGCCGTTTTGAGTGGCGATCACTTTTACCGTGTCGACGTCTTGAGCGTTCTTCTTGTGAGGTTCCTGTTGCTTCCTTACTGGGGGACATGTCCTCACCCTCCTCTCCCTCTGTATCAACGAATTTATAAGTATACAATATTGTGAATTTTTATACACATATTAAATCCTACATTTTTTTTTTAAACTTATGTTTATTCAAATGATAACTGTTAAATAAAAAAATATATGTCCAATAAAAATATTCTCTCTTGAAGTCATTTTATGAATGTCAAACAATATAGAAAAATAAATTATGTCCAATCAAAATACCGTTGTTCTCTACTGAAAGTACTGTCAGAGAAAAACAGTTCCAAACATCCTTTGCATGTGACAAAATTTGACATTGGGTCATTTTGGACGAACTTAAATAGCAGATTGACTTAAATAAGAACAAACTAATTCTGGCAATCTTACATATGTGATACAAGTGTTGAATCATACTATACTACACGCTGGACAAACAGAACAGATTTTGCAACCGCTTAAAAAAATCATTTATTGATTGTACCTTCTTGATCATTTATTTCCCCATCATTGTCACTAGCTATTTCTCCATCCTCAAGTATCTCTCCATCTTCTGCATTTGCTGCTTCCCCATCTTCCTCATCGTCAAATCGCGAGTCCAAACTCTGCTTTGACTCTTCAAACCCGCTGGGTTTCTTTGAATCTGAAAACATAGAAGCAAGACACAATCAAGTAAAATAAATCATTTTTTAATTTGTTTTGTATTTTTATAATTTTATAATGAACTATAAACATTATATTGCTGGAAACAAAACAAAACAAAAATGGTCGCTCACATGAGTAGTATTTACGTTAAACTTGAGTGTTAACAAGGTTTTACTATAGCCATATAAGGAAAACTGCCCTGCCCCCTGGTGACCATGTTTTCAACGGACCTTAACAATTTTCGAACTTGGCCAAGATATCCTTAGAACAAATGTTCCTACTAATTTTCATGAAGATTGGACTAAAATTGTGACTTCTACAGTGTTAACAAGGTTTTACTATAGCTACTATAGCCATAAAAGAAAAAAAAGCCCCGCCCATGGTGGCCATGTTTTTTTACGGACCGGAACAATTTTCAAACTCAGCCGAGATATATTTAGAACAAATGTTCTGACCAAGTTTCATGAAGATTGGATAAAAAATATGACTTCTAGAGTGTTAACAAGGTTTTACGATAGCCATATTAAGAAAACTGCCCCGCCCCCTGGCGGCCATGTTTTTTAATGGACTGGAACCATATTTGAACTCAGCCAAGATATCATTGGGACAAATGTTCTGACAAAGTTTCAAGAAAATTGGATAATAAATGTAAACAAGGTTTTACTAAAGCCATATAAGGAAAACTGCCCCACCCCCTGGCAGCCATGTTTTTCAACCAACCGGAACCATTTTTGAACTCATCCAAGATATTATTGGTACACATGTGCTGACCAAGTTTCATGAAGATTGGACAATATATTGGGCCTCTGGAGTGTTAACAAGGTAAATGTTGACGCTGCACGACGGACAACGCATGACGGACAAAAAAAGGCGATCACAAAACCTAAACATGAGCATGTTGTGCTCAGGTGAGCTAAAAAGGGCTGGTATACGAAAGAATATTAACCAACATGCCGGGTAACTTAACAGCAGAAATGAACCAAATGTGTAACATAGTTGGAACCCAAGTATTTCTTTGGAGATTGCACATACCAAAGGGAATTTCAGGATCATGGTTTTCTTTTTGAAATTCCCCATCTTCTGACCCGTCCATGTCCTTAGCTGTCTCTTGCGGGGCCATTTTGACTGGTTTCTCACTTTCACCAGGCTCTGGTTCGTTTACAGACTGGTTCTCGGTTTCCATGATCATGTTTACATCTTAGCGTGTCATCAGTATCATCAAGCTGAAATACAAATGAACCTGCTTAAAGATAACATGCTCATTGTGATTCATCTATGCGGATTTCTTATTAATTACAATACTGAGAGCATGTATAACACTTGTTTATTTTAACGTCTTATTTGTATAAACACACTGAATCACAAGGCTACAGAATGAGACTGTTCACTCCTTCAATTAAATCTAAGCCATTAATACTGTACAGGGGTTTGCCTACATTTCATTTCATTAAAATTTGAACATGGTGAGGTTTCAGCAGAGTAGGTTAAAGTGGAGTTTATTTTAAACTGGTCAATTTGGATATTGCTTCAGTTTCTAGGCTGAATACGAGCCAGCTATAACATTGTCTTCAATGAATTACACTCCAGGGATTCGGGCCTGCTAGACCAGGGGGGTTGGGCATTTCCACAAATCTCATAATTGTGGGAAAACCCTCAAATCATAAAATTCCTCTACTCTTGGAGTGGTACAAAATTTAGTTTGTATTTGATAAGAGACTCAAAACATGCTTTTAGTTTACCAGATTCAAATACAAGACATGGATTTCCAATATGAAAATTATTGGTCTTGAATTTTTCATTTGAAGTATTCATTACTTATGTAAGAAGTTCCTCAAGATCATTGACCAGTCTGCTTAAATTTCCATGACTGCTACCTTCAGTTTCACTAAACCATCAGTTTCTGCAAATATTGGTGTTATTTTTAAACTTAAAAAAATAAATAATTCCTACATTAGAAGGATGAGAAAGCTTATGCTAAAACAATTTCGGTTCCTTATAGTTATTTACAGAGTCGTGTAAACTGGTCAAAAGGCCAAATATTGTATTTCAGTATAAGGTTTATTTTTACCATGCGAAATACCGAAAATTCCCAAATCTGATTTGAGCAAAATCTAAATTATTTGTGAAGTGTGCAGGGACTTTACACTATCAGTTACGTAAGATGTTACTATTGTTCAGACTCTGTGGTTATTTTGATTATTCAATAACTTATATTGACATAAAGAGGTAATACTCATCTTCAAGAAAATGGGTTAATCGATTGCAATATAAGCACTACATCCAACACATTAAACCATTTATAAAGGGCATATATTTCCATTAAATATAGACATGTATAACAACAATCCATATTCCCCCAGTTTTCTCACATAACCCTATATATACCTAGTTAAGTAGTTACAAAAGTAAATTGCTAATGTCATTAAGAAAAATATATACAATTCATAAAAAAAAATCTATAAACAGTTAAGTGTAATTTGAACTCACTTCTAGAAATATTGCACTGCACTGTTCAATGGAAACAGTACAATTCAATATATCATATGCTTTATCAATAGTGAACATCCATTTAAGAGTTACTCATTCACATATCATTCGAAAATTATTTCACTGTTACTACTTATTTTACTGCACCCAACACTGGGCCACTAAAAATAATAAAACAAATTTTACTATTTTACTGGGCTTATAAAAACAAGACTTATGCATGATGCAATCATTTAATAATAACCTTTTAACAAGTGATGTGTTTGTGAAACACTATGTCCCCTTTTGAGTGATTTTGACCCATATATTTGACCTTTGACCCATGAGATACACATGCATGCCAAATATGAAGTTGCCATCTTCAATATTGCAAAAGTTATGGCCAATGTTAAAGGTGACGCAAACAAATTAACAAACAAACCAACAGACAGGGCAAAAACAATATGTCCCCCAGTATAGACTGGGGGACATAAAAAATCTTTAGACTGGGGGACATAAAAAATCTTATTATTTACAAAATATTTTGCCATATCAGCTGTCAATATTCCCCTTTAAGCTAAATACTGGTAACTTCAAGGGAGGTAACAAGTTTTCATTTTCAAAATGTTTATTTACTAAGTTATCTCTCATCAGCATTGCCATAGTATTAATTTTCTATTCCAAGCATGATCTGTTGCAAGAGTTCTTTTTAGAAAAATTATAATGGATTATTTTTTCAAAATGAAATATTATGGCTATTGTAATTTACTATCATTTTTAAATGTAAACCACCGATTTAAGCCAGAGGACAGTTTCTCCGCTAGATTAATAGACTGGTACCTCAATACATTTTTGTACATAATTTTATAGCATTGCTGGTAAGTTGCATTTTCAAAATTATGAAATGGGATTATTCTTTGTCTTAAGAATTTATTATCATCCACTCCATGGGGTTGTTAAGCACCTTTTGAAAGACTTGGAAAATTGTCAAGACTAGGGAAAATGACTTGTGATTTTGGAGGGGTGGTGGTATAAATGTTTTCAATCCTGTGCACTTAATAACACTGGTGTTCATCTTATTTGCTGCATCCTGATGAACTGTCCATGCACACATGTTGAAGATTTTCCTTCACTTGTTTCCTTTCAGTTCTTTTACAGAAACAATTCCAAACATTCATGCTTTTAACACAACCCTCATAATTTTCCTTAATATTAAAATTCAAATGATTTTTTTGCAGGCAATACTCATTTACTACATTTTTTTTTTAATAATAAATGACAACTTAATTATAGATTCATTTCATCCAGGCTAGTTTGATAAGTTTTAATGCTAAACCACAATCAAAATTGTTCAAGTTTAAAAAAAGTGAATATACAATAATTAACTATTAAAAAATAAATATTCGATTAAGTTTAAATTCGTAAATTTAGACTGTTAGTGGTAGCCTTTGTTTCAACTTACCTGCTTTAGGAAACAAATATAGGAATATACAATGATCCAAATGCTACTAGTGAAAATCTACGTGGCGGTCGCCAGTTTATCTCGTATCTTAATCAGCCAGAGTTCTAATTTTAGACATTACACAAGTGACGTCATAAGTTATGTACATCGACTACGTGGCAGCAGTCATTTATATTTTTTAAGTCCACTTTCATTATCATTTCGTTTTAGTCACTAAATGCAATAATATAATGCAAACCCGTGTAATCTTTTACGAAGTTAAGATAGGTGTACTAAAAGCCTCTTTCCTTTTAAATAGTTAGGTAAACAATCTCGATCGGTCGCCATTTTGAATTGTTCTACGAAGAATTTCAGCATGGTAACGCTACAGAAGATTCAACAAATAAGTGTAACATCGCTTAAAATCATGCTGAATAACATGCTTTGCACTTGAATCTATGTCATATTGTTAGCACTAAATAAATACATTTGCCAATAATAAAATTCTTATCACATTTTATCAGAAAAATACCTAGATATTCCCATTATCGAGAATTTTTTACAAATTTTTTAACCTGGGTATTAGCGGAAAAGGGTTTTGTACCATGTAAATCAGTGTTCCAAGTAATACAAAAATGCCTATGGTGTCGAAAGAACAAAGTTAGAGCAGATTGTGAATCCTTTCCACGTCCATTTTTCACAAAAAAAAATAACTATGTAACTGGCTCTTTTCAGTTCTAGATCTAACACGCAAAATGGCGGTGAGATTTCTCGAAGGCATGACGTCAAACCATGGCCTTGAATTGGAGTGTCAAGGGGCGCCGAAGGGGCAAGATAAAATCTGATTCGTTATCTCCTAAATTCAGGATAAGATTACCCCGCAAGGAGCCTCACAGTTGTATGATCATGCGCTTCACACATGATCGACCTACACAAAGGATAGGTGTAGACCGAAATGTATTGACAGGTTGTAGAGCATGGATATGCACAGGGGTGTACATGAATGGCATTGAAAGTGGCAATACAAATATATCCAAAACTAAATATGTTCCTAAGCTGCTGAGTAAGAAATTAAATTTGATCATTTCCATTCATTATTAATATAAAATATTTCGATTTTAAAATTCTTATCTATTCACGACAGCTCTTTCCGAATGTTAAACTAGGTCAAACTACAACTTCGCTTGACCTATGTGTAAACTGTCATCAGGTGTATGAAATGTCACAATGAGACGTCTGCCCCATTAATGATTCCCGTTTTACACTATTCCACCAACCGTGGCATGCATAACCTAAGATTTCAAATGCTTTACAGAACCAAATCTTAACTTTCACGATACAAAACACCGATTTGTTGGGAACTAATCATATACTTGCCTATTTTGTGTTTTTTTTTATACACAGCATGAATGTTTTTCTTTGTAAAATGTTTGGTCTTACACGACCAAGATATGGCTGATATTTCCTCCAAATGTGCCTCCACTAATACAGAATCCTTTCTTCAGTTTGTCCATGAACAAATAGTTTAACTCAGTAACTTTCTTTCATGTATATATTCTGATTTTAATTAAAATTATGCACTAGTAATTTACATCTTTATAATTATCATTGGTCATGTGTGCTTTAAATGTTCGTTAATACATCAGTACATCATATAATGAAACAAAACATAAATCTTAAAGTGTAAATAACGTTTTCTAGTTAGATTCAATGCATACAAGAACAGAACAACTATTTTTTGGCATTCGCTAACCCGGTAATGTATTCATTTCGTTTGCCGGGTTACGCTTGATCGATAACTCGAGCATGTTATCCACTCAGTGTGCAAAGCGCGTTGATGTAGACATCGCAATGTCGGGGTTTTGCACAGCGGTGGGGCACAGGGGTGTTTCAGTTGTAGTTTTTATAATTTCGGTATATGGGCGATAACTCGAAGGAAGGGAGAAAATCTCAACTAGACTACGAACAATCTATTTATCAAAGCATGAACATAATGGTTTAGGATCTACTTAATAATTTCATCGCTATATCGTCACATTAAAGTTAAAATCACGTTATAGCCTGAAGTGAAATATTCTACTTGAGATGTTCATGATAAATTTGCAAATAGACTGGCACTTTTTCAACTTTAATGCAGAACACAAGACAACCACTACATCACTGTCGACGTTACCATAATTATGCTAAGCAGCATTATACACATTACATTGGCATTTCCTGCACTTTTAGTCATTGAGATTCTCAGAATGTTAGAATCAATATTAACAAAAGAATCACATTTCGTCCACAGCTTTTATATAAGTAAATTTGAATATGTGTACGTGTACGTATACAATAAAAATAAATACAAGCCGACAGTACTTAGAATGTTGAAGATTATAGATANGGGGGGGGGGGGGGGGGGCTGATTCTAAAAAGGAGCTGTCATCTAATTATGTAACACATCACATTGTAAATGTTGATTAATAAAGAAATTACCGTTAGCCTATAACAAGCGCATTTGCAATATAATAGGTTTTGGCTTGTGTAAATTATTTTTCTGCGAAGACCGGCGACCATACACGTCTGTACGTGCCCGTTAACTTAATTAGCATCGTTTTCACCAACCCACCTATCGACCACCTCATAGTTTCGATAATGAACAGTCCACGTATTAATCTACTCTACTTGTGCACTTCTTTTGGTTTCGTTCAAAGTTTACTAGTCCGATGCTACTCATCCATCAGTAAAATAATTTCTTTTCATCCAAATCAATTATTGTTGTTTCTCAAAATACACTATTACATTAATGACTGTGTGAATGTGTTAATCCCAAACCAAACCAAAATTTGCACGTCTACGATTTCTATACACGTACACTCATGGATACAATCATTAATATTGATTGTTATATTTCTATGTTTTCTTTCTGTAAGAGTTATTTGTTTCAGTTTTCGTTTTTTAAATGATCAAAATAATGTCTGACAGACTCCTTGGGAAGGTTTGCATGAAATAACCGTTTGTTCTGTATATGAGCTTCGCTCTGGGAAAACGGGGTTAAATGCATGTGCGTAATGTATCGTCCCATATAAGCCTGTGCAGTCGGCACAGGCTAACCAGGGACGACACTTTCCGCTTTTATTTGAATTTTCGTTTAAAGGAAGTCTCTTCTTAGCGTTTAGTTCTCTGATTAGCCTGTGCGGACTGCACAGGATAATCTGGGACAACACTTAACAAACATGCATTAAGCCGCTTTTTGCCTGAGCGAGGCTCATATTTGTATTTCAGTTTCAGACTCGTTGCTGATTCACATACAATTTGCGTGTTCGTGAAGTCAGTCTCTCCGAAAAACACTGTCGTCGTTAGGTCCGTACGCATATTCACCACCCCATACTTTTAACCAAACTAAAATAAACTATCGTCTTCAGAAACTTTCCTGTTATATCAAACGTGTATATGTATTATGGCTTAGTAATAAAAACTAAATCTCCCAGATGCGCCTTTGTGACATTTGTTCTTAACATAGTTAATGAAAACAATTGACATGTACGTCCTTATTTTGTACAACATATTATAATGTAAAGTTATGTAAGACTTAATGTTAAACGTAAACCACTAACTTGTATTGATAAATTATTATTCATTTTATTATTCATTACTTGTGTTTCTCTTTTTTTGTAAGCCAAGCGAAGAAACACTCCTTCAGTACTTGTCCTTTCCCCTACACGATTGTTTCCCTTATATGGTGAGGATTATGATGAAAAGTGAATAAATCGTTTACAACGCAAGTCAAAATAAAGAGTTGTCTCTCTTCGCCAATTTTTGTATGAAGCAAACATATTTATATGTGAGATAACGGTTTCGACAGCAACATCTATGAACGGTATATTTTATTGAACATTTGATTATTATTAGTTGTTGTCGTTTTGTCATTATATGGCATGCTCGGGTCAAATTCATCCACTTGTACTCACAACACTCATAAGCACCACCCCCACCCCGATCAGTTGTTATCTGATGATCGGTTTGTAACTTTTTTAAATATTTTTTATAATCTAGGCGGTTTTCGCTTTCTATTCAAAATTTAATCGGATCATAACGAAATTTTTGATAATGTTTGTGAGTATAATATCTCGACCAATCTTGCCTGAAGCACTGTCGAAAAATGGCGTTTGAATGATAAAATATGTGTCAATTATCCTCGTCCGCTTTCATCGTATCATCATAAAACTTGGTGCCCGTGTTTGTGGGCATTATATCTGGGCCAAGTTCGATTAACTGCAAGATCGATTAAAGCACATTTTAATTATTGCCCTTGAATTATAGAAATGGACAAAATAACCTTGTCCACTCTCTTACTTGAATAGTTTAAACCGAGTCATTATCAAACTTGGTGATTATGTGTGTGGCACTTTTTAATTAATGCACGTCAATTAATCATCAAACATTTGCAAATTTAACTTTGTCCGCTAACTAAAATAGTTTTGATCGTGTCATCATCAAATTTGGTCATAATGTGGTCATAATGTCTGTGGGTATACAATCTCGGTCAATTATATTAGCCATCCATATTTGAAGTTCAAGCACGTACATTGCAAACTTTATGTCACATGTGTTCTTTGTGCAAAAAGCGTTAACAAGTTATGCTATGTTAATATATCCCTTTGTTTGAAAACCCACTCAGAAATTGAAAGTCAGGCTACCGGGTATATCAGTAGGGAAAACAAAAACAACAAAAATAAGATTCAAAATTACACTATAATTACTTTAAGTTAATTTCTTGTTGAAGAAAGTTTTAAATTATGAGTCCCATATTGTAATGAGAAAACTAGCCACGACACAAGGTTAACATTTGATTAAAAACTTTGTTGGCAAAATGATGTTTAACAATTCTTCTCTGAAACTACAATTTGCACAATTGTAATTGTTAGTGTGTATCCTCTGGGTTCATATCTGGCCCGTGGCCCGTAAATCACAAGGTTATATGTAATTAAATATAAAATAAATACAAAATAACGTGAAATATTATCTTATTTGAAACCACAAATATGTCCAAATCATCGCCATTGTAGTCAAATCCACATGGTTTTAACTTTAATAACAAAATAACTTAAAACCAAAGATCTATCATTATTTATAGATCTTTGCCTAAACATATTTTTTTCATTTCAAATTTAAAACATTACTTAGGTGTGCAAACTATAGCCATCTTGGTTTGCCTTGTTTTTTATCAGGTGAAAATAGGTTTACAATAACCTTATTGGAAAATTAAAAAGATACGTCTGTATGATTTTGTTTCTACAGACTCTCCTTTTGACCGTTCGTTGGTCGACTTGGCCGTTTGCTTTGATTGAGCTGAACCCTGGGACCATTCTGACTTATCTCAACTGAATTGTCTGAAGAGCACTTCCGTTTACCTTTTTTAAGGGAACAGTTTGTCTTTTCGAGGGTTTAACAGACTTATTACCGTATACAAGTGCTGGTATGTTTATGTCATTGTATCAGTTTGTTATTCGAAATAATACATAAACCGGTGGTTCAACACTTATGGTACAAACTGTATCTTAATAATACACTGACGAAATAATGTTCAGTGTTTATTTCTTCATGTTAGCCTGCATTGGCTGCAAGTGCAACACGGTAATCTCGCGGTACTAAAGGAATAATAATTCACGTCTTAACACTATGTTTATGTATCGGATAAATGATTGAATAGACTATCACATTTGACATTACTGCCTTTCAAAATTCATTTTTTACAAAGAAATGTTTATCTAGTCACAAAAAAAACGGTTTACTGAGGTTTCGTCACACTGCAGTTTCGTCACACTGAATTTACTGCAGAAAACGGGTTGAGGGTTCGTCACAATGGTAATATATAGGTGTGAATAATACCTGGAAACTTTTGCATCTTTGAATGACACCTTTTTTCCATGTTAAAACAACATAGTTTTTTGTTCTGTTCTGTTCATGAATTAAATACATTTAAATAAATTGAAGTATTTAAAATATAAGTATAACAATGTAATTAAATGACATAACACAATGTTGATTAGGATTCACAAAAGTCCATTTATTCAAATACAACACAATATTACACAATACATTAAAATACAACTCTACTCAATAAACGGTATAATAATATACTCATATATTTACATTTCACAACACATCCATTTATTTGCAAACAATATTACACCAAACATAAATATTAACATATAAAACATAAAGACATAATTACCAAATTTAATACAAATATTACATACACAGAAATCATTATCCCCACACTTTTTGAAAAAAAGGTGGGGATATTGTGGTGATCTCCGCCATCCGTCTGTCCGTCCGTCCGTCCTGGCCAATATCTCCTCCTACACTATTAGCACTAGAACCTTGAAACTTACACACATGGTAGCTATGAGCATATGTGCGACCCTGCACTATTTGGAATTTTGATCTGACCCCTGGGTCAAAAGTTATAGGGGTTGGGGTGGGGCCGCGTCAGAAATTATCACTCATTTTTTTAGGTTATTTTACATTTACTTCTTTATTTCTACACCGATTCACTTCAAATTGATACTGGACCTCTCTTATGACAATACGGTCAATCTCAACCATGCATGGCCCCATTCCCAACCCTGGGGCGCCCCGCCCACATAGGCCACACCCACCAAAAATTTCCATTTACTATAATTTTTTCATTTCTACACGGATTCACTTCAAATTGATACTGAACTTCTCTTATGACATTAGGGTCAATCTCAACTATGCATGGCCCCATTCCCAACCCTGGGGCGCCCCGCCCACATAGGCCACACCCACCAAAAATTTCCATTTACTATAATTTTTTCATTTCTACACGGATTCACTTCAAATTGATACTGAACTTCTCTTATGACATTAGGGTCAATCTCAACTATGCATGGCCCCATTACCAACCCTGGGGCGCCCCGCCCACATAGACCACACCCACCCAAAATTGCCTTTACTATAACTTCTTCATTTCTACACCAATTCACTTCTAATTGATACTGAACTTCTCTATGACAATACGGTCAATCTCGACTATGCATGGCCCCATTACCAACCCTGGGGCACACCTAGGTCAAACATTCGGTGTGGGGATACGCGTCGGCCTCTGCCGCGCCATTTCTAGTTTCATATATTATGTACACAACAAACAGTACAGTCAGACTTCTGATCGTACACCATGATTTTCTGAGTTTCTATCAACACTCCACCTGTTGACATTCCAGCAATCCGCTACTACCTAACGACGCCACTGGTCGCCACTATCTTGGTTGCTAGCAAGGTTGTTGTATCCCCGGGCACCGCCCCGAGCATCGACCCGGGAACCGCCCCGAGCACTACCGCGGTCGCCAAAAATGCTCCTGTGTTCTCTGTTTTCCACAGTCTGCGAGCGCGTTCTATCTGATCTGTCCGTTCCAGGGTTGCGCGCACTTGTTCTCTCACTGTCTTCTGTTGGATGAGAGGACCATATTTATAGCACCGCTGGTCTGATGTCGTTCGTTCGCACTGTTGCTTCTCACAAATCGACCGCCACGGAATGCAATGCACCCATCCCCTCTGTTCACCGAGCGACTATAGCACGCATGTTAGAATTCCACATCTGCTCAGCGTGTGACTTGTCCAGGTGGATGTAAACATTACTCAAACTTGAATTCCGGAGCAGGCTCTTAGCTTTCAGGACTTTTTCCTTGTCTTCAATTGTCTCAAGCGTAGCGATGATGACACCTGGTCTGGAATTTGTGCTTGTTTTTCGTATTGCCGAGTGCACCTGCACCCCTGAAAGTTTGAGTTGATCTCGAAACATGTTGTTTACCTTTGTGCGAACGTTCTCTTCTGAGTGTTCCGGCATATCTTGTATAACTATATTGCAGGAGTTCTCGCTGGTGTCGGAACGTTCTTTGTTCACCATGGACTTTTGTAGGGTTTCAAATGTCTTGCTCATGTCTTCAAGATCTTTCGTCACCTCGGTCCTGAAGTCCCCGATTCTGTCGTCCACATCCTTCCGTAGCCGATTTAACTCAGTGGTGAGTCTTCTGTCAATCAATTGGGCAACTCTATCTGACAGTTTTTTCTCAAGACGTGTCTCCAACTGGTCTATTTGATCGGCCAACGCCTTCTGGTGGGTGTTCACTGAGCTTTCAAACTGATTCATCCTGCTGTGGATGCTCTTAAGATCACCCGATAATATATTCTTGAGCATATCCATGACACTAGCCTCAGCCTGGTCTCCACCACCAATCGCAGAAGTTGCAATCTTAGAAGTCGCAGATGTAGAAGTCGCATATGTCACAGAAGACGCAGGGGTCACATTCACAGAAGTCGAAGAAGCCACAGAATAAGTCTCAGATGGCGATGACATCATAGAGGTCGCGGGCGTCACAGGAGAAATATCCACAGAAGTCACTGAGGACGTAGAACGCGTAGAGGACGCAGATGTCAGGGAAATCGCAGACGTCACCGGAGTATCATCTGTACCAACCCCCGAACCACTTTGCACTTTATGAGTTTTAGATACAGGCGTACTCCCGTAAAGCGATCTCAATGCCTGAGCAAGAATGGGACCCGATGCATTATTGCCACTACACCATTTCTTCGGTGATATACTATCTGCTAATTCAGGAAGTGACAAGTGTCTTTTACGACGGTTTGGTGTTCCCTTGCCTGAAGAAATATCAGTACCACTAGAATTTACCACAGGTTGTGAGGCCATTATCGCCTCTACGTAGTCAGCGGCCTCTGCAGATAAGGCACTCATAGCACTCATAGTAGGTCAACCAGATGAACAGCTATGCAGCGTCGCCAAATGCAAGAAATGACCCCAGAGTCCCTTTTCTGATGACACCCCCACAGACTTGACTCACACCGCTCAATCCGCCCGTGTGCGTATCGCAAATACCCTTTTATCGAGATGTATCAGTACAATGCGAATCACCAGAGCGTGACAAACTTTGAGCGATAGATTCCTCGGGTTTCCTGGGTACGATTTTCCAATAGTCAAATTCGCGAAAACAGGTGACAGTAGAAATACATGTAGTTTTCTCACTTCTCACGTATTATATCATAAAAGTAAAACAGCGATTAACGAGACAGTACCTTTATATATTTGCTACTACCACACACCTTCTCAAATATCCTTTCCTTTCCTCAGAAATACACTTTTACTACTTGTCATAAACTTGTTTACTTTTATCACCTAAGTATGATTGTAGATTGGTAGTCGATAGGGTGTGGACGTGTTTTCATTTGCTCCACAAGTATGTGTTTCATTCATATTTAATTCGACCAGAGAAAATTGATATTGTGATAGAAAAAAGGATAATATGCAAAGTGTTATGCAAGTGTTAAATTTGTACCGATAAAATCAACAGTAAAGACAGAAAAAGGTACTTTTTAACATACATGCCAGAATTGTTCAGGTCCAAATTGGGACATTCCATAAAAAATTGTCGGGAAATTTGACCAAAAAGCAGGACACCTAAAACGATCAATCATTCCACCTTTACTTTAGTCAGCAGTCAGTATATTACTTATAAAAACTCTAATTTTCTGCCCAATTTTGACGATACATGTGTTTCATAAATTCGTGAACACAGCGTTCTCCATTCTCCGGAAATAAACAAACTAAATTAAAATAAACTGAATTGTGGGGTTTGGGGAGTATGCCTCGATTTGACATCCAATCGGTACAGGGATATCCCCTGAACATATGTAAATCGTGTGACGCGTTGTGAGCGCATCTTTCTTATTCAAGCACTTTTCTTATTCAACCAATCGTCAATTAACTCTTAATTTAGATTGATGCAATATGTTACAAATTATTTTCTGAAAATCAGTCGAAAACGAAAGTTAATTTATGTGAAACATCGATGCGTATTGGTCAGCATCCAATTCGTTTGATGTACAAAATCGGTGTTTTAACAGGTTTTATAACCTTAGGTGGTATAATACACAGGATAAAAGTGTCATTGGCGTTTATTTCTGTATGATACATCTTTCGATTGCAATTAGAGACCCCTATCATAAAAACACTGTGGTGTGAATGCCTGATAAAATTAATAATTTGCTGATAAGGTGTCAAAAACATCACTGGTGCACTCCAGTAGCGGAAGCGGGTTGTTAATTGGGGGCAATAAAGGGATAAGCGATGGTAAGTTTTAGCCATACAGAGCTGGAATAGCAAATTTTATTGGGAACTTATAGACTTTACATCGTTTTTTACGAAAGTCGGGAAAAATCGTCTCATATCAGGATGCCGGGACAAAGGGCCCAAAAGCAGGACTGTCCCGCTGAGATCGGGACGTCTGGCATGTATGCTTTTTAAAGCATCTTTATTAAAATCATAGACATTATTGCCTGTTACATGTGAATATATTTTTTCTTAAATAAAAAATTACACTGACAACATTTTACAGTTTTAGCTGGTACTACTTTTACTAAAACAAATACAATTCATTTATGACAAACAGTACGCTGTTTAACATAAGTCAAACATAAATCATTTAAATTATATATATACAATTAAAACCATCATTTGTTACAATACTCAACTCAATAACACTCAAAAATAACATTAAGAACCATATATCCCAATATATTTATTACCAAAATCATATTTAGTGACAATATCATTTTATTATAAATAATATATCAGTGTGACGAAACCTCCACTGCCCTCCTTCATAAAATCAGTGTGACGAAACTGCATTGTGACGAAACCTCCATCACCCACAAAAACAACACCAGTGTCGGTCATTCTTATTAATAACAAGTATCCTCCGATGACGGTGAATCGAGCGGTAAAGGAAACAGTTGAAAGAATTCTGAATGAATTCAAACAATGCAACAATAAAAGATTTACCTTTAAAGATTTATTTAATTTCCGTAAAAACTAAAATCCATGTCAAAATTGTTTATTGACAGCGTGTTTAACTATGCAAAGCCGATATTTCCATACACACCCGCAATAAACATCCACTTCTCACATGTTGACCTTGTACTGATACATCACACCAGAAAGGGAGAGTGCTCGATTGCGATAGGCATAGTTCTTCTTGAATGCTCTCAGCTTTTATGAGTACATACATACCGCTCAGAGTACTTCTTGATTACCGTGTTTTTCATTTAAAAAAAATATGTCTCACGTATGGCTGTAAAATTGAGTTCAATAAACCTAATTCATCGTAAAAAAAAACACAATACCAGTTATCATCAACATCAATTTGCGAGTCATTTGTGGAGAAATATTGAAAACGAAAACTGAATACAAAAACCGTTATCAAGCCAAATTGGCGATTCGATCTATCGTAAAGAGGTTCTGGAGATAGTCGTTGTATTACAATTGGTTTATTAGACACGAGATCTATGTTTAGGACGATTCCGGAGATAGTCGATAGCGTATTTTCGAATTCGGAAAACTAGGCTTTGTCCGTTGCAAAAACTTACACATTTAAATGAACTGTTGACGTGTTTGAAACTTTGGATTAATATCATTATTATGCGAACACACCATATCGCATAAGTTGTTTTAATTTGCACCTAAGTGATATATTTTTGATCTGATTCTGTTTATGTAGGCCCAAAAATAGTTTATGTTGCTAATATTACCGATTAAAGTACCACCGGATTCTGGGCTTCAAACTTTCTATGGAAATAGGCCTTAGTGGTTGCAACTCCCAGCGACCTGGGAGGGTCAATAGCTGGGAGTTGAATTATTGCTACTAATTTGATTTACTGAACTATTAAAAGATTTAATATAATAAACGTCCAATCAGAACGGGGGTTTTCACACTGAGCACGCGTGATAACCCTGACACAGTGTGCACGCACTTCTCTTATGCTAGAATATATAATGTTTTCATGCAATATTTTCTGAAAATCGGGAGAAAGTAAAAGTAATTTGTTTTGATATGTTGTGTTACCACTACAGAAGTGCAGTCGTCTGCTTCACTTTGCAATTTATGCGGAAATTTTATTAATTGGACCAATTTCAAATGTATGGAATATGGATACATTTTGTCTACTGAATGTAATAAGTCATGTTACGATGTAACTGACATTTTTTTTTATACATTTTGACTTTTTTCCATTGTTGTGTTTATTAAGGTGACATACATCAACTGTTAAAAAATACAGACAACCTTTTAAGTAAAAATAATGTTTTTAGCAAATTTACCAAATTGACATGAGCGAACACATGGGATTTTCTGAATGTAGAAAGTAGTGTTACTGACATTTTGTAAATTTTCAGGAAAAGCAAAAAACTGTTTTATTAAAATAATAAACATTTTTCCGTATTCCAATTTTCTGATTAGTATTATACTAAAATTTGAAAATCAAAACAAAACTCCAAATTGAGATGTCTTTTTTAAAACAATAAATAATTAAGAAAAGAGCAGTTACCATTATTTCAACACTGAAATATTTTGAATTCAAAAAATATTGTAAGTGCTCTTACTGTATTTCGGAAAATATCGGAAAATATGCATTCCTGAACAATTTACAAAATGTCAGGCCAAACAAAAAAATAGGTCCGTTTCCGGTCGCCCGACCGTTTATTTGGGTCACCAAAAAAAAAAACATTCATTTTCGTTCATTTCTCAATATAAGATGTAACATCAAACAAACAAATCATATATATACATGTATTTCTTATTATAAGCTTTAGAAGCCTTCCATTCTAGTACCCGAAAGAAAAAAAAGAAAAAAATACCTACCTACCGACCGTGTTTTTTTCCCCAAGGAGATCAGAAAAGGACCTATTTCTTTGTTTGGCCTCAGTTACCCTAGTTATTACATTCAATAGACGATTTGGATTATTTTAATTGAAGTATGATTTTGAAATGCAATTATTCCTGTTTTTCCTCAATTTGGTAGTGTTTGTATTTATTTTCAAGCATAGTAACTTTTAACAAGTATTGTTCCATGCGGAGCAGGGTCATTATTCTGTAAAGTGTGCATATTAAATTTTATTAACCAGGTTTTCCGAAGGAAAAAACTGGTTATTAGATTGGCGAATGCGGGCGGGCTGGCGGNCAGTGTAAGATCGTTTGTTATTTCACTCGTGATCATAGAAAAATAATATTTTCACACGTGGCGCCACTCGTGAAAATTTATTTTCTATGATCACTCGTGAAATAACAAACGATCTTACACTGACATGAACAAATATCCTCTATATCTTTTATGAAATCACTCATGATGAAATGTCGCTGGGAAATGCAACATTTAGGAATTAAGGTCCTTTCATTACATCATTATAATAAACGACTTACTGTTACATGAACATGTTGTTGTTTAGCACGATACTCTCAATTCACACTTAGGTTGATGACAATATTGGCTCAGATGATGAGATGAGCAGCCCTAAGAAGAAGCGAAACATTATACTGAGTGAGGATGAAGACAACGACAGTGACAGTGCACCAAAAAAGAAGAAGCGCAAGTTAAGTGGCAGCGAGGAGGAAGAAGAGGTAGAAGAAGAAGAGGAAGAAGGTGTAAGAAACAATTTAAGTTTTTAGTCATACACTTTTTTAACAGCTTATTTTTTGTCTTTAATGTCTTTAGTAACTGTTTCACCGTAACTAGTGAAAATATGTTAAATATCAAAATAATTTCAAACCAAATGTGGCAGCTCCCAGCAGCCTGCACTTTCACTCTGGATCTTTTCCTATTTTAATTTGAAGACTGTAACTGTTACAGTATGACGAAGAAGAAGATGAAGATGAGGAAGATGCCGGGCGGAGACGTAAAAAGAAGGCACACAGGGGATTCATTCTCGATGAAGCAGGTACTGGCAGTGCTTCTACTTCTACTTGAATTGGGTCATTTCATTTCTTTATATATGTGAAATAATTNAGTTGATAACAGTTGTGAGGCGTTGAATACTTGAAGTAACTCATTCTCTGCTTTCAATGTGATGGGTCCATATTCACAAAGTTTTTAGAATGACTTAAACAAATTCTGTAAATTCATAAAATTCCTTAAGTTTCTCGCTATTTTGTGTTCAGATAATTTTGCAAGCAAAAAGCATTGAATTTCAAGTAGAAAACTTGATTAATAATTCTATTATTTTGTAAGAGGAAACATTGTTTTTCACTTATACAATTTGATAAGAAAATTACACTTAAGTACAACTTAATTTATCCTTTTAGAGCTTTCTAATTTCCTTGTTCAGAGTTGTATACTGCTAACTTCCCAGGGCTTTTTGTTCCTTCATTTTGAAATTTAAGAAATTCGCGTCATAAAACTATCCATTTTGGGGGGAAAAAAATTTGTGGGAATGACAAAATTGGTAAAAAAGTTTTTCATCTGTACTTAACATTATATAAAGCTTTTAATTTTGTTAAGAGTCGCAATTTACATGTTTTTTTTTTTAACCAACTTTTCTACAGTATTTTTAGGAAGAAGACTTATTTGTATGCCCCCGGTAGGGTGGCATAGAGCAGTTGAACTGTGAGTCTGTCTGTCTTGTCTGTCTGTCAGTCTGTGCGTCCGTCCGAAAACTTTAACATTGGCCATAACTTTTGCAATATTGAAGATAGCAACTTGATATTTGACATGCATGTTTATCTAATGGAGCTGCACATTTTGAGTGCTGAAAGGTCAAGGTGATCCTTCAAGGTCAAAGGTCAAGAAACAAAATCCAAGGGAAGTAACAAGCTTTAAAGGGAGATAATTTCTATTTATTATTGGCAGGTACAGATCATTTTCACAAGGGAAGTAATAATTTTTAAAGGGATATAATCAAAACATTATTTTTTTTATTCAAAGCGGCGCAGTAGGGGGCATTGTGTTTCTTACAAACACATCCCTTGTTTTATATAAATAAGTAAATGTGAACTAGCACTAATATCCACAATATGATATGGATTGTTTTGATTTGAGTATAATAGAAATATGCTACATTTATCATTCTGTCAACATTAAAAAGTGTAATCTTAACTATTCATGCATCATTAAAAACTTAAAAATAAACACACAGACGTTGATTGTAATCATGCAAGTGCATTATCATATAATAATTTAAAATAACGTAGACTATGTAACTATTAAAATGTACATGTATTGGTTATGATACCTGTTATGCTAAAGGGAAGTATAAGCCTTACGTCAATAATTAACCCACACTTTAAGTCTGCAAGCCATTAGTAATCCATAGCAACAATGTCAGTATGGCTTCAAAAGTCTTTTGATGCGACTGCCAATTTGTAGGAGATTTAATTTCTGGCAGGGTTTTCAAATCACAATGGAAAAAGGCATCAATCAATAAAATTGTAACTGAAGAACGAAAGCATGGTGGATAGAGCATGAATGATTTGGGATTTTGGGAGAGTAATTGGTAAAATAACATTAAGATAAGGAATGTGATCGATATTAGGACAAGAAAGCCCTGGACCCCCCCCCCCTATTTCTATCTTTGACAGAGGTATATATTGTAACGCCCTATATATCTATGAAAGAGGTTTATATTGTAACAGCCCTATATCTTTCTATGACAGAGTTATATATTGTAACACCCCTATATCTATCTATGAAAGAGGAATTATATATTGTAACGCCCCTATTTCTAGCTATGAAAGAGGTATAATTATATATTGTAACACGGTGTAATTTACACCCCTATTTCTATCTATGACAGAGGTATATATTCTAATGCTCATATTTCTATCTATGACAGAGGTATACATTCTAACCGCACATGTTTCAATCTATGACCATTGTGCGAAAAATTTGCTATTTTACAGGTAGTAAAAATATTTGGTAGCCCATAAAATTTACCTACAAAATGATAATCCCTTGGCAAGTTTTTATCTTTATTATGACCCCCTTCGAAGAAGAGTAGGTATATTGTTTTGCACATGTCGGTAGTTCGGTCGGTCCGTCCGTCCACCAGATGGTTTCCGGATGATAACTCAAGAACGCTTAGGCCTAAGATCATGAAACTTCATAGGTACATTGATCATGACTGGCAGATGACCCCTATTGATTTTGAGGTCACTAGGTCAAAGGTCAAGGTCACAGTGACTAGAAATAGTAAAATGGTTTCCGGATGATAACTCAAGAACGCTTACGCCTA
>VMBQ01000904.1:0-44663 GCA_007657795.1 Dreissena rostriformis | reverse complement strand
GTTGGAGAAAAAACGGGATCCAAGCACCCCCCGCGTTATATTGGATACAGCGTTATAACGGATCGCGTTATAAAGGAGCTATAGTGTTTCTTGTTAAATAGTAAAATCTGGCATCTTACATTTGTGGATTTTTGTATAATGTCTGGTATAAGACTTTGTAGGTTAACATTTCTTAAAGGCTTGATTTGCTGGTTGTGCAGACACACAAACAAAAACTCAAAAAGTAATAACAATGTGTTTTTTATGTAAACTAGGGGAAAGAAGCTTTCTTTAACTTCCAGTGCAAAACCCCATTGGCAATACTTTTTACTTGTACATGTATTTGAAAATTGTGCTTGTCTCTGGACAGCGCTAATGATTTGGATTTGATCATATTTCCTCAAAATAGATAGCGCAGTCTATGGTAATGCTATTTAATTATGGTTTTAGTGATGATGAATAACCCTCTTTCTAAATGTCTTCAATTTTATAGCTTATTTTATGGGCCCACGGGGGCATTAAAAATTCCACTTGTCTGTCTGTCAGCCGGTAAGCCCCGATGCTTGTGTTTTCAAATCCTCTTTAACTATTTGTTGAATTCTGCTTAAACTTCCACAGCTGAATGATGTAAATGTTTTATGATCTTAAGGAAAGGAACTTGCGGCAATTTTTCCTGAATTTTTTCTTTATATAATATATAGTCCCCTGAAGCTTGTGTTTTTGGCTTTAACTACTGTGGATCTTGCTCAAACTTTCGCAGTTAAATAACCTCGATGTGTAAATGATCTGAAAGAAAGGCAGTTTGGCTCTGACGAGTTTTGGCAGAATTATGGCCCTTTGTGGGGTTTTCCATTATATAATGTATAGTCCCAAAATTTTGTGTTTTTAATTTGGCTATAACTATTGGGTGAATCTCACTTTAACTTTCTTAGTTAATGACCTCAATGTGTATATGATGGTTAAAAAAGGAATTTCAACTTCGACCAGTTTTAGCTGAGTTATAGACCTTTGTCTTTTTTGTCCACCGTAGTATATATAGTCAGTGGAATTGTGTGTGTCCAAACAGGTGTCTTTGGGCCGTCAGTGTCTGTGTCTCATTCCTAGTTCATAACAAGTATATTAAAGTATTTCATATGTTGGCATTGATTTGTATTACAAATAGTTTGTCAGAAAAGAACAGGGACGAACTTAACACATAACCAGTAGTGTGGTTGTTATTTTATCTTATAGGCTATTGTAATTAAAATACAATCTTGGTCATAATGACATTGGATAAAAGCTTATCAACCTTAATATTCCACCATACCCACAACTCTACTATGAAACTAAAAGGGTCACGGTGGCCTAGTGGATATGGTGTCCCCCTTGCAATCAGGAGGTCATGGGTTTTATCCCTACTCTGGATGCTTTCTTAAGACCTCTAAAAACTAGTTCTACCCAGGATGTTGTCTTTAGATCATCTCAAATTAGCCTTAGGAAATCATGCGAAAATATAAAGGTGTTAAACTAACATTCCTGTTGCTTACATTTGACAGCCCATGCAGATCAAATCGGTGATTGCGAAGGAGAGTTTAAAGGGGTACATCTACATCGAGGCATTCAAGCAGACCCACGTGAAACAGGCCATCGAGGGCATCGGAAGCCTGAGGATAGGACAGTGGTCACAGATGGTAATGTACTGAGCAAATGGTTTCTTTGTTGNCAGAGTTTGATATTTTCCTAATGTAAGCAATGAGACGAATATTTGAAGGAATGTTTTGTGTGCTAGATGGTGCCCATCAAAGAGATGACGGACTGTCTGAAAGTAGTGAAGGAGAGTGCGGTACTGAAGCCCAAGTCGTGGGTGCGTCTGAAGCGAGGTGTGTTCAAGGACGACCTGGCCCAGGTGGACTACGTGGAGAACTCTCAAAACGCCTGCCACCTCAAGCTGCTGCCGCGTATCGACTACACACGGATGCGGGGCGTCATGAGGAACTCACAGCCCGTATGCAATGTTATTCACTCTCTTTTTTATGCATGTATAGTCTCATTTCTTCTCCTTTCAGCTGATTCCTCTTTTGAGTGTCAAATATGGTTAAAAAAAATGTTTAAACTTTAGTGGATCTGTTAAATAATTCGTCAGAAAAAACAGGGACGAACTTGACACACAACGAGTAGTGTGGTTGTTTATGTATTCACCCCTGTAGGATTACAAGGACCAATCCAACATCATCCAAAGAAGCAGATCATTCATTGCAAATACTTATATATAAAATTGAGTTATGTTGTACTTAAATTATTATGATCAACTAAAAACGAGTAGATAAGTCAAACTGGAATCACCATGGATGTCTGTTTGTCCACCTGTCAGCAGACAAAGTCTTGTCCCTGATGAAATCCTGCACTTTTCAACCTACAATATTCAAACCTGCATGCATTGTATGTTATGACACTTAGGTTAGCTACTGTGAGAAGCTGGTGTCGATCCAAAATCTGTGAATCTTTACTATTTCAGTTAGTTTTGGAAGTTGTGAGACACATTTAGTGTGCAGTAGCTTGTATTGTCTCTCGAGTAAATCTTCATGAATATTTACTCTAAGTACTTGTATACCAATGTAACAAACATAAACATCGTAAAATGCATTTTGTAAATAAGACATAGTTTTCTGTCAAATAAATGTCATTTACATTAGAATTGATGCCAATTTAAGATGTAAATAGTATAACCTTCTCTTTTCTTAACCTTCTCTTATTTTTATTCAGGTCCTTTATAAATTGATTATTATTTTATAGGATAATCAAAAACAGAAGAAACGGAGACCAGCTCAGAAACTCTTCAGTGTTGACCAAGTCAAGTAAGTTATATACTGTGTGCTGTAGTTTCTAAATATAATTCAGTAAACCGGTAGTTACTTTAACTCAAGAATCAATTACTGGAAAACCTATGGTGGCTGAAACAAACTTCATAGACCCTGCGGAATCATTAAATTTTTCATTAAGAAATGACCACCTTTAACTGACTTTATAAACTTGAACATATATGTTTACTTAAGTCCCATTTCCAACGCGATTCAAGTATGAAAATCCTTAATCGTCTATATTTGTTTTAAATTAAAGAAAACATCCTGATTGTAAGTAATTCTATTTTCAAAGCCTGAAAATTCATTATTGCATTTAAGAATTTTTGATCCTGTAGTTTTTATGCCACCGAAGGTGGGCATATAGTGATCGCACTCTCCGTCTGAAATTCCGTCACTTTTTGCGTTTAGGTTTCGAAAAATGGTGACAGCTCTTGTTTACTACTATAATGTAGTTTATACTGGTTAAAAACTAGTTTTACTGTGAAACCAATATTATCGATGATTTAAGATCCAAGGAATACCCAACGATTTTCTAATCCAGGAAATTTCATGTAAGGAAATTAAAGAATCCACTGTAAATTCGAAATGACCATGCATGTAATGGTACATAAATATTAATTCCCATATGTCAATCAGGCTTCTTTACCTTAACCACATTTCATTTGACATTGATTTTGCACTCATTGATTTTGCACTTTTTCAGGCAAATTGGTGGAGAGATAACCAATGACGGAGATTTCCTGATATTCGAAGGCAACAAATACAGCCGTAGTGGGTTTCTGTTCAAGACATTTGTTATGTCTGCCATAGTAAGTTACATTCCTTTAAATCAGTATGTCATGTCTGTGAAAGTTTTTACATTCCTATACATGAATGTGCCATGTCTTCCATAGTAAGTTACATTCCTATACATCAATATGCCGTGTCTTCCATAGTTAGTTACATTCCTATACATCAATATCAAGGGCTTAGCGCAAAAGGGTTGTAATTGACTTTTTGTAAACTTTTCGGTGTGATTAAAAAAAAATATATATATTAATTTTTATCAATAATAAAAAACTATTTTGCATGAAATTAGGTATTGTACACTTATTTAAAGTTCACATCAAATACTTCTATTGGCATGATTGTTATCGGGGATATTTGTTAAATATCAAGATACGACTGTTTTGGGCTTAAAATCTTGTCAAAGTTCTTTTTCTTATACTGTAAATGCTGCATCAAACAAAATATTAAATTACAAGGACAAATTATGTCATCGATGATGTCATAAGTGATGTCATATTATATTATTATGATTTTTATCATACATTTAGATTGTTACTTATACCTTACACTATAATCGTTATTATATTCATTTTCAGTGCAAAACGGTCGCAACTGTTTTGCAATGAAAATTTCAGATGCGACCTTTTGCCAAATGATGTTTTTTTGTTGTTTTTTTAAGCAGAATGTAGCTTAAATATTTTGTCAGATTATAAGTATTGACATTATAGTACAAAATATGCAATAAAGTCATTTTTGTAAAAAAAATAATCAGTAAGGACCGTTTTGCGCTAAGCCCACAATATGTCATGTCTGCCATAGTAAGTTATATTCCTATACATCAATATGTCATGTCTGCCATTATTTTTTATGACACTTTGTACAGATTGCTGAAGGTGTGAAACCGACTCTAGCAGAACTAGAGAAGTTTGAGGACCAGCCAGAGTCTGTCAATATTGAGAGTATCCTTCTATTGTACTTTATACTGATTTATATAAATGTTTGTGAATACCTATATATTTATTTTTTAAGTCACATAAAAATAAATCAAGTGAAATTGTCAATAAAAAATATTGTGAACACAGTTCTTGAACGGCTAGGTTTATGTATAGATTATATTTGGTGATTTTGCAATTGTGAAGAATAGTATCATTTAATTCTTGTAATTATAATTATGTTCTTTAAGAGCAATTGTAAATATGGTAAGCTTTCAAGCAAAACATGTACCTTAATTTGTCAATAGTGAATATTAAAGTAAACATCTTTACAGTTGGGTTAAAAAATGATGTCAGTTTACAAATAGTGAATGAAAAACTAGTAAGGTCAGTGATAAAACCAAATTAATTTCCAGCAAAGAGGGACATGAAATTCAGCAATGTTTTTCCTCCTTTGTAAAGTACCCGAAAACGGCACTTTCCCAATCTGGCCTTTTTTTAATTAAATGCAACTTTAGTTAATTTACTTATGCAGCTCTTTGGCTAGAGCCTTAGTAAATATAATATTGACAACTTGACATCAGTTATTTTTAATTTTAAGGTATTTGTTAGCAAAAAATCAAATACAATTTGAAGATTTCACAAAGCGAATTTTCCCAATTTCAGGGTTTTCACATTTGATTTTTACCAATTTTGAGGTTTTCACGACTCAATTTTTCCCAATTGGACCGGTACGGGTACTTTTTCCAATTGGAAAAAAAAAATCGCTGTCAGAATAACATGGACAACATAATATGAATGCAGCCTTTAAACAAAGGAAATACACGAAATGTAATTGTTGCAGCGTTATTGCTTTCAAACTAAGTTTCACTGCAATCAAATTCCCTAACTGACTGCCAGCCATACCAGACAAGATAGCAGGGGAGATCACCCACAACTTTGTGCCAGGAGACATCGTGGAGGTGCATGAAGGGGAGTTAATCCATCTGCAGGGAAAGATCATTAGTATTGACGGCAATAAAATCACCATGATCCCAAAGCACGAGGATTTGAAGGTAGGTGCTGCTAGTGCCAGCAGCTTTACATTGGGCTTTCATGAAGTAAATGGTCTATTCTTGTGTGATATGTATTGTACTTCAAGTTATGTAAGTTTTCTTCCCAAATATGTATGCAATTTAAATATATTATTAAGTTCAGTCTAATTAAGTAAATACCAAATATTCTTTGAACAGTTGTAACAGAATTTGCTAAGTAAACTATTTTAGTAAGTCAATTTATATGATCTTAAACTTTATGTCAGCTAAATATGTGTATGCACCCAAAATAGGGCATATAGTTGTCACAATCTTAGTCCATGGGTTTGTATTGGGAGGGTTTGTGTAAGTGTCTGTCCATGCTGATTTCATGTCCACTCTTTATCTTTTACAAGCCTTGGAGGATTTTTATTAAACTTCATATTATTATTCCTCATGTTACTAAGAACTCCTATGATCATCTGTCAAATGTCAAGGTAGTAGTTCAAGGTCAAAGGTCATGAATTTTTGTTTCTTTTATGGAACTTTTACATTCCTGGCAGGATTTAAATATAACCTCGTGTCAATAAACACACATTGTTTCATGTGCTATTCCAATGCTCCTCCGTGAAAATTCAATGTCACAATTCAAGGTTAAAGATAATAATTTAAGTTTTTACTGCGTAACTTGGTCATGTCTGGGGGGATTTTAATATTGTGTTCTGATTATAATTGACCAGGAGACTCTGAGGCTTCTCTGTGAAAGGTCAAGTTCACAATTCATAGTCATGAATTTTTGTTTCTGCTCTGTAACCTTTAAAAATCTTGGAGGATTTCAATATCACTTCTGATATAATTATCCATTATCAGAAAATATGTTGTGAACAATTCTGATTGCTCCTCACGGTCAAGGTAAAAAATTTAAGGTGAAAGGTCATTACATTAAATATCCGTTTCATAATTTTGGATGACTAGGAGAAATTGAATATACACATGTTATTTGAATTACTATTGCCATGATGACCATAGGATGTGTCGTGTTCAATGATTATGCTTCTAGGTGAAAGGTCAGGGTCACAATTCAAGTTGAAAGGTCATTAATTATTCTGCTGCAAGCTTTACCATCTCATTTTTTTGAATACTGTCAAAAAAATAATTAACAAAACTACTTGTGACCTTCTATTTGTGTGTTATATTGTTCAATGTGAACAATCGTGTGTTGCTAGGATCCCCTGGAGTTCCCAGCCCACGAGTTGAAGAAGCACTTCAAGACAGGGGACCACGTGAAAGTGATTGGAGGAAAGTACGAGGGTGACACGGGCCTCATCGTGCGAGTGGAGGATGATGTTGTTGTGCTTTTTTCAGATCTAACAATGCATGAGGTACGTGTGGGATTTTTTCCTTCTACTGTAGGTGCCATTACAGAAGCATGCATTTCCTGCAGCAAAATTCTTTTAAATTGGGCAGGTTTGTTCCCCAAAAAACTGTTTATCCATCCGGAATTTTATTCACATGCTTTAATTTTTTGGTCTAAAATGATGAACTTGTAACTATTTTAATCCACAATGATTAAGAAAGCCCAACGGCATGGACATACAAAAGGCATAAAATTGTACATGGGCCTTTAGGCGTAAGAAATATTTATGCCCCACTTCGAAGAAGAGAGGGTATATTGTTTTGCACATGTTGGTCCGTCAGTCGGTCGGTCCGCCCACCACATGGTTTCCGGATGATAACTCAAGAATGCTTAGACCTGGGATCACGAAACTTCATAGGGACATTGGTCATGACCTGCAGATGACCCCTATCGATTTTCAGGTCACTAGGTCAAAGGTCAAGGTCACACAATGGCTGCCACTACAACTGACAGTCCATTCGGGGGGCATGCATGTTTTACAAACAGGCCTTGTTTAGTTTGAGACCTACCCAAAAAAATATTTTTCAGCTCTCATCAGAATTCACCATTCTTAAGCTTTTGAGGAAATTGTTTTCTTTATTATTCATTTTGTTTGTGTTTTTTTCAGCAGATTTTCTCTAATCCTGCTTTCACTATCCATTAAAAATTTACTTTTCAAGCCATTTTCATTTCCAGAAAATAATGCTGTGTTCTTTTATTTGAGAAGCAATTTTTCAAGGAACATACATATATTATCAAACACTGAGTTTTCTGAACAATTTAGGGGTAGTAAGGTTTTTTCCCTTAAAGATTGTAACTGCAATCTTACTTTCCTTATTGTTACAATGTAGCTGAATGTGCGCCCGAAGGACCTCCAGCTGTGTGCAGACATGGCTACAGGTGTCGACTCACTGGGCCAGTTCCAGTTTGGGGACCTTGTGCATTTGGAGTGAGTACGAGAACCTAGCTGCATGTGTTTGAATTTCTGGGGTCGATTTTTCCTCCTTTCAGCTGATTTTGTTTATTTTAAATGCCAAAATTGTTCAACAAATAGTTCTTTTCTGGATCTGTATAAAAATGGGGTTTTTGAAAAATCCAGTAATGGGTAAGGGAAACTAAGGTTTTCCAAAAGCACACGCATTTATAATTACATGCATCACTACAGCTCTCACTTGCATGTTGCGGCACAGTTCTACTGATTATTGCTGGTGTAATTGAGAACTATTCTTATGACCAAGGGTAAATACTTATTCATGGTAAATCATAGCTATAGCCAGGATTCAAAAAGGGCATTGTGGATATTTATAAAAAGGGCACTTTTACTCTCTTTTTTGGCAAGGTGTTATAACTACCTATATCTATATCATGTATATGTATCAGTTGAACATGACCAACATCACAATAGGAACCCCAGTTTTTAATCGGCAACAATTAATATGTTTCATCTGGTATGCACTAAGTACATTTGATCAACTTTAAGGTGATGAATTTTTATTAAATCCTTGCTTGTTATTTTCAGTCCTCAAACAGTTGGTGTGATCGTCAGACTTGAAAAAGAGAATTTCCAAGTTCTCAGCATGCACAACAAGGTAAAACAGTCTGGTATACACCAAAATTTATATGGGTAGTCCGGTATAAACCAGTTCTTGCAGGTAGTCCAGTATACACCAGTTTATATGGGTAGTCCGGTATAAACCAGTTCATATGGGTAGTCTGGTATAAGCCAGTTCATATGGGTAGTCTGTTAAAAACCAGTTCATGTAGGTAGTCAGGTATAAAACCAGTTCACATAGGTAGTCCCGTATAAACGAGTTCATATGGGTAGTCAGGTATAAACAAGTTCATATGTGTAGTGCGGTATAAACCAGTTCATATGGGTAGTCTGGTATAAACCAGTTCATATTTGTACTCCCGTATAAACCAATTCATATGATTACCGGTAGTCCGCTATAAACAGGTTTTGTAGTCCGGTATAAACCAGTTCATATGGGTAGTCAGGTATAAACCAGTTCATATGGGTAGTCCTGTATAAACCAGTTCATATGGGAAGTCCGGTATAAACCAGTGCATATGGTTAGTCTGGTATAAACCATTTCATATGGGAAGTCCAGAATAAACCAGTTCATATTTGTACTCCAGTATAAACCAGTTCATATTTGTACTCCGGTATTGCACAGGTCATATTTGTGGTCCAGTATGAACCAGTTCATATTTGTAGTCAGGTATAACCTGTTCATATGGGTAGTCTGGTATAAACCAGTTCATGCTGATAGTCCTGTATAAACCAGATCATGTGGGTAGTCTGGTATAAACCAATTCATATGGGTATTCCCGTATAAACCAGTTTATATGGGTAGTCTGTTATAAACCAGTTCATATGGGTAGTCCTGTTTACACCTGTTTATATGGGTAGTCTGTCATAAACCAGTTCAAATGGGTAGTCCTGTATACACCAGTTTATATGGGTAGTCTGGTTTAAACCAGTTCATGCAGGTAGTCCTGTATACACCAGTTTATATGGGTAGTCTGGTATAAACCAGGTCATGCAGGTAGTCCTGTATACAACAGTTTAATATTGGTAGTCTGGTATACACCAGTTCATGCGGGTAGTCTGATATAAACCAGTTTATATGGGTAGTCTGGTATACACCAGTTCATGCGGGTAGTCTGATATAAACCAGTTCATATGGGTAGTCTGGTATACACCAGTTCTTAAAGGTAGTCATATATACACCAGTTCATAAGGTAGTCATGTATACACCAGTTTATATGGGTAGTCTGGTATAAACCAATTCATGCGGGTAGTCCAGTATAAACCAGTTCATGTGGGTAGTCCAGTATAAACCAGTTCATACGGGTAGTCCCGTATAAATCAGATCATGCGGGTAGTCCGGTATAAACCAGTTCACGTGGGTAGTCCGGAATAAACCAATTCATATGGGTAGCCCCGTATAAATCAGATCATGCGGGTAGTCTGGTATACACCAGTTCAAATGGGTAGTCCTGTATACACCAGTTCAAATCGGTAGTCCCGTATAAACAAAATCATATGGGTATTCATGTTTAAACACGTTCATATGGGTAGTCCGGTATAAACCAGTTTATAAAGATGGTCCGGTATACACCAGTTCGTAGGGGTTGTCCAGCATAAACCAGTTCATATGGGTAGTCCGGTATAAACCAGTTCATATGGGTAGTCCAGTATAAACCAGTTCATAACGGGTAGTCCGGTATACACCAGTTCATGTGGCTAGTCCGATATAAACCAGTTCATACGGGTAGTCCGGTATAAACCAGCTCATATGGGTAGTCCGGTATACACCAGTACATACAGGTAGTCAGGTATACACCTGTTCATACAGGTAGTCAGGTATACACCAACCCATACATGTACGTTACTAAACTATGTGAGAATATACCTGTCCCTTTGCCAATACAATGTTGCTCATGTCATTAACAAAAAGTTCTCATAATAAAAACTTTTAATGAGGTTAATTTGAAACAAATGAAGTATCAACTTAACAGCCTGTTTATGATATTTTGACCTGTGAGAAGTTCAGACCAGGGGTGATTTGAGTCCCAGTCCCAGGACTGTTAATTCTAGATTTCAAACTATTTATAGTCTCTACTGAAATATTGACCAGTGAGAATGCGTTTTACATTTGAGCTTTGATTTCCATTGATTGGATGTCTAGAATTAAGACTATGATAATTATAATGTTTTATGTGATTTAGCCGCTTTTTCAGATTTATTGAAATCCCTGACATGATTTTGTGTCATTTGTTATGGTTTGTAGGTTGTGAGTGTGAAACCACAGGGTATTACCAAGAAAAAGGACACACGACACGCTGTGGCACTCGATTCTGAGAATAACAACGTTGCAGTGAAAGATATTGTGAAAGTCGTTGATGGACCCCATTCGGTTTGTGGTCATTAATTATCAAATGTTCTCAATAATAAAATACTGTGTACATTTGTATAAATCTCTTTAAAGTTAATAAATTAATAACTGAATGGAAGCTGGTAATTAGTTTAACAGATAGGTACAGTTAAACTTATTGAATTCGAGGTTGCTAAGGATGATAGAAATGCGCATGTTAACGAAGGTCTCGAGGTCTGTGGCATAAAATCTCTGCAAAGTATGAAAACCAGCCAGATTGCTTGATGCACTTTTGAATTATTGTCCTTGAATAATCCAAAATTAGCCAAATTAATGTTGTCAGTTCTCATACTAAACTTTTTTTAATCTAACCATCATCAAAGTTTATTATGTGACACATACATATTTTGTTAACAAGTTGGCACTGTTGTTTAACTTATATTTATATATCATGTTTGATACAACTTACTACATATAACAATGTGTTGTTTNCAAAAAAAAAAATCCAAGGGAAGTAATAAGCTTTAAAGGGAGATGCTTTCTATACCTGCCAAATGATAAATAGAAATTGTATTTCAAAGCGGCGCAGTAGGGGGCATTGTGTTTCTGACGAACACAACTCTTGTTGTATAGACAATAGAAAATCTAATGGCCCTATGCAAACTTAAGGGACCATCTTGAGTGGAAGATTCCTGCTCATTTATATCCCTTCAAATTATCTGTGGATTACATTTGAGACGCATTCTGGGAAAACTGGGCTTAATGCATTTGCGTAAAGTGTCATCCCACATTAGTAACAAAACTCTTCGCTTTTATGGAATTTTTCGTTTAAAGGAAGTCTCTCCATAACAAAAATCCAACAATATCCAGTCTAGACAGAAAGTGTTGTCCCAGATTAGTCTGTGCTACTTTATGCATATGCATTAAGCCTCGTTTTCCCAGAGCGCGGCTCGTTTATGCATCAACCTTTCTTCCTATGTGACAGGGCCTAGATGGTGAGATCAAGCACTTGTACAGAAGTTTTGCCTTCCTGCTCTCACGTAAAATGACGGACAATGGAGGGTACTTTGTGTGCAAGACTCGACATTTAGTGATGGCCGGGGGTGGATCAAAGGTTTGGAGTCCAAGGCTACACTACACTCATTATTTGTATTTTCATGTTGTTAGCGTGGACTATTTCATTGAGTGTACCATATAAAATATCTAACATTTTAGTTATCAAATTGAAAAATATTTATTGCTCTGTGCGTCATTAAATTAAATGAATAACATAACTGTTATGTATATTACAGTATATTACATAACTCACCTTGGGTTGCATTATATCTTTGTTAAATGTAACCCAGAAAGCCATATTCTCAGTTTAACCAATTGAAGGGGCTGAAAACAAATCCTGTTATCTAACAGATTAACTATAATGAGCTACTCACTTATCATTCAGTAACTTTATATTTTTCCATCTGCAGACCAACATCCAAATAGGGACCCCTGGTTTCATGTCCCCTCGATTGGCCAGCCCCGCCCATCCCAGCAGTGGAGGGGGAGGAGGGGCTACCCCAGGGCGGGGCAGAGGGGGCGGCGGTGGGCCCGGGATCAGAAGGGATAGGGAGCTTATTGGGCAGACTGTTAGAATCGTGCAAGGACCATTTAAAGGTATGGGGCTCTATGACTTCTGATATCTGTTGGAAATATGTGTACTATATTCAAGTTTTGTTGAAATGCCATTACACTGGAGTTTTATCAAACCAGTTTGCGGAATATTATAGGAAACTCAATGGTCTAGTGAATGTGTGTGCATACGTGTGGTAGTGCATGAATTATCGTGCAATTTTTTAATAACTTACTAGAAATGTTCACCATGATTAGACATCTCTCTACCTCAAAGGTCAGCATATCCGGACTGGAACTTTGTCATTTAGCATGCAATTTACAAATGTCACCTGAGAAGATAGTGGGTTGCATATAAAGATGTCATGAGTAATATTTGTCTGGACTGCAACTTTCTACAATTTTAGTATTTTGCCTCAAATGTTAACCATCTGGAGATGGCCTATGATGTGTAAAACCTGTGTCAGGTAAGCACTGTAAGCCATAATCAACCCCTTTTTGAGAAGACTTTCTACAGAAAGGCTAGATTAAGATAACAACACTACTCTGTGCTCAAACCAAGCTGACCCAATAAGAAAAGACCTTTCAAAATCACATACCGTATGAACTATAATTATTTGAATGCAACAACCATTGGTGCATATAATTGGTCAGCAATGTATGTACATATGAATTTGATGGGTTTTTTCCAAAGATTTGGAGATCTACATTACAACTCTTTGTTATTCCTTTATATTTAATATTCCTGGCTACATAGTCATTTCATTAGGAAGGACAGCACTTAAACAGATACTGTCACGGATTGTTTGTCGTGATGTTTGATACTTGGGTGAATGCTGTCTTGACTCTCTTGTTTAGGCTCTTGTTATGATGCTGCCATTTGATTCACAAATGAGTTTCTCACAGGCACAGTGGCCCCCTTATTAAATGTCTGACCCACTTCCTGTACGTTTAAATGCAGGCTCCACTTGCACTGTCAAGGACAGCAATGTAATAGATACTTTCACTGCCCATTCTGTTCTATGCTGGCCCCTTATTCAATGTTACTATGTCTGACCCTATTGAAGGCTACATTGGCATTGTCAAGGACAGCACTGTAATAGATACTTTCACTGCCCATTCTGTTCTATGTGGGCCCCTTATTCAATGTTACTATATCTGACCCTATTGCAGGCTACATTGGCATTGTCAAGGACAGCACTGTAATAGATACTTTCACTGCCCATTCTGTTCTATGCGGGCCCCTTATTCAATGTTTCTATGTCTGCCCCTATTGCAGGCTACATTGGTATTGTCAAGGACAGCACTGTAATAGATACTTTCACTGCCCATTCTGTTCTATGCTGGCCCCATATTCAATGTTTCTATGTCTGACCCCATTGTAGGCTACATTGGCATTGTCAAGGACAGCACTGATTCCACTGCCCGTGTGGAGCTCCACTCCAGCTGCAAGACCATCTCGGTGGACAAGACCAGGCTGTCGAGTCTCACGTATGACAAGTGTTCACTATTTATACTGCAAACCAAAGTATTGAACTTTTTTATTCCCCTGGCATTTACTGAAAACGAATGGATTATACTGATTGGTTTATCCTTTCTTCTGTATGAGGTTTACCTGTAATGACGTGTTTTGTCTTACATTAATACTGCTTGCTACAAAACTATGATAATTGCATGGATGTTATCTATAAACATTCTCAACAAACCCACATCACCTGACCTTATTTTGACCTTGACATTGGCATAATTTTGGACAGGGACTAATTTTGAAGGTTTAAATTCTTGGTTAACCCAAAATGAAGTCTTACATCAATACCGCATGCTATAAAGCTCATAAACTTTCATGGATGTTATCTAGGAACACTATCAACATGCACATCACCTGTACCTCATTTTGACCTTGATGCAGATGGTCTGAATTCTTGGTTAACCTAAAATGATGCATTTCATATGACATCAATAATGTTTCCTGCAAAGCTTACATTGATGATGTCTTTAAACTCTATCGAAAATCTCAAATCACCTGACCTCACTTTGACCTTGACATTGACCTACTTTTGGACTTGGATTAATTCAGAAGGTCAAAATTCTTGGTAAACTTAAAACGAGTCAGAATTCTTTAACTTTTGGTTAATTAAAAACAAGGATTATAGTCTCACATCAATATTGCTTGCTACAAAGCTTGATTTGATATCAACTAAGAACACTCATCACACCCACACATCTCACCTCATTTTGACCATGACATTGACCTAATTTTGGACTGAGATTTGTTCAAAAGGGCCAACTTATCGATATTGACAAGGATTTAACTGGGATAAGTGTTTATTGTTATTATTTAACAAACTATTTAAAAAAAAATAAAAAATCCCTAACAAGCTGGATATTGTAAAAAGACTAATAAAACATATTATCCCCCGCCAAAGGCGGAGGCATATAGAATTGTCATTGTCCGTCCGTCAGTCCATCGTCCTATTTACACCCATCCATAAACAACATTTATTTAGCGGGGGTAATCAATTCAAGGAATTTGCTTGTTCAGCATACTTTATATGTTTTTTTTGTCTAAACAAACTGTATATTGTAGAAACAAAGAGTTTTATCCAACAAACTATATATTGCATTGTAGTAATGTACAAACAAGAAATCAAAATATATCATATCCGATTGTATATTTTTGGCAGTCCAATTTGTTGACCTTAGTGTTTCATGCTAAAATTCTTTATTTAATGTGGCGAAAAGGATCATAAAAATGCCCACCTTGAAAAATAATTAGTTTTCTTTAATTTCAATGATATCCAATGCTTGCACATTTTGAGGATTTGTCATATGATTTCCACTCATAAATATATGCACATATGATGGAATTACATGCGCAAATTGTGGACCTCTGACCACATTTGACTTAAGAAAAAAATATATGCCCGAGGGAGCCATGCTTGAAAAGTTGCTGTTGTGCTAGTATTGTATATTTTGTAACCTACCCATGACTGATTTCTTTTTCCCGCCAAACAGAGGAGCACGGCCCGGAGGTGGCGGACGGACCTCGACGTACGGTGCACGCACTCCAGTCTATGGTGGCCAGACGCCAATGTACGGCTCCCGAACCCCGATGTACGGGTCTCAGACACCTCTGCAGGATGGGAGTCGAACTCCACACTATGGGTCTCAGACCCCGCAGCATGAGGGCAGCATGACCCCTGGTAGAAGTGGCGCTTGGGATCCTGCCAACCCCAACACTCCAAACAGGTGAGAGGAGTGATATTTTAGGTCAAAGCTTATTTAATCATTCTGAATTTAACTAGAGGGATTTTATTTCACAAAGTTAAGTTCCAATGTTTTTGCAAATAACATTTGATTTCGATTTTACTAGCTTAATATATAATATAAACATTTGAAATACCTGTCAAAGTTTATACATTAAATGTTTGAAAGTTTTCAATTGATTACTGAGATAAGAAAGAGTTTATTCATTTGATTTGACTTTTGAAATGTCGGAAAATTGCATTATATCTGCCGTAAAAAGCAAAAACTGGAAGTGCACACAATTAATGTGAAATTTAAATGTGCAAGATAATCATGTTATTACAGAATCACAAAGATTTAACAAGTAGATTTGACTGTCGAAATGGGCAAAATTACAAAAAATATCTCATGCTATAATATTGACTGCATCAAACCTTAACCTATGTGAATGTCATTTACAAGGCAGTCACAAAAACAATCATCCTGTTTCAGAACGTCAGATTTTGACTATTCCCTGGATGACTCCGTGTCCCCAGCCTCGGACATTCTCAGCCCCGGTGGCCCCTTCACCCCTCAGACCCCTGGCACAGCGTACTCCCCGTATGGGGCCTCACCTAGCTCATCCTTCCAACGTAAGTATAGCCCCGGGTTCTAAATAAAAATGGGTTGACCTTGTGACAGTATTTATGTAACAATATGATTAAACCTTTAGAAGCTTCAACGGCCACCTAGAACTTGTTCTTTCATAAAGCCTACTCCAATAGCCTTACCCTAAGCCCTGGGTGTAATCAAATGACAATAGATAGGTTGTTAATTTAAAACTTCACCATGCAAATACCAGGTCATTTAACTATAAAATTCCTCAATCACAAAATTAAAAATCCATGTACTATTTGAGCTTTTATTTCCATGGTTAAAATAATAAAAGATCAAAACATAGATGAAGTTTTAAATGTTTTATCTTATAATTATCCCTCACAAAAAAGCAAATACGTTTGCACTGACAAGACGTACTTAATTTGATGCAAGGAGCCAAGCGCAGAAAACAAAGCATTTTGCTTGCAACAGCAATACAAATATACCATATTTAATTTAATTAAAACATAATTATTCACTTTACAATAATCTTGCCCTTTCACACAACATGCCTCGATAAAATCTCATTTTCTCATTAAAAGGTTATACATGATTGTAAACTCAATGTTTTAGATTGAAAATAACACATTTATTTTCTGCTTATTTATGAGATATCATTTCTGGGCTACTGGCTTCCTTAATAATTAACTAACTAATGTAGGAATCCTGTGTATGTAAAAATTGCTAGCTCAGCCCTCAGATATATCACAACAGACGTGCCCAGACATGACAAATTGCCGTAAACATTACACTTTTAATTAACATTACACTTATAACAAAAAAAGTAAAAATAAATAGAAGTTGAATGCTAGTGGGCTTGGTTTTTCAACTAGAGATGACAACATTTTCACCAATTTACGGACCATATCACAATACCCATGCTATTTCAAACTGACCAATGAAATCTTGCCTGATTAAGAGAAGACAACTTTTCTCCACCATATGATGTAACTGGGAACAAAATTGATCATTAAGCCTGAATTTTATTTCTTATTTCGAATAAAGTCACTGTTAACAAACAGTATGCGTGCACCTTTCAGCCAACAGCCCTAATCTGGGAGGTTCTTCCCCTAGCCCGCTGGGCTACCAAGCCTCGCCCTCACCGGCGGGCTATGGGTACAGCCCTATGACCCCCGGGGCACCGTTCACACCCCAGACCCCTGGGACAGCCCTGGACCATTCCAATGCGGACTGGCACACAACGGACATAGAGGTCCGCATTCGTGAGACGCACGAGGAGGCAAATCTGATACACCAGACTGGAGTCATCAGGAGCATCTCTGTAAGTGTGCACTGCCAATTTGTGCTTTGTATGAGTAGATGATGTCAATAATTACACTTTTGGATCCATTCATCCCGAAGCTCGTATTTTCAACTGCTCTTTAACTACAGGGTGGATCTTGCTCAAATGTTCATAGTTGAATAACCTGAATGTTTAGGTGATTGTAAAGAAAGGTATTTTGGCTGCAATAACATTTTGCAAATGGCTTTTTATGTGTGTTTGACCATACAATATATAGTCCCAAAATCTTGTGTTTTTTTAATTCCTCTTGAACTGCTTGATGGAATTCGCTCAAACTTTCACAGCTGAATGTTATTGCGTAGATAATTGTTAAGAAACTAATTTTGGCTTCAACCATGGCTGCATTAGGGCCCATTGTCTTTTTATCCACTTTATAATATATAGTGCATTTGTCTGTTTTCGAACATGTGTTGTGTATCAATGTCTTTGACACATTTCCTTAGTTTCTATAGCTTCAAATAAGTAACAGGTGTTGTGAAAAACTTGTGTAAAAAAGGCAGGATGATATATGTGGCTTTATACACAGCATTTGTAAAGAGTGTACTAGCAGACTGGAAAAGTATGGTAGTGTCTTGAAACAAAAACTTATTACTTTGACTGGAGTAATTGGGGCATTTCTGTGAGCTGTAAGTTTCTGTGGACTAGAAAGAATTGTGGGTGTAAAAAAGAAAACTGCAATTTATTTTTTTGAAGATAGTTGTGTTAACATTGAATAAAACCTGCCTGTTTGATGCTAGCTGAATGTACTCTGGCTGTACATAGTATGATTGAGCCATGCTCTGAGAAAACGGGGCTTGCATGTGCGTACAATGTCCACCCAGATTGTTTCAGGGACGACATTTTCCGCTTTTATGGAATTTTTCGTTCATACAAAGTCTTCTCTAAACCAAAATCCAGTTTAGGCGGAAAGTGTCCTTCATGATTAGCCTGTGCAGACTGCACAGGCTAATCTGGGACGACACTTTACGCACATGCATCAAACCCCATTTTCCCAGAGCGAGGATCATATGTAGTGCCAATTGTGTGGCCATATTGTTATCCTGATGTCTCTTCAGGGAGGCATGTGTTCTGTGTTCCTGCCAGATGAGGACAAGGTAGTCAACATCTCCTGTGAACACCTCGAGCCTGTGCAGCCCGAGAAGAATGACAAGGTATGCACCATGACTAGCGCAATATAGTAATAAGAAATACTTTATAACACAGCGCTCATTATAAGGCTTAAGGTAGTGATTTACAGTACTCTTTAAATCATGCAAAAAGAGATAAAAGGGTAATTTAAAGGAGTTGCACTCATTGCGTACATTTTGCCAGAATGGTAAAGCATGCTGCCCTAGAGTTCTTGTTCTTATATGATGCTTGATACTGCTATATTTGTGAGATTGAAACATAAAGAAAAAGCAAAATATAAAATACTGTAAACAAATGAACTCAATACAAGCTAAATGTTCATACATGTGGATATTTTCATGAGCCTTTGTGGTCCATTTAGTAAATGTCCACATCTATTTCCAGACCAAAGTGATCCTGGGTGAGGAAAGGGAGGCAACTGGCACCTTGCTCAGTATCGATGGCTTTGAAGGAGTTATCAAACTTGATGGTGGAGAAAAGAACATCAAAATGTTACCGATTCGATTCCTGTGTAAAATGCCTAGCTAAACTGAGTTTGAAAGTGTTGATAATGTGGAATGCACTGAGTTTTGTAATTTTTTGCAAATTTCATGAAGTTGGAAGAATTTTGTCTTCAGTGTTGTAAGTGATGTTAACTTTTTTACATGTATGGCTTTTAAAGGTGCAAATTATGTGTTTGTTTGTTAACAATCCTATCAGCGGACGACAACTATGTCCATATTGCATATGGCACAATTTTCTAAAGCAGAGCACATTAATTTACCAAATTTAAACTAATGTATGAATGTTTTAAATATATTAAATTAACTATATTGTTTCCAATAATGATTAATACACTTTTAATCTGTATAAATACTTCATTCATTTATTTGGATGTATTTTGATTTTTGAAAGGCTTAAAAGGTATTCATTTAAAACTGTCCATATCATTTATTTGCATGGAAGTGTGCATCTTTAATACAAGTTCTGTATGTAATGCCATGTTACTGTAAGACTAGATATTGGGATAGTACCGGTAGCATGATTAGTCTCATCATGAACTTCACTGAGAGTACCAGTACTTTTGTTTCATTTGTAATTGTAGTTTGGACAATGTGGTTTAACCATATTATGTAATAAACATCTTAGCTGTATCCTCTGAAGTAAGATTCACCATTTGGTTTCAAATCGTTTTTATGTTAAAAGGTTTACAAAACTTTGAAAATACTTCAATCACATTTGCATAGTCAAACCTCAGTATTTGGTCCAAGTATGTGTGAGTCGTAAGTGCCACCAATCTCTAGTTTTCTTACATTCAGAAGTGATTGCATAGCCTTGTATATGTACTGTCATGGTAGTGAACAAGTTGTGAACATATTCAATGAAGAGCAATAGCTTTGTTGATAGAACTATTTTATTGTTTCAAGACCGATTGCATAGTTCAATAATTATTTCATTGTTTGCAGAATCACAGATTGCAAGAATCATTTCATTTTTTTTAAGAATCATCAAACTGTATTTTATAGTTTTGTTATCCTTGCAAGAATCATAAGAGACTGTAAAAAATGTTTGCTTTGCTAAATAATAATGTTAATTGTTGAAACATCATCTAAAAACAAAATTGCAATCTTGCAGTGCATTAATTGATTGACTTTGCGTTTCTCTTCAATGGTTGTTTGGTTCATTTGCAATATAACGCATCTGTTCCAAAATACAGACATTCTTGATGATGATCTTATGAATGTAGGTACCATTGTTAAAAGTAACCATATGATAGTAAGTTAGTAATCGTTTAATTGAACATGTGATTATATTGCTAGAGAAAGATGCACTGTAGGCGAACACTTGAATCATTGCTTAATTTAAAATAAAACATCATCGATCTTAGTTTGTTCTTTGTTATTCTTGTTACAATATCAATAAAATCAATGACATTCAATTCTATAAATAAAGTCACTGTCATAAAGTACCATACTTGGTATGAAGATGTGCCAAGTTTCAGCTTTGTATGTGTGGTAACTTCATGGATTCAAAGCATATCAGTTTTATTCTCAATAAAATTATCATGAAAACGAATTAATATCCCGGTCGATGGCATATCTGCTTTTTTTCCCCTACCGGTTTCACTGGAGGGGACTTATGTCCGTCACACTTTTCTGGATCCTGCGATAACTTTAAAAGTTCTTCATATTTTTTCATGAAACTTGAAACATGGATAGATGGCAATATGGACATTATGCACGTCATTTCATTTTGTTCCTACGTCAAGAATTATGGTTGCTATGGCAACAAATACTTAAAAAAATAAAAAATCTGGCAATGGTGGAGCCGGTAGGGGACATAAATTGCTTGGCAATAGTCTTGTTTGTTTTAGTCAATTCTTCAAAAACTCGTGAAATAAAATTATGATCTTGCACTGAAATTAACACACCTGCTCTATGTATTTGATGATTATTTAAACATTGTACAGAAAGTGATTTTTTTTTTTAAATTAATTATTTGAATTACATGTTTTGGGTAGCCTAAGTAACACGCAAATTTGTTTATTTTATATATGATTTACATTCCAAATAAATACAAGTAAAACAATCGATGTATCAACGTTCAAAATCTACTAAAGAATGATTAAGTCACTAAGTTGAAGGACCCACGCTCATTTTCTATGTTTTCTTTCGACTTGTTTCGTAGCTGCACTAGATCCCGGAAGTGAATTACACAACTCGTTCATGCGCATGTCATAATCGTCTTCTACGTTCCCAAGCTGTTTCGTCTGCAGCGAGTCTGCTCCATCGTAATCGGGATCGTCTTCCGCTAGCGCAGAATGGACGTAGCTGTTGGTAGTTTTTGTATGCTCGATCAGCTCGTTTTCGTTATTTGCGGTCGTCGACGATTCAAGATCAGCACATCCGTAACTCGTTGTCTTCATGCGGTTAACAGTCTTAGGATCCTTTGACGAAATCTGGTGGTTTTTGTCATACGTATCTTTACCGGCCTTATTGCCCTTTGTGAATTTTACGCTGCCACCTGTATGTTGTATTGGGATGTCATGACGACTTGCCTTCATGGAGCTTTCGTACGATTGTACCGTATCGTACATTGAAGGTGGGTTAGGGTTGTTGACAGACTCGTATCTGCAACAAATGCCACAGGAGACCTTTTCAAACTGATTATTGACGGTTCTACAGTTGTTATTCATTGAGGAACTTTACAACTTTTTCGTATGAATGCATAATTATTTAAGAAACAACTTTCGATTTATCGCAGTGTATTGATCAATAAACAATGCTTTGAAGTTCTTATGCATCAGGATATTAAGAGACTTGTTGACAGATTTTTCGTAGTTTTAAAGAATGTCATTAAATGAATTTACTAACAAAACTGCAATATTTAAATAGTTAAAAATAATTGTTATAACAAGTAAAAAACAATTATTAAAAAAGTGCCTGCGCTAAGGTTCGAACCCGAAACCTCCTAGATGCATATGCTAATGCACTACCACTACTCCGCGCAGGCTTTTGAATTTGCTTTGGACTTATAACGTTTTCGCTAATACACGTTTATGTTAAAATATCCTTGAAAAGCCTACACACACTTTATTTATCCAAATGCGATAATAATTATTAATTATCAGAATGGAAAGTTGAATTAATTTCTTAGGAAGATCAGGGAACACCATTTTGGAATAAATGATTCATTATAAAATAGTGCATGCAGGAAAGTGCATCCATTTAGTTCCTCTACCTTAAATATGTCCTGTCTGTGTTACAGGTATACGAGTAGTACACTCACAGCCTATGCAAACTTAACACAGTCAATTTTACTTTTACTTATCAATTTGTGTAGTTCCACTTCATGTTCGTTCACACAACTTTTGCTCGTTAACTTTTGAGTGAAATGGATTAAATGTACAGCCCAGAAATATACAAAGAGAATGGTGGCAAACATAAATAGGTCTTTCTTGTTTCTTTATTTTTGGCATAGGTATATATTGAATGTCCAAACATTAAACAGAAGGGAAATCTTTGAGATACCTACATGTTCATCGTGTGTGTAACTTCTTGAGACGCTTCTAGGTCTGGAAAGAAAAGATCAGAGACAACATTAGTTTCAATTCATTAGTCTATTTAAAACGACCCTCAAATTGTTTTATTCAGATTGCTTATGTAAGCACTGAAACAGACAAACACGGAACAGTTGATTGCGAATTATAAAATCTCTGTACTGAACGGTGCTTATATGTGGACTTGTATGGTATAGAAATGTGCAGTTTTGAACTTTTCTTAGTCGAACTTTATTGTATAGGACTGTATTACATGTAACTGAAGTGCATGGACCTGTACCAAAGGGAACTGTACTGTATTGCACTGAACTATATTGAACTACGATGTACTGGGCTGAAATACATATAACTCTACATGTAACAGTACTGCATGGATCTGTACTGCATATAACTATACTGCATCAAACTGGTACTTCTCGATCTGGAATTGTACATGGAAATGTATTGCATGGAGCTGTACTATATGGAACTATACTTAATGACAGTGTGCTAAGTTGAAATATACTGCACACAACTCCACTACCATGTACGGGTAAGTGTACTTAATTGAAATGTCCTATATGGGTTTGTACTACTCTATATCGATCAGTATGGAACTGTATATTGGACTGTACTGCAAGTAAATGTACGACTTAGAACTGTAATATATGGACCTGTACTACATGGAACTGTACTGTATGGGACTGTACTCTGGAATTGAACTACATTCAACTTTACTTAGTTTAAACCTATTTATTTAAGCTCGATTGCTTCGAAAGCCTAAGGTTTATTTGAAACGCTTTAGTCCGTTTCCTGGGACTAGAAACAGTACTTGGTGTCTTTGGGGGAAATCTGAACGCTCCCACTGCGGGGATCGAACCCGTGACCCCCGATCGCTAGGTGGACACCATATCCACTACACCACGGCGACATTCAACTGTACTTCATAGAACTCAGTGACTTCAGAACTGTATAACATGGGACAGTACTATACGAGACTGTACTACATGGAGCTGTAGATGGAATATTGCTATATGGAACTGAACTTTGTATGTGAAGCCGTTAAGTATGGACCATGGACATCAACTGTACTTCACCGATCTGCACTGCATGAAACTGAACTACGTAGATCTGTATGAAGGACAGAACTTAACAGCCTGAAACTCTATATTAAACTGTACTATATGGAATGGAACCAAGTGTAACTGAACTACAAAGATCTGTACTTAATGGAACTTAGCAGCACACAACTGTACTAAATGGAACTTCACAGCACGGAACTGTACTACATGAAACTGAACTTCATGTAAATGGTCATGCCACAGTATGAAGTGTCCTTCCGTTCACTAACCCAGATATGTTGGCATTTCTCCTTTAGTATGTTCGGGTCGCGGAGGTGGTCTACAAATCAAATGACACAAAATAACTTATCGCTATCATTCATTGATATGAAATTATAGAGTTAAATTTGAAAATCGCAACAGTGTTACATTTCTATGACTGATTCAAAAATATGATATTTTTGCGCACATAGCCTTATATGAGCAAAGAACACACATATTTACTGTTGTAAAATCTGAGGTATTAATAATCTGCAAAAATTCTTTCGACACTTAACAAATATAATTCATATTGCAATTGCAGAATATTGTCTGAAGTAAATTTATGTACAATTAAATAAGTATACACTGACAGTTGTTAATCTTCCATTTAACAACGAATGGCCATTCTGACACACGCGCTGTTTAATGCATACCTTCCAATCGTCAGTTTAGAAGCCGATGACTTTTTATTAAAAATAATTGACTTGATTTTTTTATTTGCCGTTTTGACCAATTATATCGATCTTCCTCCGATACAGCACTCCCTCTTAAAAGAAGATTTTGTGCCGTATCGAGCATTGTCCCTCAAGAGTGTAAACAAATCATAGCGTATAATATATACAGTAGTGAATGCATCAATTCAAAGATTTTTATCGTAAATATGGTACTAGTAACTACAAGGTACAAATTTGCTTAATACAGAAAACGTTGTATTGCTCTTTATTCAATATTCACATATCGAAGTTTCCGTTCATCTTTAATATACGTATTTTAAATAGAAGCGCAATTACTGCAAATTATCTTTAATATACTAACATCGGCCGTGGAATGCTGTCTTTTGCAGATACGTTTTCTTTCCCTGCAAATACAGATCATGTTAATAATTTGCAAACCCAATAATTTGAGTCAATCCGCTGACAATTGACATTTAATTAATTATGTCCCTCCTAGCTTTTTTACGTAATGGGGATATAAGCCAAAAGACCAATATGATCGAATCACACTTCGTACATGACATGTACATGTATATTTCATTACAAGAAAAGGAATCATACTAATTAAAACACTTGTGCTTATCTCAAGCGTGTAATGTTATAATTTAATCTAAATAACAAAGTGAATCAACGTTTCAACGCATTCCATTTAAAAAGTGTTGTTTATAGACGAGACGTGAATTAATTAAACTTGGTGTTAAAAATATAAATTGATAAGTTAAGACTTGAGGACTTCCGTTGGAGTTCCTTCAAATGTCGACAAAGTTCTTTAAAAACAGAAGCCTTACCGACCAGTTCAGTCCGACGGTCGGACTTCTGGCACGCACAAACGCGTCTTCGGCATATGAATACCCACACAATCAAGCTGCCGACAAACAAAGACACTCCGACCCCGAAGAATACCTTTCCCTTGACGTCACAATCATTGGACGGCGGCGACTCTGGAAATAGATTAAGTATAGTTTAAAACAGAATTATCAAGAGATTTTTGTAATTTTGAAAAAAAAAATGTATTAAATGCCAAAATAAGCATCTGGATGAATCAAAAACATGTATTATATAAAGAATATAATTAAAAACATCGCAATGTCTCGAACCTTTGATAAAGTAGAATATCAATTAAACCGATGAATTTTCCCCGATGCTGCTATGACCTATAAATGTCGTGTTAAAATTAGAACCCGATTCATTCACGTATAGATCCATTCAGCAATTTAGAAGATAACACATAATTCAATTGCAGATCATTACGATCGACATTGGCAGTTTACATTTATATTTAATTGTTAACTGATTACACCACACTTAAGAGTGTTTTGTGTTTTAGTGCGCTTTTTACTCAATGTACAGTGGTGGACGTGGCCGAAGCAGTTCTCACAACCGGTTTGCTTCGACATTTTGTCGAGCCTGCGTTCTGATCTGAACTACGAAAACATGCGTCTGGCGTTCGGCGATCGTCCGTCTTGACCTCGATTGCAAAACGCTACCGACATGTGCACAAGAGCTAAATACTTGTAATGGCACCATGAGCACATCGTGTGTTGAACCTACGTTCGACGAATGGCGCCTTTGCGTTCTTGTTTGTCGCACAGCGGACACAGGCATCTTTCGGCCACCGCAAGGGGAATTGCTGTAGTCGCACGATAAACAAACGTCGATAACGTCTTCTCGTGATGTAATGTTACAAGCATAAACGCGGATGTATATTTATTAGTGCGAAAACAATGCTGCCAATGAATCCAGGCTCATAAAACGTCTTGTCAACCATATAGAAGAGCGCGAAGTTGCTATTTTTAGATGTCGGCGACGGCGTCAAAAGCCGTGTTTGGGAGCTCCAGTGAACTGAAAGGAGGCCACTGTTTGGCATATTGGACACATTATTTAGCGAGCTTGTAAGAGAGTTGCAACGTGACTTGTTGTATATGTACACGGACAGAGCTATTTCGTTGAGATCTTCCTTCAGTTTCGTCGGAACACTCTGACAGATCACCCGCTTGTGCTTTTTTTTTGCAAATCACCGTGTGTGTGTTTTTTCTTTTTAAGAAGTGGTCTTCTTGAACATCAAACCGACTATAATCCCACATTAAAACACATTTTGTTTCACGAATACCCATGACTTATAATGGCTTATACGCAACGGTCCTTGCGATGAAACATATAAATATCCTGCTTCAACCGTGCTCCGATGTGCGACAACCGTAAGTATGAATGTATGAACATTGCTGAAAAGCGCACAAAGGCGACTTAAGTCATGAAAATCAATAAACGTGCGTCAACCATGAGGTTGCGTTTCTGTTCGAATTTCAAAAGCGTGCGTCTTACGTCTAGGAACTGCGAAATGGGATTGGCATCGTAGAAACATGAGATGTGATTGGTTAGAATGCTATAATAACTTTGTAGCACCCTATGACTTCCATGTGTCATTTAATTGTCAATATGTTTAATTATGTGAATATTTTTTATTTTTACGTTTTATATTGAAATTATTAAAAAATGTTCAGCTAATATATTGACATACTGCTTGTACACACCTGAAAATAATGTTGTATGGTTTCAATCTTAAGCGCTCACGAAGTACCAGCAGCTTATTAAAATTATCAGAAAAGAGACGTAGAATTTCCTTGAGCTTTTTAGCTCTCCCTGTGAGAGGATAAAAAATTTGGTCACTAGGTCAAATGAGAAAAAGCATGTGAATGCTGCTGAAGGCCACATGTTATGCCCAAAGTTCATACAACGTGTCCTTTTTACATCTGCGGTTAATTTGAAACAGGGCGATGTTTGGTTAAACACTTAGTCATGAGGTCAAATTAAAGACAAAGCTTGTGAAACTATTGAAGTTACTGTGCAAATTTCATAAAACTTGCTCAGAACATTTGTTTTTAAGATTTCACCGACGCGAGCATCATGCCCATTGAAGTATATGATCGCCATGAGACGGGGAAGGTTTCTTTATGTGACTAAAGTATTAATAAGTAAAATTATTTGAACACTGAAGTCCCTGTTTTGATCATTTATCGTGGAAATTGTTCAGACCATGAACACATTGTGCTGTCTTAATATCTGGACTGAGTTCGAACCTATTGTGGTTTATTCAGAAAAAAATACTGCCGGGTGTTGATGCAGCTTTCTGTTTAAGTCTATTGGGAAACCTTGTGAATACTAACTGCTCAGAACAGTTTAGTTCCTTTGGGGTCTCAGGTGAGCGACATAGGGCCTTTGGTCCTCTTGTTTGTCAATTCGGACGACTTTATCTATTGATTTAATTTGAACCGTCTTACGTTGGACAACTGTGAAGCAGGCATTTTATGCTTGTATGTTTAAACTATTTACCAAATACATATTGTTTAAACCTTACGTCAAGAACAGTTATTTCGTACCGTAGAATTTCGTCCTATTTCGACCAAAACTATTGACAGTTTGAACAGTGTTCAATTTATGATCAACTGTTGTGCAACACATAGGATGAATTAGACGCCAAGCACTGGTTCAGTCCGGGAACGGACGCGTTAAACTAATGTATGTATAAGCTATCTCAATATATTGAGCGGAAACAGTTTTTCTATGTTTACTTATCATTGACCTTGAACCGACTGGACCAAATGAAATCATAAGCTAGATCGGCACACAATGCTGGTGCAATACCCCATAGAAACTCAAGTTACCGTGTCATATCATCTTTTCTATTAATAGTCACAGTGCCTTTGATCTTGACACGACGGGTACCAAATGCAATTTCAATCTTGGTCTACATGACTCTACCAAAACACAAAATTTCAGCACAATGCCCCCAATCAATTTCATGCTGCTGAGTCAGTTTTTTTTAAGTGACATTTGCATTGTTTCGACGGGCACAAATTGCAACTCCAACCTAGGTATGCTTGTAAGCTACATCACACACACTTCCAGCAGAATATAACCAGCTAAACACATGCTTTTGAGCCTAAGCACTTTGTTTCTTATTTTATTTAAAGTGACACTGACCCTAANTTCATCTATTGATTTAATTTGAACCGTCTTACGTTGGACAACTGTGAAGCAGGCATTTTATGCTTGTATGTTTAAACTATTTACCAAATACATATTGTTTAAACCTTACGTCAAGAACAGTTATTTCGTACCGTAGAATTTCGTCCTATTTCGACCAAAACTATTGACAGTTTGAACAGTGTTCAATTTATGATCAACTGTTGTGCAACACATAGGATGAACATTAGACGCCAAGCACTGGTTCAGTCCGGGAACGGACGCGTTAAACTAATGTATGTATAAGCTATCTCAATATATTGAGCGGAAACAGTTTTTCTATGTTTACTTATCATTGACCTTGAACCGACTTTACCAAATGAAATCATAAGCTAGATCGGCACACAATGCTGGTGCAATACCCCATAGAAACTCAAGTTACCGTGTCATATCATCTTTTCTATTAATAGTAACAGTGCCTTTGATCTTGACACGACGGGTACCAAATGCAATTTCAATCTTGGTCTACATGACTCTACCAAAACACAAAATTTCAGCACAATGCCCCCAATCAATTTCATGCTGCTGAGTCAGTTTTTTTTAAGTGACATTTGCATTGTTTCGACGGGCACAAATTGCAACTCCAACCTAGGTATGCTTGTAAGCTACATCACACACACTTCCAGCAGAATATAACCAGCTAAACACATGCTTTTGAGCCTAAGCACTTTGTTTCTTATTTTATTTAAAGTGACACTGACCCTAACCTGACTGGTTTCATATGCGATTTCACGCTAGCTATTCATGTACGCTACTTGCATATAAAATTTTATTGCCGAACCTCCATCCAAACTGAAGTTATTGAGCAGAAAACGTGTTTGTATATTTAGTTACAGTGACCTTGACCTTGGCTTGCGTAGCTCCAAATACTATCCCTAGCAAGGTCTTCATAAAAGCTCGATACATCTAAAGTTTCATAAAGATTCGTAATTTTTAAATACATGTAGTTATTGAAGGTAAACCAATTGTTTGCTGTTACTATACTTTTCAGTAATAGTGACATTGGCATTTACCTTACATGTCCTTTATACAATCCCAAGCTAAGTCTGCATTTAAGTTACTTACAGACAAAGTGTTCTGTGATAAGGACGCATGTCTTGTTTACAGTGACCTTGACCTTGATCCGATCAGTCCGAAACTAAATGCAAAGCTAACCGTGATTGCTATACGTTGCAGTTTCACCAAGATTGGTCAATGCAATGTTATTTGCGAGATACCACCTGTTTGACGTACCCGCACGACCGAATACCAATTCTAATAACCAGTACAGTTATCATCGTTGAAACCCGGTTTATAATATTATAATAAACGAACATGACCAAAAACCAAAGCTTAACTCAAACCAGTACTACCCCCTTCCGCCAATAAAATAGTGTATATAATATAGTTAATAAAGGTAAAAAGAAGAAATACTAAAAATGGCAGCAATGAATTAAAAATATTACCAGTTGTGTTCATTTATTCCTTGTGAAATATGGTCAACAAATATTATTTTCTTAACACTCATAATGTGTCTCAGTTCTCAACTATGATTGCACGGGCAAAGTTTAATTACCTCGTCATTATCAGAAACAATAAACCGGTATCAGCCGTTGGGTGTAATCAAACATCACCCATATAATATAGCTGACTTGTTACGGTGGTTAATAAAACGCTAAATAATTGTCTATAGTAATACATACAAAACGACATTAAACATAAACACGTTTAAATATGGGGTCACCGCCTTAGAACGGTCAATGTAACGAGTTTGGGATCTAAAACCTTCTTAACAAACCATTTTTCCTTAAACCATTTGTTTGTATGTTACAGGGTCAATGGTACCCGGGATGTTCAGGGGTTTTACCTTTCGTTTCAAGCACGTTGGCTGATTTGTTGAAAAAGGCCAACTTTAAGTTCCTCGATGATAACAGTGATAGCGTATAAATTAAAGTGACAACAGCTGACCAATTAATATATAAGTGTACAACTAGCGAAAGTAAAGTAGTCTCATTTTCGGACAGGTTTACCGGGTAGTTGTAACGTATTTGTTTGCATAGGACATGGCATGAGGTTGGAAAACAAGTGTTGGCAACATTATCTAGTTCTTCTCCCTGATACACAAATAATATTATTTGTATTACACATTGATTGTAGTTTAACAAAACAGTAAGCTGAGTCACCACATATACATACAGTATGTATATACCCTTTATGTACTTTCATTCGGTTTACATATGCCAATGATATTGTACACTAAAATGAAAACCTTGTTGAGCCTATTGTGTACGGAGAACTCTTCTTAAATTCCAACGACGAGTCGGGATCTCCAAATAGCAGAGTATTAATGTTCGAGTCATTATTGATTTTTTTAAAGCTTATGTTTTAATAAATAAATTCGGGTCATTAAAATAAGAAATGCCAGGCGGTATGACACACGGCTACACAAGCAAAGGATTGATCGTCCATTCAGTTAGATCTGAAAACGGATGTGAGATTCCAGTCTCGTGTGAAACATATTCACTTATCTAATGCCTTTGCGGTATTATGTTGGACGCTCACTGGGTAGTGTAGCTACAGTNAACTTCGTCATGCCAAATAACACAGCATAGAGCTCTTTTGTGATTTGCGCATAGTTTCGCTCTGTCTCCGTCAATGCTTTTGAGGCAAAGCAAACAGGTTTGTCGTTTTGCAGTAAAACGCAACCAAGTCCATTTTGTGATGCGTCAACTTGCAACACAACATCAACTTTTGGATCAAAATACGAGAGTATTTGTCCTGGGTTTTGAGTGATAACTCCTTTTATTTTGTTTAAGGCAGTTTCATGCTCCGGGTCCCACCGGAAAATACTGTCCTTTTTTAACAATTGTCTCAGTGGACTAGTCATTTCAGCAAGATTTGGTGCAAATCTTTGCAAATAGTTTACCATTCCAAGTATTGTCTCAAGATCAGACTTTGACTGTGGAGATGGCATTTCCTGAATTGCCCTTACTTTTGAAGGATCAATTTTCAGTCCATTTTCTGTCAGTACGTGACCAAAGAATGGAATTTCTGTCTGTCCGACTTCAGTTTTGTCAGCATTGAGTTTTAGACCAATCTGTCGACACCTGTCCATCAATATATCGAGATTCTTGTCATGTTCTAGTCTGTTACTTCCAAAACAAACAATATCATCAACAATGACCTTGATGCCCTGTAAACCTTCAAGACATTCGTCCATTTTCCGAACAAAAATATCCTGTGCGCAGTTTATCCCATATGGTAGTCTGAGATACCTATATCTCCCAAATGGAGTATTAAACACTGTCAAGAAAGATGACTTTTTGTTCAATTTTACAGTCCAGTAGCCTGTACGTGCATCAAATTTTGAAAACACTTTAGCGCCAGTCAGGTCAGGCAAAATGTCGTCAATTGATCTTGATGGATAGTGTGGTCTCATTATAGCGTCATTGAGGTCTTTTGGGTCAATACACACCCGCAAAGCACCACTGGGCTTTTCAACAGTGACCATACTGTTGACCCATTCGGACGGCTCAGTAACTTTGGTTATGACACCATCCTTAACCATTCTGTTTAACTCTCTTTTGAGTCTGTCTTTGATTGCTACAGGAACACGTCTAGGTGGGTGAATAACTGGAACAGCATTGGGTTTTATGCAAATGTCAGATTCCCCTGGGAGAGTTCCTAGACCAGTAAATACATCAGAGTATTTAGATACAACCGTGTCTTTTGTGTAGAAATGTTTATGTTCAATTCCTGACACAAATTTGATTAGATTCATAGACATGCATGTGTCTAAACCTAATATGGGACTGGAGGGGCTGTCTACAATGTAAAAATCCTGATATGACTTTTTACCATCGTAGCTACATTGAAGACGAATCGTGCCTTGAACCTTAAGTGATGTTCCATTGTAAGCTGATAGCTTGATGTGAGTGTTTTTGAGTGGACCTTTAATCCCTAACAATGCAAATTTACGTAATGGAATGATATTGACCTGTGCACCGGAGTCAATTTTAAACATTAGTTTTGTTTCTTTTGGACCAACATTCAGTTTAACATGAGCTTGATTCTTTTGCTTATCATAAATGACCGAATTGATAAAGTATTGATCATGCGTGTCACTTTGATCTGAGTCAGAAAAGTCATTTACCTCATTAACTCTGGCTTTATGTTTAGCTCTGGTGCTGTTGTCCTTAATCTTCTGGAAACACACTGACGCAAAATGGTTCATCTTGTGGCAATAATTGCAGTTCTTTCCCTGTGCCGGGCAAAGTTCTCTTGTAGGATGCTTGCTACCACCACAGTTTGCACATTTTCCCCTGTTTGCGTTGTTCGGCTTATCATGTCCCTTCCATTTCGGCTTGAATCTGGTTCTTGTAGACCGTTTTGCTCCACTGGCACTGGCGACAGCATGGATACCACTATTGTCCATCGACTTCACCTGGCTTTTCGTCAACTCATATGTCCTGGCGATGTCCAGACATTTTTGAAGTGTTAGATCATTTCCTTCACTGATCATTCTTTCGCGGAGTTTTTGGGAACGGATTCCAAATATAATATGGTCGCGTATCATTTCATCTATTATTCCAGCAGGGTAATCACAGTCCTTTATTAATAATCGCAAATCTGTAGTAAATTGTTCGAATGTTTCTCCATCCTTTTGCATTCTTGTCTTGAAAACATATCTGGAGTAAATTTTGTTCGATTTTGGTTTGCAATATTGTTCAAATTGTTCAAAATGATGTTTCAAGTCTTTCTGCTGGTCATTTGTTAGTGTCCATGTACTGTAAATTGAACGACCCTTTTCGCCGACCCACAACATTAAATAATTACATTTGGTTTCTTCGTCTTTTCCTTTTAATGGACCTTTGAACATGAAATCACAGTGCGATCTGAACGATTTAAATGCTTGGTGTAAGTCCGGATTGTCCCAGTCCATCTTGGGTGTTTGGCCTATATTGTGTCCGCTATCCATCTTTTTAAAATGAGCAGAATGTCACAATTAGCACAAATCAATAAAATCCTGGAACTTTATGATTGTATTAAAATCAAAATTCCATTGGTTTTATCCGAAGTTTTTTTAACTTCTGACACCATGTTGTAGTCTAGCCGGTGTTATTAATATAACGTAAGGCGTATGTGGTTACATGTTTATTCATTCATACCCAAGCTACAAGTGTACAACAAACTATTAAGCATAGTCATATAAACACAAGATTAACAGTAAAGACAACTCTTATGGGATCTAGTATTAAGTGTAACACAGTAATGTCCCTTTAACATATTTCTTGACAATATGTAACATAGTTCACTGTGTAGTGTAGCTTTAGTGTAGTTCACTGTGTAGTGTAGCTACAGTGTAGGTCACGGTGTAGTGTAGCTACAGTGTAGTTCAATGTGTAGTGAAGCTATAGTGCAGCACTTTGTAGTGTAGATACAGTGTAGTTCACTGTGTAGTGTAGCTACAGTGAAGTTCACTGTGTAGTGTAGCTACAGTGTAGTCCACTGTGTAGTATAGCTACAGTGAAGTTCACTGTGTAGTGTAGCTACAGTGTAGTTCACTGTGTAGTGTAGCTATAGTGTAGTTCACAGTGTAGTGTAGCAAGAGAGCAGTTCACTGTGTAGTGTAGCTACAGTGTAGTTCACTGTGTAGTAAAGCTACAGTGTAGTCCACAGTGTAGTGTAGATAGAGAGAAGTTCATTGTGTATTGTAGCTACAGTGTAGTTCACTGTGCAGTGTAGCTATAGTGTAGTAGCACTAATTAGTGTAGCTATAGTGTAGTTCACTGTGTAGTGTAGCTAAAGTGTAGCTCACTATGTAGTGTAGCTATAGTGTAGTTCACTGTGTAGTGTAGCTATAGTGTAGTTCACTGTGTAGTGTAGCTATAGTGTAGTTCACTGTGTAGTATAGCTATAGTGTAGTTCACAGTGTAGTGTAGCTACAGTGAAGTTCACTGTGTAGTGAAGCTACAGTGTAGTTCACTGTGTAGTATAGCTACAGTTTAGTTCACTGTGTAGTGTAGCTACCATGTAGTTCACTGTGTAGTGTAGCTACCATGTAGTTCACTGAGTAGTGTAGGTACAGTGAAGTTCACTGTGTAGTGTAGCTCAAGGGTAGTTCACATTGTATTGTGGCTATAGTGTATTTCACAGTGCAGTGTAGCCATAGTGTAGTTCACTGTGTAGTGAAGCTACAGTGAAGATCAATTTGTAGTGTAGCTATAGTGTATTTCACAATTCAGTGTAAGTTTAGTGTAGTGCACTGTGTAGTGTAGCTACAGTGTAGTTCACTGTGAAGTGTATCTACAGTGTAGTTCACTGTGTAGTGTAGCTACAGCGTAGTTCACGGTGTAGTGTAGCTACAGTGTAGTTCAATGTGTAGTGTAGCTATAGTGCAACACTTCGTAGTGTAGCTATAGTGTAGTTCACTGTGTAGTGTAGCTACAGTGTATTTCAATGTGTAGTGTAGCTATAGTGTAGTTTACTGTGTAGTGTTGCTAAAGTGTAGTGCACTGTGTAGTGTAGCTACAGTGTATTTCAATGTGTAGTGTAGCTATAGTGTAGTTTACTGTGTAGTGTTGCTAAAGTGTAGTGTACTGTGTAGTGTAGCTACATTGTAGTTCACTGTGTAGTGTAGCTATAGTGTAGTTCACTGTGTAGTATAGCTACAGTGTAGTACACTGTGTAGTGTAGCTGCAGTGTAGTTAACTGTGTAGTGTAGCTATAGTGAAGTGCACTGTGTAGTGTAGCTATAGTGTAGTGCACTGTGTAGTGTAGCTATAGTGTAGTGCACTGTGTAGTGTAGCTATAGTTTAGTTCACTGTGTAGTGTAGCTATAGTTTAGTTCACTGTGTAGTGTAGCTACAGTGTAGTTCACTATGCAGTGTAGCTATAGTGTAGTTCACTGTGTAGTGTAGCTATGGTGTAGTTCACTGTGTAGTGTAGCTTTAGTGTAGTTCACTATATAGTGTAGCTATAGTCTAGTTCACTGTGTAGTGTAGATACAGTGTAGTACACTGTGTATTGTAGCTATAGTGTAGTGCACTGTGTAGTGTAGCTATAGTGTAGTGCACTGTATAGTGTAGATATAGTGTAGTTCACTGTATAGTGTAGCTACAGTGTAGTTCACTGTGTAGTGTAGATATAGTGAAGTGTACTGTGTAGTGTAGCTATTGTGTAGTTTACTGTATAGTGTAGCTACAGTGTAGTTCACTGTATAGTGTAGCTACTGTGTAGTTCACTGTGTAGTGTAGATATAGTGTAGTGCACTGTGTAGTGTAGCTATAGTGTAGTTCACTGTATAGTGTAGCTACAGTGTAGTTCACTGTGTAGTGTAGGTATAGTGTAGTTCACTTTGTAGTGTAGCTATAGTGTAGTGCACTGTGTAGTATAGCTAAAGTGTAGTGCACTGTGTAGTGTAGCTATAGTGTAGTTCACTGTGTAGTGTAGCTATAGTGTAGTTCACTGTGTAGTGTAGTTATAGTGTAGTTCACTATGTAGTGTAGCTATAGTGTAGTGCACTGTGTAGTGTAGCTACAGTGTAGTTCACTGTGTAGTATAGCTATAGTGTAGTTCACTGTGTGGTGTAGCTATAGTGTAGTGCTTTTTGTAGTGTAGCTACAGTGTAGTGCACTGTGTAGTGTAGCTTTAGTGTAGTTCACTATGTAGTGTAGCTACAGTGTAGTTTACTATGTAGTGTAGCTATAGTGTAGTTCACTATGTAGAGTAGCTACAGTGTAGTTCACTGTGTAGTGTAGCTACAGTCTAGTTCACTATGTAGTATAGCTACAGTGTAGTTCACTATGTAGTGTAGATACAGTGTAGTTCACTGTATAGTATAGCTATATTGTAGTGCACTGTGTAGTGTAGATACAGTGTAGTTCACTGTGTAGTGTAGCTATAGTGTAGTTCACTGTGTAGTGTAGATACAGTGTAGTTCACTGTATAGTGTAGCTTTAGTGTAGTGCACTGTGTAGTGTAGCTATAGTGTAGTTCACTGTGTAGTGAAGCTATAGTGTAGTGCACAGTGTAGTGTAGCTATAGTCTAGTTCACTATGTAGTGTAGCTATAGTGTAGTTCATTGTGTAGTGTAGCTATAGTCTAGTTCACTGTGTAGTGTAGATACAGTGTAGTTCACTGTATAGTGTAGCTATAGTGTAGCTCACTGTGTAGTGTAGCTACAGTGTAGTTCAATGTGTGGTGTTGCTACAGTCTAGTTCACTATGTAGTGTAGCTATATTGTAGTTCACTGTGTAGTATAGCTACATTGTAGTGTAATGTGTAGTGTAGTTACAGTGTAGTGCACTGTGTAGTGTAGCTATAGTGTAGTGCACTGTGTAGTGTAGCTGCAGTGTAGTTCACTGTGTAGTGTAGCTATAGTGTAGTTCACTGTGTATTGTAGCTATAGTGTAGTTCACTGTGTAGTGTAGCTTCAGCCTAGTTCACTGTGGCACTAATGCTGATTCTTTATGCACATTTTTTAACATAAAAATGTAACGGAACATGATGTAAAAAGATATTTGTAGTTATATGACGCTGAAAACAGGGTATATTGAAACGGCAAGGATAGAGATAGTGTGTCAGAATCAAAACTATACTCTGTTTGTAGGTTTAAAAGCAACCAGCCATTTTTTAGACCAATAATTAAGTTTCTGATTGTGACAGTTGATAAAAGCGTTCATATCGGCCATGCTGTTTAATGCTCCATTCGCAAAGGTGTCATCCGCGGAAAGTCGAGTAAGACTTTTAATATTTCCAAACAATGCAAAGCATGCAAATCAATCAACAGGGTCAAAATTAGAACAACCATGAAAACATATAAAAATGATATTTCAAAGGAAAAAATACTTGCAGTTACAAACAGTTTTAAAAGAGGAGCTTTTTAATTGTTTTTATTTTTGTCATTCCTTTAACTTTTATTATGTAATAAATTATTGTACGAAGCTCGTGTGTACATAATGGGTCAACTCGTTTCAGCATTCTTTTTTTAAACAGCTTTTTTAACCATTTTCTGTCGTCATTACATCAACTATTTGCAGGCATACAATTCTGTTATCTGATGTTTGTTTTTTAAGCTCTTAGTATCTTACCTTATACTTATATATGATTGCTATCTATGCTTTCCATGGCTTGATTTGGCATAAAACTTGTGTTTTTCCTTCTGTGTATGTATCCCATGTAATGGGACCTAACAATATCGTCAGCTGTTATGTTTGTGGGTTTCAGTTTATCCCGACAAAGGTTGACAATGGCTTGATCGGTCTAAAATGAGGATTCCCGTCCATTTTGACTTCGTGGAACTGAGGAATATTTCGTTGGCTTAATTGACAAAGTTATCGTGTTGATTCTTCAAGTGTTTGACTTCTGATTCAAGAGATGTCATTTTGACATACGTCTCAAAAACTGCTTTGTTGTTCTGTTTTTATTCGACATTAATATTTCTTATTGTTTTACGGAGTTACCGTTCAATCTGTCGGAGTTTGAGGAGCTTCATCAATGACTATCAGAAATTGCTGGAAGCGCGTGTCGAACAACCTCAACAAGGTAAGAGAATGAATCAAGTCTGTTAAATGTTGGGACCTACTTTGCTGTCCAAATTAACCGATATGTTTTGGCACCCAGTTCTTGAAGCTTCACCTGTCGAACTATTCGTCACATTGTCTCATTCTATGTCATTTTGGTCGCTTGGGACGTGGATGGAGGGGGGGGGGCTCGACGAAATCATAACTCCGCAATCGCTGTGAAGCGCCGACAACATTCGATCATATACGAATTGAAATTAGTTTCGCATTATAATTGTTATCGGCATTTAATCAACTTTTTTTATCAAATGATCACTTGTGACTAACGTGTTTTCAATTCTACAATAAGCGTCAAACTCAGATTCGTTGCATTCGGTCATATACACAACGATAAATCAGATAAAAGAACACTATATTTATTTATTAACTCATTATTTAATTGTAAATTTTGTTTTAATTCATAACATATTCCTGTACACGTATGCAAAATATACGTCATTATAAGGACGCAAATTACGTTAAGGAAACAAACCACAACTAGACGGATATGAATCATAATGATAATGACTTCCGCATTGATACATTTTCTTTTCTGTCTTAAGTTATTGGACAGAAAAGATAGACCATCTATAATTTATGTTACTGCTGCGCACGTTAAACTGGTATTATTATTTTAATGAGTTCATTAATCGTTAGAATATTGTTTCAATCGAGAAGTTTTTCCAGGAAGTGAAATATAATTATCAGTTTACAATACTTTTTATTAGAGGTTTATTTGAAAGAAGGGATTTCGTGATTATTATTTCATACAATTTCAATCAATTATATTTTATTAGCGAATTGTGATTTTTTTATAGCCGTCTCCGGTTGTTGTATATTTCTATATCTATCTTATGAATCAAATGACTTATACGATAAAAAATGATAATATTTTACACAATTAATAGTGTCTTTATTGAAACACGTTTTCATTCTACGTAAACACGTTTATTTCATAGTATAAACATATTATTTACAGAAATAGAAAAAACACACACATTTATACAATACCAAGAACGTGCAATCGAAACCGAGATGCTGATCGTCTATCAGATTAATTTTCGCGGTTCTGTAAATCGATCGAAATTCGAATGAAGATTGTCTTTTTTAAATTAAAATCTTTGTCTGGTTATTTGTTTTTTATCATAAAATGTCACTTACGTCTGGTCCCATCTCGATCTTGGATATGTCATACGATAGTAGGAAGAATCGTGGTCACGCCGCATACAACCAAAGCCCACTGCACCCGAATAATGGTAATGAAGTAAATAAACCGTAACGCACTTCAAACATAGCGACAGTAAAGATGTGTTGTAATACATGTAGCCATTGATCACATGTCCACGTTATTATACGTTAACATGTTCTTTTTGCAACTGTTTCAGTTAAATTATATATATATTGGTTCCCGTTAACGTAACATGACGTAACGTTGAAACGCCATTCTCAATTAGAATGAACACCCCCTTAAAATACTTGTCGCTGCTTATTTTTTCGCAAATGCATTTGGAATGTTATCACTCATTTACTTTTTTTGGTAAGACAATACGTATCCTTAATCACAACACATATAAAATAAAAATACCAATCATTGTTTTTGAAAAAAATAAATAATCAAATATGTCAAAATGACAGGTTCGTTACTGTCGCCGTCCAAATTTTACAATATAAATACAAATCTAGATGCATTAAACACAGTAAATTGGGCTTCTTTTGTCACTACATTATCATTTAAACACAGAAGTTTCGGAAAATGCGAAATAAGTACGTAATATGATAATTAACATTTTGATTTCTATGCAATAATATTTGTCGTCCAAGCTGCATACAAAAGGATTTACGTTAAAAACCTGGCTGCATCATCACCTAAAATCTCTTATTTTTTAAAGTTGAAGTGTTCTGAAGCATTAATTTATACCATATAATGAATGCATAATGTGGGTAAGTATGTATGCTTCCAAAATTTTGAAATTAAATTACTCATTTCAAAGATTTTTGGGAGATGATTTAAAGTGAAAAGGTTCGCTACCGCGATTAACTTTATTACACACTATGTTTACGAAATATACATCCGCTAACATCATTAATGCTGTGGATGGAAACTGTAAGAAAGAATTTCACCTATTCTAGTAACCTTTCATACGTGTAAAGATAGAGATAATGTGTTGAAAACAGGTTCGTGACAAAAGGTTCGTGCAGGTGCAGCATTAATTTATATTTATTTAACAATCTCGCGTGAAACACAGCTTGTACTTAACAAGTATATACTTCAATGACGTCATGCGGTTTTTACGTCACCATTCTTTTCAAAATGGTTGTTTCTGTGACGCAGCGCATTGTGTAAACAACGCCGGGAAATTAACCAGAAACCTTCGGTAAGTAGTTGTGATTTATTTTTTGTGTGAAAAAAATGTCAGAGTATTTTATAACATGGCATTGATTGAAGATAGTGCTGTATTCAATTGCCATTGCTTTATTTAAAGCATTTCATGTTATATCCTGAATATGTGTTGTTAAATATGAGGGAAGGTTCGTTACATTTAATCACGAACTTTTCTATTAGAGTTTTTCAGTACAACTTGTGCTTCACACATAAAATAAAGGTTAAATATCGTCTCTAGTATTGTCTAGTGTACAATATATTTATTTAGATGGAGAAAAAGTATCTATATAATTCAACATATTATAACGAAGAGGCTGAAGTTTATTGGTAAATAAATTCTATAAATCCGATAATTTTGAGTTTTTTTTTAAACGTATGTCAATACATATAAACAGGGACACATGTTTTGGTAAAAATTGAATTATTTAAATGAATCAACAAACTTTTATACATAAAATACATGCTGAACAAATCTAAACAGCACTTTTTCAAATGAAAGGCTCGTTACCAATAGTCACGAACCTTTCAATGAGAAAAACGCTCTAATTAACATTGTTAATAAAAAGAACCGTTTACAAATGATTTATTTTTACATTGTAGGTATAAATGATGGCCAAGTCAAGGGCAGAGATTATGCGAGACTACCGCAAGCGAATGAAAGAGGATCCAGAAAAGTATCGGGAATACCTTGCACAGGCAAGGAGCAGAAAGAGAAAAAACTACGTTGCTGCAGAAAAGTTAACCAAAAAGGAAAAGGAAAAGCGTAGTGAAAAGAATAAAGAATACCTCAGTCGACATCGGCAGAAGAAGAAACTTGAAAGAGAGTTAGAAACAGCTAGAAGAGAACTTAACCAACCGACACCAGAGTCAAGTGGTTACGACACAGGCCCATCAGAAAGCACACCGCTTGTTGTTGACTTTCAATTTCCAAATAGAAGAAATGGACCAAGAAGGAGAGTATCAAACGCACTTGCTAAGAAGCAGAAAGAATTACGCAGACTGAAAGCTGAAAATGAAGAAATGCGCTTGAAATACCAGAGAACACTTAGAAGATTACAGAGATATAAAAAAGCAGAGAAAAAAACTGACAAAAGTGAATGTTCTACTCAACAGGAAATTAGAGAAAACGAAGAGTCACTGAATAGCAATGAAACTTTAACACCGAATAGCAAAACAAAGCGTATGATGAAAATTGCAAAATTATCCCGAGAACAAAGGTCAAAGGTACACAAGCAACTCCTGTTCAGTTTTGCCGTACAAAATCAAATGAGAACGGAAAAGCGTGGCATAAAGCCAACAGAGAAAGGCTCTCTCAGAACACACATTGGATCAATCTTGAAGAAGTACGGTTTGAAGAAATCTGTTAGCCAGAACACGGGGTTATCTAGAAACTGCTTGAACGGTTTGAGCATACGTGACATAACAAGAAGAAGAGAGACCAGGAAGTACAAGCAGAAAGTCATAGATTTTCTATCACGAGATGATAACTCAAGATCGAACCCTGGTAAGAGAGATAAAGTTAAGACACCTAATGGCCAAGAGCAAACACGTACATTGACCGATTACATGAAGAATCTATATCAAAAGTTTATGAGTGAAAATCCAACTGTGAAACTCTCTCTTTCCTCATTTTGCAAATTACGACCTCGCAGCATTAAACTTTCGGCATTCATCACACGGAGTTCATGCCTTTGCACTAAACATCAAAATATGTCGTTATCTGCACGTGCGTTGAGGGGTTGTGGACTCAATTTACCTATCAACCCAGAGGAGTTTGTTAAAGATGAAAGGGTGAATCATGTACTTGAAAATGACATTCCAGATTCAATAAAAGTTGGACAGTGGAAGCGTGTCCCTGTGGAAGAGAAAGGTAAAAAGAAAATGATTATGAAGATAGTCGAAAGTGAGTTCAAACGAGAAGATTTCTTGAAATTTGTCAAGGAACAAATGCAGTCGTTTAGTGAACATGTTTACCGAGTGAAGAGACAGTACGAGGAAATAAAGCAGCTAAAAGAAAACCTGAAAGCTACAGATGCCATTCTACACATGGATTTCGCGGAGAACTACACGTGCAAATCGGTCGAAGAGATACAAACAGCGTACTGGAACAAAACAGGGGTCACCTTACACCCAATAGTAGTTTATTACAAAGAAGACAATGACACGCTTTCACATAAAAGTATGGTTATGGTTTCCGATGAGCAGGGACATAATTCGTCAACCGTTCTTGCTTTCTTGGACAAAGCAATACCACGAGTGAAAACGTTGGTCAACGGACTTGAAAGGATTCATTATTGGACGGATAGTCCGACTAGTCAATATCGGAACAAAACCATCTTTGACGCAGTGGAAAGGCATAAAGAGTTATTCGGAGTTAAAGCATCCTGGAATTATTTCGAATCCGGGCATGGGAAGGGCCCGTGTGATGGGTTGGGCGGGCTAACTAAGAGACTTGCTGATGAAGCTGTAAACATGGGAAAAGTCACAATACAGGACCCAGCCGAATTTCATGCCTGGACTCAGTCTACTCATTGCACGATGAAAAACGTTGATTTCATATTTGTATCCAGTGAGGAATGTACAAGGAAGGCTGAGGAACTTGGCAGAGTTGTGATTAAACCGGTTCCAGGAACGATGAAGCTTCATGCAATAGTAGGTGGACTTGAGCGTACGAATGTGTATGTAGCTAATGTAAGCTGTTATTGCTCACAGTGTAGAACAGGAGACATGTGTGAACATTGGAAGAAAGTGACAATAAGTAGGTGTGAACGAAAAGCGGATGAACCATCTGTTCAAGTACAAGAACATGATGAGCAGACTGCGGCACCAACCGTTCTTGAAAAGGACTGCAACGAACAAAAGGGTGAAAAGTCTAAAAGTGATAATGGAAGATTCAATGAGCTAGAAACAAGTGAACCATCTGTTCAAGTACAAGAACCTGATGAGCAGACTACGGCACCAACCGACCTTGAAAAGGACTGCAACGAACCAAAGGGTCCGACTTCTAAAAGTGATAATGGAAGATTAAATGAGCTAGAAACAAGTGAACAAACCTCGACAAAAGATGAAAGGTCAAATATTGATGAGTATAGCAAGGGAGACTTTGTGGCCGCAGTATACTTGAATAAGTGGTATGTAGGTGAAATCGTCGACAAAGATAAAGGTGAACTAGAAATCAGTTTCATGAAATCTATTAATAAGTGCATGACTTTTCAGTGGCCCGCGTCCAAAGACAAAATATGGTTGAACTGTGAAGACATACTTACAAAGATCGGAAAGCCAACCCCAACAGGTAGGACCAAGAGAGCATTCAAGTTGGAAGAACAAGAACTACAACTAATTCAAACATTCTTTGACGCCAGAAATGGTAGCGTCAAAGCTTAACGAACCTTTCTTCCCAGATTGTACCAAGAGATGAATTGTTTTGTCGGTCTGCTTTGTCAGTCTAGTACAGTAACTGTGTGAATAGTTTGTGTTTGTAAAACAATGATTAACAATACATAGTTATAAGTGTTTTGATTTTGTTACATTCGAGTTGTTTAAAACGTTGTATATACTATGTACTGCACTTGTTCATAAGGTTCCAAAAGACTATAGTCAAAATTTAAGCTCGACGGATTTGACAGTTTGCTGTCTTATAGTACTTTCGTTATTAAATCATCAAAATAGTGACAGTTTGAGAATACATTGTAGAGATTACGAGTTTATATGAAAAGTATGTGCGAGATAAATATTTGTGAAAGGTTCGTGATTAGCAAGAACATGTTTTACGCAAACATTTCACCATATTGTTAATATTTGTGGGCGGGTTCTGGTTAATATAAACATATAATTCTTAATGTACATAATGCAATTNCATGCCCCGCATATGTTTCCGCCTTGTTTGAACTGCGTCAGGGTTTAGAACTGCGTTATACAGGAGTATCCGGGTACAGGTCTTGGACCCTGTTGATCTTATTATAGGTTTATGAAAGCTGCCAATGGCTCGATTTAAATACTCGTTTTTTCAAATTTCCCAACACATTTAATCGGCCTTTAATACTCTGTATCGATCGGCTATCTGACGGCCTCATATACCAACGGTATATAAGAGTCTAACGGCAAAATAGTATCCACTTAATGTAAGTGTGTGGTTGTTACAGAGGTGCGCA
>VMBQ01000903.1:210801-224962 GCA_007657795.1 Dreissena rostriformis | reverse complement strand
TTTAGAAATAATTAGTGGGTCAAATTATGTACCAAATCATTTCATTTGTACATTTTGGTTTTATTGCATCAGTTTGCAGTTCAATGTGCTCATAAAGTAACCATTATACTAATTATTAAGAAATTATTTAGATACTTTATTACTTGTAGGACAACACATCTTATCAACATCTGCCATGGTCACATGCTCTAGATTGGCCAAACCTGTATCGCAATAATCACGCTTTATGTTCCTGTCTAACAAATGCTGCACATGACCACCGTGTCTTATCATAGTTATGATAATTGGGATTGTGAAGATTGAACTTTCAAATTTTAGACCTAAACTATGTAATTTTATTACACGTCGGCACGTATTAAACGTTTCAAACAAAGATGCAAATACGTATCTCTTATACACAATTGGTATCTGAAAATCTTTCCATGTATTGTTTACTTTGAATATTATTTTTACGTTAAACATGCTATTACGAAATAAAGCGTTATAGAAACATGTGTATTTAGTACACGCAACATACTGAAATGAATCAATTAAATTAGTATTCGATACAAACATGGACCAAAACTAGTCTGACCCCCCCTCCTCTTCACAGAAGGAATTGACTTCACGACCGGGAATAATACAAATATATTAATATGCACATGATACAATAGCTTATATTGGCACTTAGATGTTGAGTGAGACACTTTGTAAAACAATTCAGACGTGGTTTTGTTATAAGATCCAACCAGCCGAACCCAATATAATAAATTGACTTAATTTAATTGATTGCGTGCACTCCGCATCGTTAAATGTATATCATGTATTAACTATCCTAGTCTACTATGTCAGTAATAATAGCTGCATTTCTAAATTTGTGTTGAAGAATTTGCCCTCTTGAGACCCGTTTTGACACAGGCATTCATAAAACTATATTAATATTAATTATATAAACTGACTGTTACATTTGCATAGATGATAAGACATTATTTGTATATTCAGTTAATACATATAAACCAACCTTATATGTAGGTGTGCTTTGTTGAAAGAAGAATCAATTCGTTTGGAGAAGAAGGCTACGCACTTGGTTGTATGCAAGACGATGTACGTATAACAACGTTAACCTGACATGTGCGAACTCATATTACCATTATATACTGATTCATATATTCCAAATCAAATCAACATAAGAACTCAAATCAATAGTTGTGTTCAATATCATTGCTAACAACACATATTGCAGTACCATTTGTCGTTGCGCGCAACTATGTTATTAATGACACTAATAACTTGTCGCTAATTACTCAAATTTCGGAGGCATAATTGGACGCCACGTGCTACATAATTTTAAAATAAACATCGTGTCTAAATACATTGTGCGACTATTTTTCTATATATCGTACATGGCATGATGTTAACAAAGATACAATTATGAAAAATGTTAGTTTTTTTCAAGACTGTACTTGCAAGTTCTTCAAATGCATTTGTTCTGGATATTCAACATCATAAAATAATACACACTATGTTAAATGTATGTATCAGTAAACTAAATGCGTTTATAAAACAAATAAGTGTTGTAGTAGTTTGTAGTTATATTTTATCACGCTACCCTTTCAATTCTGTCGTGTTAACACAGGTGTGCAGAAATATAACATCAATCTCTTCGACAAGTCGCTGCTCACAATGTTGCAGTAAAGATCTGTGTAACCAGGAAGGTTGTGGCGAACCGGGTATGCTCTAAATTAAACAAATCTAAACATGCGTTCATGTTCAATTGAAATGGCGCGTTGTAAATTGAATAATATTGTTGTTGTTGTTTTGTGTTTTTTTTTTAAATTAAATTAAATTTAAATCATTGATGAATAAAAACATGTTAACGTAAGTGCTGCTATTTGTTTGATCATGTCCTTCATTCATTCTTGAAGGATATCCTGGTTCTCGCGGTCCCGTATGTTTCAACTGTTTGGACGCAGTACCCGACGGTCGGTGCCATAACATCGAAATATGTCGACCAGGCGAGGTAACACTGCACACAATAAAGCAAATACNGTCTGTCAGTCTGTCTGTCTGTCTGTCTGTCTGTCTGTCTGTCTGTCTCTCTGTCTCTCTCTCTCTCTCTCTCTCTGTCTCTCTCTCGGATCTGTTCATATATATTTATATTATATAGATCTGTGGCGTCAGTGGCAAAGGCATATTTGGAACAACTGTGTTTGCATCGAAATGCATACAGCACGAAGTATGTTTGACCTATTTTTTAAATTATGAAACAATGTCGTGATCCTTTCACTAAATAGTCTTTAAGCGGGTGGAAATTCCCTATTTGCAATTTAGGATTGCATGTAACAACAATATATAATACATGTGTTCACAATATAACAATTGAGTTCTGACGCGGAGATACCGTAAAATACACATTATTCGTAAGAATGATTGAAATAATAAACATTATTTTAATAATACAAACGTAAACAAATAATTGCACATATGATCGCGATATTTTAACTTTGTTAACACTCGATAAGAACTAAGATCATCGGTTTGTTCAGGGATAATATAACACATCTTAAACTAACAAACACAAACAAACGCATATTTGTAGAGCTGTGGAGCGCACCAAGGCCATGGCATAGACATAATTGGAAAGCGTGGCCAGATGTCAGTGATACGTTCATACGACGTTCACGACTGCTTTCAGTGTTGCACTGCGGACCTTTGTAACAAGAACTGCCTGAACAGCGGTAACATACATTATGCACGTATATTGAATGTGTTGCATTACATAAAATACAGGCATAAATATTCTCCCTTTAACAATCGTTTATTTAATAATTATTTATATGACATTATTCATGTATTGAACACTGGCATTACGCATGTTTTGAAATTAACTTGCTTCATCTAAACGAGTCGTTTTCCAGTTCCAGTGGATGGTCAATGGGGAACGTGGAATCAATGGTCGAAGTGTAATGGCTATCGTAATCAGACACGGACTCGTTCATGCGACAATCCAGCAGCGGAACATGGCGGCAGAAACTGCATTGGTCGTGCGAATGAATATCGAAATTGTTCAGTCGGTTTGGGTAAATCTGTGTTATGTGTTCGACACACGTCATTTACTTTAGATCTATCACGTTGTTTTGCATAATTAAATACATTTTGTATGGACCTTTAAATGCAAAATAAAATTGTAATCCCTTTCAACATGGTTACGACGTTTTTAGCATATTTTAATAATCAAAATAATGTGTTAATCGTTTTAGAAAAAGACTGTTCTGAGTTGTTGGTTCGTGACGCGACGCTAACAAGTGGCGTGTACAATATCACCACTCCTCTCACTCACACCCCGATACAGGTGTACTGTGACATGCAGACCGATGGAGGAGGATGGACGGTAGTATCCGTTTTATTATAAATACAATATCACCACTCCACTCAAGCCCACTAACATACATGTTTACTGTTACATCGGGACGGATGGAGAAAAGTTGATGGTAATATCAGTTTAATAATAAATACATTATTACCACAACTCACACACACGTGCACTGTGACATGGTGACGGATACAGGAGGATGGACGGTAATGTCACTTTTAATCATAAACACAGTATCACCGCTCCCCACCCCTCAGGCGCACACAGAAACAGGTGCTCTGGGACATGGAAACGGAAGGAGGAGGATGGAGGTAGTATCCGTTTAATTATAAATATATTACCACTACTCCACTCACTTACACAATGCTACAGGTGTACTGTGACACGGAGACGTATAGAGGAGGTAGGACAGTATACGATCTTTTACAAGTAAAATACTATAAGGCACTTGTACATAGTACTTTTTATCACTGACTTATATTTTCGTATGTATTGAATCCAACATCGTCGGATACCCACGTTCGACCCATTCCGCTACTCTCCATTTATCTATTGCTGGAGAGTAACGGAATGAATTAGTCGTGGGTATCCGACGATGTGAATCCAAGTATTCCAGTTAACAATTGAGGATATGTAAATATGTTTTTAGCATGATTTGTTCCAGATATTTCAAAGACGTTTCAACGGAAGTGTTGATTTTTATAGAAACTTTAGTGACTACGAAAATGGATTTGGCAATGTGGCTGGTGAATATTGGCTAGGTAAAGTTTATAAGTATATACAGCACATTAATTAAAAGAACGATCATAAATATTATGTAATAATAATTTCAATAACGGACTTGTTTTTGGCACACATTTTATGAGTGGCTTTAACTTCCTAGTATTTATGACCTAGTTAGTCATGCGATCGACTTAGTAAGTCGTATGAATGTCGTCTGAACTTCCAAGTATATTTGTATTATTATGTTTTTCGTAATAACGAAATAGTTTTCGATGGTATTAATATCATTTGAATCAAATGTTCATTATAGATACTACCCTTTTAAAATACAATAAGGGGGATTGCTGCGTTAATTGAATGCTTTACAGGCCGTCCATATGTCATTACGTGTGCATGTGCCGTTCTTTACATCTTCACGTACAAGCCTGGCCCATACAGAGTTTTACGTGCGCACGTTAAGACTTGCAAATACGCACCTAAACAATTAAATATGCGCACGTAAAGACGTTTGCGTAAGAACGTACAGGCTTGCAAGTGCGAACGTAAAGAGTTGTACGTTCGCACATGAAGAACGTTGTGCACATATACGGACTTGTACGCGGGCACGTTAGACATGAAACATGCGTATTGGAAAACAAATATATTTCTGATTTTAACTCCATGACCCCGTACAAACATGAGTTTTACAACAGTTTTTGCTATATTTTAAATACAAATAATTATACCTCATACAAATAAATGGCGATGTATTTAAATGTGCGATAACTTTTTCCGGTTCCTGAATCAACACAGAACCTTTTATGGGTCAACGATTCCGGTATACATATGTGTTGAGACTCGTCATCAGATAAAATATTTTTTTTTAAATCCGAAACCACCAAATATGCTACGATGCATGTTTTTTTTTATGAAACAACTCTTCCACAAGATGTTTAATGGAAGTGCACCATTATACTCCTTTACTGCGTATTTCATAAATTACGGTATCTTATGAATGATGAGGTAATAACACGTTAGTTAAGTCGTTAATATCAGTTGGCTGTTAATCCCCGGCTCAAAAGTTTGAAACCGTCATAACAACTACTTCTACTGTTAAACCTCCATTACATCGGATTCAAGAAAGGTTATAAATTCTATGTACAAGTAAGTGCCGTTATCCTTTATGAACCGCTGATCACGTCTATAAAATGCATGAGCAGTTTAACTATCTATGATTACGAGACTGGCATACTGTTAAGGCGAATACCCGTACAAAGAAACTACTATACAACTGTTAAGTACATTCCATCGTCGGAACCCAATCTCGCTCAAAAACGCTATGGTTCTTGATCGTCTGAACCCAATCTCGCTCAAACACGCTATGGTTCTTGATCGTCGGAACCCAATCACGCTCAAACACGCTATGGTTCTTGATCGTCGGAACCCAATCGCGCTAAAAAACGCTATGGTTCTTGATTGTCGGAACCCAATTTCGCTCAAACACGCTATGGTTCTTGATCGTCGGAACCCAATCTCGCTTAAAACACTATGGTTCTTGACCATCCTAACCCACTCTCGCTAAACAAACTCGATGGTTCTTGATCGATCTTGTGAGATTTTCGCTACAATTTAAACGTAGGACTTATGTTTTATTATTCAGGTATTTTTAACGTGACGTGATGTTAAAACGTGAAGGAGCTATAAGATGTTATTCGTTCGTATTTACCGTTTGTCGGCCAATTACAAGTGGATTCGAAATAAGTAATTAAACAGTTCGTGTTATGTCATTAGTCAACACATGTTACATCAATATGCATGTGTGTTTATTTAGAAATTCGGGAAGTCCTTCCGCGACTGAGGTTGCATTATGTATGGACACGGAGTGTGCCCGAGCACTCCTACCTTATTAAATTACTAGACTAACGAAAGTGGTGGCGTTTTTTTTTTTTTTTTTTAAATTATAGCTGTATTTTCCAGCTTTTTCTATTTCTTTTATACTGAAATATTTTCTCTTTGGTGTAGTCTTATGTTGTGGTGGAAAGCCGGTGGAAATCCTACCTGTCCGGTATGTACATCGACAAAACTTACGTGTTTTGGGGATCGGGGATTGAACTCGGGTCGTCTAGGTGATAAGCGCCTGTACCAACCCCTACGCTTAAAGGACAGCCAACATCAATATGTAAACATATGCAATTTTGACAGCCAAGAATTAGGGTTAGAAGAATCATAACACGGTTATATCTTAACTTGCACATATGTGCGATGTCGGCTCATTCCTTGTCTTCAGTATCTCACCGCGGACGAGTAAATGTCGTATTATCTTACTTTTGGACCTTTATTTTGTTGATATTTATTCAAACTGTGATCAAAACGTTGTTCGATTTCACAGGACTTAAATACCTCTACGAAGTAACATCAAATGGTTCCTTTAAACTTCGCGTGAACATTACACGCTACGACGGAAGCACAGGTTATGAGGCATACGGCGATTTCAGTCTGCAACCTGGAACCAACTATACACTTAATCTTGGGGAACATTTAAAGTCGCAAGGCGGTAATTACTGACTTGTTTTTTTGCTTGTCTGTAAAAGTGTTTACTGCTTTTTGCCTTTAGTGTACATGCTCGTTTGTGCTTAATTTGTTGGATTGTGTTTTGCTGCTTGTTTTTGTTTGCTTGTTTGTTTATTGTTTGGGTTTTCATTCATGTGTTCGTTCGTCCGTTTGTCCGATAGCTTGCCCTGAGCGATTCAGAAATGCATATGCTACCTCAATGTTATAATAACACAAATTTGTTCATGTTATGCAAGAGTAATAGAGTGAAGGCTCGCTGCTGTATAAATCTAAGCATCACATGATCAGTATAAACATGTTATTTCAAACGATACATGTATACCTTACTTGTGTATGTTCCAGTTGAATACCAAACCACATTCAACACAAGCTCCTCACGTACACCCATTGGAAGTGCCTTCAGTGCGTATGATCATGATGTCGACAACTGGTCGGATAATTGTGCCGAATCGTTCAAAGGTGGCTGGTGGTATAATGCCTGTTACTACTTTAATAACCTAAATGGTTTGTATTTACCTGGAAGAGATAACGACACGGCAATGCGATATGACAGTGCCTATGGCATTGCTTCAAGCACAATGATGTTTCAAGACATGGTCAAGAAAGTGTAACAGGGTACAACCGTAAGAAAGAACAGGCAGTTTAAATTAAAATACTTGATTCATTGTATGTGTCTTACTTGTTATAATCATAAAGAAATTAAATAATAACCCGAATTGTTGTTAGAAATTTGTAACACAATATTCAGTTTTATGAAATGCTAAATCCGAAGCCACTTTTTCAGATGGATCCGTTTAACGGAAAGTATAAAATTGTCAAAAATGGCTGTGCTTTTACTATGAATTACATTTATGGGGTCGTTTCTCTTAACCATACTGATTAAAAAGCAATTTCTATTGCAATCATTGCAAAGTCGTTCGATCCAGTTTCAGTGTCAAAACACATTTTTCATCACGCGTTTTAGCGCACGAATGATTTATATTTCAAGTATAATTATCACCGCGTTCAGAATTTGGATGGATGAACACACTTGTAACATATTTTATAAATGGCGCGATATAAAACATGGATTGCATTGTTAATTCAATAATCGTTACTATAAATAACTTGAAACCTGAATATTTTTATGTCAGCAATGTAGATTAATTTATTGTGTCTCATGCATTTGACATATTTTTTGGAACAAAAACAAATAATCAATCTAAAGTTTTAAAAACGTTCAAATAAATGATTCAATCAGTTGCTTATTTTCCATGACGATGGACATATTGTAAACAGTAACCAAGAGAGATTAAATTGATTTTAAAGAAACTAATACGAATGAGAAAATACGCAATATTCAGTTTTTGTGTTCATGAGAAAAGCGTTTAAATAACACGGCATGCATGCTCGTTAATATATATGTCAAAACCGTGAGTATAATGTATGTGCAATGTCCATACATAGTAGAATATCGCAGTTTATTGGAAAGCTGTTTATTATCACAAGTCTAAAGGGACCGTTTCACGTAAGGTAAATTTACAAAATTGAAAAAAATTGTTTCAGATTTGCAAATGTTCGTTGTAGTAATGATATTTGCGTGAAAACAGTAATACTGTACATTTACCATGCTCTACAATATTCCTGAAAATTATAGAGCGTTACAAGCGAATCGATTGGCTAATTTGGAGAGTTCTGATGTTATCGTTATATTTTGTTACAATACGAGGATTGCTTATAATATATTTTAAAATGTATAAAATGCACCACTCACTGTAAGCGCACGGATGGTGGAGTGATTAACGTGGTAGACGTTTACTCCAAGGGTCAGTGGTTCGAGCCCAGTTGAGGATTACTTTTTTCTTTCTTTAATTTTATACTTGTTTTGTTCTTGAGCTTTTGTAATCCAATGTTAACATTAATCAAATTTAAAGCATTTAATGACAAACTTCAATACATGCCAAAATGCGTGAAAAGGTCCCTTTAAGTCAATACCAAAAGTATTAACAAAACTTATCGAAGCGAACATTAACGCACACATATATATGAAACGTAAATGAGCTTTGTGGTGCATGCACGGAAACAATTATTTAATAATTCGATATTATCGGACATATGGTCAAAGGTTCCACTAGTGTTATCAAATTTCATCGCATATGATTCCAATCTTAATGTGTAATTACGATACGTTTCGTGATTGTTTTTGCATGCGTGTAATTTAAAGCAATTAGTTTTATTAAAACATATCAACTAATGTTTCAAATAAAGCACGCTACTAACTTTCCGTTATAAGGAAAAACCATTAATCGATCAGGAACCAAAGTTATCGAAGCAACAATACAAACGACACTCTCAACTATGTTTAGGCATCTTAATCTATACATATTAGCAGACAAACTAGAAATATGGCACAGGCATTGATGCCCCCATGTTTAGAAAATTGGCACAGACAAATTTTCTTTATGTTAAAAAGTGGACAAACATATAAAGGGTCATTCTTCACAGTCAAACGGGTTGCAGTCTAATGTTTTTCTTTCTTTAAGATCATCAACACATTAAGGTCATGCAGCGGTGAAAAACTGAGCGATATCAAACAGACAAAAGACCACAATCCTATCAAAACAAACCGCGCTTAAAATTCCTTTCTTTACGGTCATGTAGACATTAAGGTTTTTCAGCCGTCAAAGATTGAGAGAGGTCCACAAAGCCATTAATCAGGGATTTAAAGCACAAACGATTGGGGACTATAATTCGTCAAAAACTAGTCGGAGCCAAAGTTCATTCGTTTACGATCACATTCACATTTAGGTCATTCTATTGTGAAAGTTTGGGAAAGATGCACTTATTTATTAACATGGTGTTGAAAACACACGCTTCAGAAGTTACGTATTATTTAATAAATTATTCAACCAAATTAAACTACACTTACCGTTTTCTCATGTATTGTGTGTTCAGCGTTTTTTTGAAAAATTCTGAAAACCATTCGTAATCAGGGCATACATAAATAGCCTATCCAACGCGGGATTTTTTTAGGGGATATTTGAACGCTATCAAGACTGAGAATAAGGGTCATGCTCAAGGATTGAGGCGATGGATGGCCGCAGGTGGACTGCAATAATATGTCGGCAACCAGTTTAAGCGCCTTGGTTTTATTCCACCCTATATAAAGGGTCATTAACTTAGTACTCACGGCTTGTCGCGAAGGGTGGCGAAGATCTCCAGATTTAGATAAATGCGCGCGTTGACGATACAACGATTATCGTTCCCGATGCCCATTTTGTTGTAAATCGTGAGCTGAAGACTTAACGCATCTTGTCGTGCATAGTAGCGTATCTGACACCTAGCTGAAAAATCTCCGCAAGACAGTGTGAACAGAATGTCTTCAGTTTATGCCCCAGTTAGGCAATAATGGACTGTACATGAAATTTTGACTGGGACCTAATAAAACACGTGCCAAGATCAGCTGAATTAATTCGTTTGAGCCATCAGAGATAATATGAGCAGCGCTCTGTGAAAACGGGGTTTAATGCATCTGTGTTAAGTGTCGTCCCAGATTAGCTTGTGAAGTCCGAACACGCTAATCAGTGACGACACTTTCCGCCTAAACTTGTTTTTTGCTAAGAAGAAAATTATTTTACATTAAAAATACCTTAAAGCGGAATGTGTCGTCCCTGATTAGCCTATGCGGACTGCACAGGCTAATCTGGGACGACACTTTACACATACGCATTAAGTTTTCACAGAACCAGGCTCATATATGGTGGTAACATGAGTCATTGGTACTGAAAATGTTGGGCTTTGACCTTAACGAAATTTATTCCGCATTTATCTGGATGTAATGTAGCTACATATTTGGTATAGAGGATGCCATGCTAAATGACATAAATAAGGGAATAAGAGGGTATTTACAACATCGGTACTGATAGCAAGTATCTACCCTACGGAAATTCAGTCTGTCAATAACTGAACTAGTAGTGGCAGAAAAATAATGTACCACAAGAACGGACATACTTCTAGACGTTAACATAATTGACACAATGATAAAACAAACATCTGTGACACTACGCTACGATGACAACTCAAATTGCATTATTCTTCATCAAGAATATACATTGCCTTTTTAGTTAGACAACCTCAAATTGACAAATTGTTCGACTGATGTTGATTGCAAAAACGTGTAGCGAGCGAGCGTAATAAAAATAAAAATACTTGATTAAATCTTTGCCTTATTCAGATGCGATCATAAAACGCAAAATAAAAATACACTTTTTTCTAAACTAATTGAACATTTTTGCCAACCGAATTCTTTTAACGACCAATAACGATCTCTTATGAAATCATCTTGCCCAGTGTTTTTTTCGTAGCGTAATGGATATGGTGTCCGCCTAGCGACCGGGAGGTCACGGGTTTAATCCCCACTCGGGAAACGTTCTTTATGCCCAGGAAACGGACTCGAGAGCGTTTTAATAAGCTTGAGGCTTTCGCTGCAATCGAGCTAAAATATAGGTTTAAACTAACCGCGTTAGTTTTTTTTTCTTTCAAAACTTCCAATGACTTGAGCAAATGTGTTTTTATTCTGTTATGCAAGAATGACTAACTTAGGTCGGAGTGTTTAGGTTTTTATTTACCAGTTCTGCTTTACCAACCGTAGGCATATCGTCATGATTTTAGCCAGTATCTTCAGCTCATTTGCTATTATTTTGACGTGTCCACTCGTGACGACTTTCAAACCCGCCAACACGCCAGGACGAAGTTTCAAAGTCTCATAAATGCTGATCGTACCGTGGTTTGTTTGATGTTGTCATGTCTTCATTTATTCACGCGCAGTTCTTAAGTGCTTTGAAATTTGTAGAAAAAGGTACACGCGTTTTTCAGCGACTTTTATGATAGCAATTGCAATGTGTGTTTATTTAATTGCATCTTCTACCACGCGCAATAACGAAAAGTCACTACTCATTTTTTTAATTATATTTGTTACAACTTGATATTTAAAGACAGCCCGCATACGGACTTAAGGGTGTTTGAACGTATATTATCAATTGACTGAAGTAACCATGTCACAATAAAGCATGTTTTGCCTTAGTCATACATTTTTGTTATTTGGTTTTGAAAGGATTTCATTCAATCTTTGCACTTTTTTATTTTCAAGAGCTCCCGTCTGTGGACAATTTAAGACGCATATACTATTGGCTTCCATACACAATAACATGCACTCGAAGGAATAGACTTACTCCCGAATTGGCTAGATTTTGGAAAAAAAAACTAATTTGCCGGTAAAAAACTTCTTTCAAAGTCACATACCGGATCAACTTCTTTCAAAGTCACATACCGGATCAACTGTTATTACGTAGTTTTTCCAACACTGTTGAGATAAAGATTATAACTTTTCCAACCTTTTGTACCTCTGGGGCCATGAAGTTTATCGTTACTTTTTGAAAATGTATTTCTTCGCAACATTAATAGAGTAATGCCACATTGTAGACCCTGAAACCTATATATAATCCCTAGGTCCAAACAACCCTTTGCACGTACAAAATGTAGTTTCATTCAATGCTTTGTTCTTGAAAACTCTAGGAACACACCTGTGTTATTCAATTGAATATTGCGGCAAAAAAACAAATAACCTTAATGAATTTCATTCCTGTAAATGAATAACAACTGTACAACGAACCGATAGTGGGCTTATATGGCCTGATACTGCAGTATTTTCTCTCGGCATGTGCCAAATACAATTCTTAGAATTCTCCTTTTATTTCTTGTTTGTTTCTTCTACGTCCTGTAATTGAGTTATAAAATCAAACCGAAGAAGCAACACAACGCATAAAACATTAAGAAACAGACTCACAAATAAACAACAACACACGAAATTAAAACCCATTAAAACTAAATAATGCTTACCATAAATACCTTCGCATCGAACAGGAAATCAATAACAAAGAACACAATCTTCTTATGCAAATGTATTGCTTTATTTTAAGAACTTATAAAATACGCGTTGCCAATCTGTCTGAGAGTTTCTATCGTTTACAAAATGGAAAGTCAGACTTCTATAGACTGAATTGCGTGTTACTTATAATAAACACGATGGCATTTTCATCCAGCTTGCTTCTATGTTAAGTTATATGAAGATTCTATCTCAGTATATGTTTTCCCGTTTTCTGGCAAAATACATTTATTGTAAAATCAAGCTTTTCGATTGTATATAGGAATTCCATCAGTGAATAACTGTGGAAAATATGTATGTCTTAATTGTCTAAATGTATGTCAGAATGTAAAAATAAAATTTTCAGTTTACATTTTGAGATGCCAAAAACCGTTTATTTGATTTTTAGAAGTATAAGTACATGTTGCAGTATTTGTATCAGCTGATGTCGTTGTTATTGATGATATAAGTACTTCACGGTATATGGCATACAGAAACCATAATTTTTGGCACGAACACTCGCTCTTTTTAATTTATTTCATAAAAACAATACGCTCCGAGAAAATTTAAATTCTGTTTTCGCTTCAACTTTCGATGCATTATATTGTTTTCTGCATTTTATTTTTTTAATTGACAGCGAACCCACAATGACAGCCGACTTATTTAAGCAATACATTTAGTTGTGAGTGATGAAAGTATTATCCTGTCATTTAAATACACTGTTAACCCATGGGCCATTGTTACGCCAATAATTGGAATGACAGAAGTGAAACACCAAGGAATTCATCCACCACGAATTTACAATACCGTACTTTTCTCTAGTGTCACATCCTTTTCCAGGGTTGTGATTGCGTTTTGTCGATTTTCTCGTCAATAGATGAAGCCTCATTTGCATTTTATAATCTTGCTTGATGGAGTCACAACATGTGCTACACGAGACAAAAGATATGACAGTTTACTTGAATATAAATATCCTCTTGTTACAGTTACATCGGTATTCTTTTCGCATCCACGGAATTCACTTTATATGCAAATACAAACGCATTTATGACTTCTGCATTCGTTAAATAAAAATTCAGACATATGTTCAATTTATGACTTACACTAAGATATAGGATGATATATGTTTACCAATAAATGAATCTATGAAGCCAGACATTTTATTTCTTGTATAAATCAATGCACATTGATGTATTTTAGTTTAACATATTGTCTCTTTGCTTTTGTGTTTTTTAAATATAGATATTTAGGAGTAGTTGTCAGTTTATAAAGACCATGAAGCTTTGTCTTTAGCACCTGTCGATGTTCTTGAGAATGTGAAACCGATATACTGTTTTTGTTTGATTTGGTTTAAAATTAAATAAATTGCACACATGCTTGTATTGCGATTGAATTTTGTGGCAAAACAACCGAGATTCAGGAAAAAATATAGTTCCTGCTGATGTGTCAAATATATACAATGAAACAAGAATTTACGCCACATCAAATTGGCCTTGAATACAAAAAAAAAACACAAAAAACACACACGAAGTAATGCTATTATAAAACAAGAAATTAATATAACAATTATAAAACCAAGCAATGTGCATCATAATGTCAAATAATCAAATTAACAAAAAAAAAAAAAAAAAAAA
>VMBQ01000903.1:188485-210390 GCA_007657795.1 Dreissena rostriformis | reverse complement strand
CAGACAGACAGACAGACAGACAGACAGACAGACAGACAGACAGACAGACAGACAGACAGACAGATAGACAGACAGACAGACAGACAGACAGACAGACAGACAAAATGAGTGCTACTTTAGATGCATGCTGACTTCTATTAACACAGGTTAACAATGCTGTGACAGTTGCTAAAAAGGAAATTGCAAGTATCCACAAACTTATCACTGACATGTTATTAACAATAATACGGGGACTTCGTACAACGTCTTTGTCGATGCTATAAATATCGATGTCGTTTGAAATAATTGTTTTCAAAAATTGTCATTTTGTCTAAAGTAATTGTATATATATATATATTTAAGACTCAAAGTTTGAGGCCAGCTGGTAACAAGAGGTGCATACCTGTTAGTTCAGGTTAATTACACGCTTCTGACGAAAATAAACTCAATATCCATGCACATACATTCATTTTATATGGTCAAGGAGTCTGTGATAGAAATGCTTCAACTTAATGATATTGAACATATACCCTGTTTTTTAAGCATTTATGTTTTACCAGGTAAATGTAGGAACTGATACAAAAGGTTATATGTCATTCGAACGTTCTGATTGATCTCACTGCTTTACCGATATAAGGTGCCCTCTCACTACAAATAATCTGTTAAATGGCTTCGACCGATTTTTGTGTGCAGAAAACGAATTTCTGTTCCGCGCTGTACAGCGATACATCATAGCAACGAAACGTTTTGCGACTTACGAGTATTCGGCTCTCTACTACTCTACAGCAAACCGTGTACCAGGTTTACATCCTAAATAACGTTTTTCGTGTGTGTGTTTTTTTTCCTTTATTCATATTTTTTAACTATTGTCTTCTCCTACCCTTTTCACATGTAAACTAAATACTAATAGTCCACACAAACGGAGAGGAATTAATATAAGTGCCACATCGACCTTGTTTTCCAATCCAAAGCACATTAAATTTTGTTTTCTGTATGTTTACATGTGTACATGTTTACATGGAAGATTTGCTTGAAATAAAAGTTAAAACTAACGTTCTGATTTTATTGAAAATAATCACGGAGATATAAGTTATTTTACGATTTCTACACAGCATACGATTTTTGGTAATACCAAAGGGATGGTGATTTATCGATAAAACCATCTTAGAAAGAGAAAAGTTGAAGTACAATTCTATTTAATACCTGACCGGTTTTGTGATGCAAAATACCGAAAACTTGTTCTAATAATTCAAAGTAAGATTCGGGCTGTTTTCATACGAAAATATTATATTTCTTTCATTTGATGATTGGTTAACACCAAACTAGCATGGGTACTTATTCTTAATATGTTAACTATTCATGATAGAATTGAATTATAATATTAAATCCCATACTGTTGTTCCTTATACATATTTTCGTTTAAAATTACATTTCACCAAAACGAGCTCGGAGACTACCATCACACGTGTCGAGATTCGGTCCATTTCGACCGCAGTAACTTATTTATAAGGGTTTAACTAGATTGTTAATAAATATATCAAATTTAATATATTCTCATTTGTAATTGTAAACAAATTATTTTGCTGTTTTAAAATTTGCGTCGAAATACTGGCACTCCTCCACAGCGTCAATGATTGTGGTGACATTCAAAGCGAGAGACATAGCATTTGCATGAAGCGAGCTGCTCATTTTCATTGTCGGAAAAGTGCAAATTCTTACCACTCCTTTTTCCGAAATAAGGATGGAATCACTTCACACTAAGCTGAATTAATTTGTAATCTCTTTATATGACATCATGAAACTAAATTTGATCAAATACAATATTTAATAATAAAGCCAGACGATTGGAGATGAAGCACTTGATGTCAATGGGTTGTGAAAGAATGATAGAAATCTTTTGAGAAAATACCAGCCGCCAATCAAAAATGTATCTTTCGTAAAATCCGATTAATAACCGTCTGATATACGGAATGAAAGGAACGGTACTATAAACGTTTTATATGATTTAATGTCTACACAAAAATTGTAGTTCAAACAGTTCACAAAGTGCTCATAAAGTCACCACGCCCAATATAATGCATACATAAACCACTTTCTGTACTGTTCGTGGATTAGTAAAACCATAATTATTAGTCTGAAGTACTAAAGTCGAATCTTGGACCCAAAATGAACTAAACTTCAATGCAATTCCTTCCAAAGCGGCCTTCTAAGCGACTATATTAAGCAAAAGGAGAGTTACACATAGTAATATGTCTTTTATCCAAATAGCACCTTTGCCTTTAAATGTCAGAACGTAATAATCCAAATGTAAAATACATCACTGTGAATCTGCTGATTGAAGTATGTCAGAATTACCTTCATAAATGTATTTTACACAGAACACATGCCAATACACATACTATGGTCTTTCAATGTCTTCAAATGTCTTTCATTAAAATGTTTATATATAAAGATATACCCTAACTCCTTATATTGCTGTTCTCTAATACCGTATATATCCGCCTGATTACAATAAAGCATACAAAATAGGCCACAATGGCAACGTGCACACGGTGTGCGCCATGAAACATTGAGCTTCTTTGATCACGAGTTCAAACCGAACACATGTACTTATTTAAGACGTTTCCATAGGCACTAAACAGGAATCATAAAACGAAACGAAATCCAGACTAAGAATGAAAGCCCTCAGCTTTGAAGCTTAAATATTTCCATTGACATATGCATGTACGTTATCAAGTTTGACCAGGATGTCCATTAAATGTACAGCGATAAAAAGCTACTTCATGGAAAGCGTACAACACATTCATTGCTGTACATTGTTCAAGGAACACATTTTATTTACATATTCGGATAATTTCTATAAAGTGCATAAACATGAACTTTCATGAATTATCACTTCGAAGATCAAATGGATGCATACGTAATAATCTAATTAAATCTAATTTCATCAAAAAAAATTGTGTCGTGTGAAAAGATATCATTTCGTGACGGTGGTTGCGGCGTTGCGTTAGGTCCCTTAAGTTGTCAACCAACTATTTTTAAATATTTCGTCTAATCAATGTCTATTAATTGCAGTGTTGGTAGGCATACATATTTGGTCGAATTCGCACTCGGCTTAGTCGCATTTGCTTTCTGTACCCACTAACATTCAAATACATTTTGTGAAGACAATAACTGGACCTATTTTTTAACAGTGTTTTTGTTTTATTATACAAGGAAAGCCAATGTCCTTTTTAACACAATGTTTGTCAAATCGTACATCAGATATGCCCCTTAAACAATTCTCAAAGAAGGAAGGCATGTGCAGTCAATGTATGCATCGCGTTGATGAATATCGTTCATTCTCTTGAAAAGAATGTTAAGATTCGTTGCCGGCATAATTGGTCTTCTCGTCCCTGAGGATATTCTGCTCAAAAGCTAATTTAAAGGCCAAACACAACCTTTGATGACGATAACTTAACTTTGTTCTGTTAAAATATACGTTCGAACCTGAGTTTTTTTTCCATGTGTTTACTTATACTTTCCAAACAATTCGTGTGCATACAATACATGAAAAGATTTTTATTTTGTTGAATCAACATAACACTTCTCAAATAAAATGGCTTGAGTCTTTTTCATACCGCACACATAATCCATTATAACATTTTTTTGTATAATGTAATTGATGCTTTTATGGTTGACTTTTGAAAATGGAGTACACCATCTGCAAGACTTAGATATACATGTAAATAATACAACTAAGGCTTGAAAAGAATTATATTACAGTAATAAATAGCTAATACGAAATGAACAGATTTTATTTTTTCCTTATTTATTTGAGTTTATAATCAATTATTAGGATTTCATCGAAGAAAAGTCAATAACTGATATAATAATATTTTTAATTATATAATAAGTGACACGTATGCTGCCTCAAGGAGGGGGATGGGGGTCACATAAACACTTATAAATATACCTAGGAACCGACCTGTTCCAAAAGCTAAAACAGTATAAACACATATTATGTTCGTAATACCAAGATAAACCTCAATGTGTGTGATGGTTTGTTTGATAAAAATATAATAATACCAATTGGTTATTTCAAATATATACACGTAGCCAATAATTTGTTTACACATTTTTCAAACTGTCCAGCAATATTGTAAAGAGTTTCTTGTTTTGTCAAAACCTTGTCATCAGGCGAAAGCAAAATTGATACCCTTCTTTTGTCTGGGTTTCTTATCTGTAACTTTTAAGGCTGTTAAATTGGAGAGGTAATGGTTGCAATTGGTCCAACAAATCCGCGTCATCGCCCACTTTGGTAAATATAATCTGAAATGGCAGCCGTTGGCGATGTGCCTTCCTCTACAGCAAACGACCTCTCCCCACTTGCCAGCTGGGCTAGCATCAACAACAGAAGCAAACATGCTGGCTTTTCTTTTTTTCCTTCCCTTGGAATTTTCACACAAATTCGCTTTCATTCGGCAATTGTACGCCAACCGAAAGCATACATAGCAGAACATATTCAATTTAAAGGCGCACCACCGTCTATCTAGCCCAGCAATAATCACTTAAAAGGGAAGGTATACAATTAACACCATATATTATCTCAGCACATTCATTTAAATACTTGTATTATCTATGCGACATTACGTTTAAGTTTCTACAACCACTACTTTACATCGTATGTGCTTAGTAATTAGCAGCGAATTAAATATAGATTGAAGAATGGTAGGCTATGCAATAGGCTTCATACCAAATTCTGCCAAACTGCATACCATGACTAAATTATTTTAAAGCATCTTCGAAGCTATTAATGCTATTTGAAAATTGGTTGATTTATAAAATCGTCTTGATATATTAACTGTGCAACTTTATCGAATTACCATGTATGCTTGTTTTGAGATGTTTGCATGTATATTTGATAAAACAATACTTTTTTAAGACAACAACATACCAATCTGATTAATTCCGGGGTCATTGGACCGGTCGAGTTAAAACATGTTTAGGCACTTATTCACACAGAACGAAGGGCACATTAAACAGCAGAAACTTTACCGAGGATAACTTTATATTATTATAAACTTCTTTTATAACAAAATACCGACTAGTGACACATCGAAATGATCATAACTGGGATCAATGCTTTGGAAGGAGAAATGCAAAACATTGCAAACCAATATTCGTCGAGCACGTTTTACAAAAGGGAATGTCCGCCAGTCCATTTATGTTGCTAAATGACTATTGCATATTATTTAATGACACTTGTTTGTTTCTTAATGCCAACTCCATATTTACCTATTACAATGGCATGTTTGTAAATGACAACTCCATTTTGCATTGAGCTTTTCTTTATCAACATACTGCGACTTCCGTGCACTTTTGTGCTTCTTCACATACTAGCTTCATTGCATCTGTTGTTATGTGATACTTGTAAATCACATATTCTCTTGCGTATAAATGAAAACGCATCAATTTAGTGTCTTGTTTGTTCAAGTTCTTATCGCGTTATAGTTTTTACATTACAAATTAACACTGGTAATTACTCTAGCAATATCACTAGTAATTCAGAAATATCGGAAAAAGCCCTGTGTATGTGAAAAAGTAAAAGCCAGAGGCAGGCTAATTTTGTGTGCGCAAAAATGGGTGATTGGTTAATACGGTTGTCTGCTAGTCCTTCCGTACGTTCGTCTTTGCCTTTCCGTCGCAAATCACGTAAACTATTAACACAGCTATGCAGATAAGATTCATAAATTAATATTTTGTTGACTGTACGCAGTTAAACGATTTCGTTAATTTATGTAAAATGATAATGCCGTCATGCATACATCAGTTATGACGGTTTTCGCACTAACTGCAGAGACATTGCTTAGGGCTGGGTCCAGACAGATATCTCCGGTTCGAGTTAGATCGTGGTTGATATATAGATTAATGGATTGGATCTGAAGTAAATCCTTCCATGGGCTTGTAAAATACTTGGTTCGGTACATTCGACCAACCTTAAACATAAGCAAACGTTCTGTGGACTTAGGAGTCTTAGGCAAGCACAGACGGTAAATATTGCAGTAAGCAATTTAAAAAAGAAAGCTGAAAGCACATGTTTATTACACACAAAAACAAATGGTATATTTGAGGGGACTCAACCCCAGCATAAAGGCGCATAGACAATGAGTTGTTTCTACAGCAAATGCAATAAACAGAAATACAGTTGTAATGCAATATCATTTTAAATGCATGCTTTTAACGCAACACTGTCATTTAGTAGCATGTATGTACGACCGGAATAACCCTTCGATACGTTTGCTTAATATTGTAGGAGTCTCTAGGGTGTATAAAACGTTAAGATCTGTTGTCACAGTCTGAAGGTCAGACGGATATGTTCAATTTCTAAACCTAAAGCATATCACAGGAAAAATCCAACAGGGATTGAAAAGCAGTAAAGATAGAGCCGCATCATGTATTTGTACTAAGTATTGTATGAGGCTGTTTTAGCAATATAGTGGAAAGTCATTTTATAATTACATTTCGAAAAAACATTTTCAACCTATATGTTTGCTTTGAGGCAATTTGACTTTAGGTATAAGCTAAGAGTTCCGTTTGATGTGGCAATTCTGAAGCTATTGTTTATCAACCAACCAGAGTCTTATACCATTCCAAATGTAAATTGTCTGAAGGGAAACATATACATATTTTGTAACACATAGAGATATCATGAAAACATGAAATGACATTCAATGAATCCATTCGCAGTTAAACTGGACCAATCCAATTAATGCGATGTTAGGCGTCACACATTGAACACATTTATAAACCGAATATACGCATGCCAACTATGTGTCAAATACAAGTCTGTATTTGCATAAACAGTTATTACAGTGGATGTGGAATAAGAAACTGTTACATGGGTGATGGTTGATTCTTTATGTATATTATAAAGAAATCTCCCATCGCATCAGATATAGAATGCAAGTAAGTGTGTATGGTTTGGAAATGACAATCAAAATAAGACGTACAGGATAGCACAATGGAAGTAAAGATACGGGCGATGTTGCACATTTAGACCGGTCACATACGAAATAATTAAATCAAATCATTTGCATTGAGAGGCCTAATCGAATAACCATTTCATCACGCTCCTCTGCTTTCATCAAAATGAATACTGGAATGAAACAGAATGCTTCGTCGTGGCTCTCTATCGGTGATTGTCGGATTGTTGGTCGAGTTCTTTATACAGTTTTAGTAATAACAACCGTTTTCGAACAAAATTGTAAATAGCGCCTATGGTAAATACGTAATAACGCTTACTAAACGATCATAATAAACGTTGAAACATTTCTAGTCAATGATGTTTCAAAAAGGTATACCGATGCCTGCGGATTTAAATCTTTGTTGAGGCCGACGCTCATGTTCAATACTAATTGCAGGCATGTAATCGCACGAGGCAAGTTACAACCGATACAGAACAATTAAAAGGGCGATTTGCAGTGTTCCTATTCGCTTCTTCTGAATAGCCTATTGGATTGGTCAATTAATAAGGGTGCTAAGAAATTGTATGAATATGTGTTTTTATAATTGCAGACAGTAATAAACCATTGCTAAAAGAACACTCTACATATAACTATATAAGACTCCTTAAACCAACACAACTCGGGTTTAACAAAACGCTTAGAATTTGATCTGGTTTTTCGCTTGATCTTTTGGGCTACATCATATACCTGTTGGAAACGTGAAGATCTGTTGTCACAGTCTGAAGGTCAGACGGATATGTTCCATTTCTTAACGTTAAGCATATCAAAGGAAAGATCAAACAGGGATTGAAAAGCAGTTAGGTTAAGGCCGCATCATGTATGTGTACTTAGTATTTTATAAGGCTGTTTAAGCAATGTAGTGGAAAGTAATTTCATAACTACATTCCAATCGACATATCAAACGATATGTTAAATGTGTTCACGGGTGCAGCACGGAACGTGCAAACATAACCAGGAGGGATTTTGCTCATGTAAATGTGTTCTTGCTTTTTTATTTATGTAGAATAATTTAATTTATTTGGAAATATTTTACTTGTGCAAGTTATGTGGCTTAAGATAGACAAACATAACATAGAATTGTAATTTGGCACTTTACAACATTATTGCAGCTTCTATCTGTCTTGCATGCCCATGCTCTAAATGTTAAACTATATGATGCTATGTCCGTAAAGCTTTTCAACCACGACGAGATGTAGTGGAAACTCGGTTTGGTTTCATTTGAACATGCCGCAGAAAGTTACGGTTCTTAATTTAAAAAAATGTGATGCTAAGAGGTTAATTCTTATGTACACTTAAATGTTTAATGAATCTGGGCCAAGTGTTAGGTTAAGTGTTCCAAAAAACCGATTGAATCCCCTAAAGCTTTTGAATTGACAGTTCAAACGCGATGACACCAGTTTGTTCATTGTTTGGCAAGTTGTTCTTTTCCATAAATAAAGGACCGCATATAGAATATGGTTTCTCTCCTGTTAAAGTTTCATTTAATGTGTATTTGAGCGATTACATGCCTATTCGGATTTAAAACGATTCTGCTCAGTTCGATTAGAGAGGACTGTGCCAAGATTTTTTTTAATTAGTTTTTTCATCACTCTGATATCAACGACGTCACTGTGGCGGTAGCCCGAAAGACATTTCATTTGTATAGCGATAACTCCAAAATAATTTATTTGTAGAAATGTAGTAAATGTATCATGTGCTACGTCATGTGTTTTGAATGGTTCTCTTCAAATGCAGTTTTAAACTGTATATATGTGCCTGTTGACGTAAACATCGATGGGATGGGTGTCACCAACAGGAAGTGTTTTCCATAAACATCAGTAGTTAACATAATCAATCAATTTTGTTTCCAATTTTCTCTTTTCTATATGCTTATAAGTGAACTCATGACGTCAACTGACTGAAGGTCGTGTCGGCGATGGAAAATGAGGAGTTCACATTGATAAAACCATTTCATGTGCGATCAACTGGATAAGTCATTCCTTTATACAAAGCCTTTTTGTAACAGAACATGAACTTGTCACGTAACGTCGAGCAGATATATGTCAAAAGCAATGAGTTCAGTTTCTCCTTCATTATTTTCCGACATCTGACACCATGTCATGTAAACCTAGAATCTCTGGGGGATGTCAAGAGAGAAAGATGACGTTTGAACGATAGGTGTCGGAACTATGTAAGCGTTCTTCTCCGACATTCTTGAAAATCAAGGTAATTAGCATCTCTTAGATTTGCCTGTATAAACCATTAGCGCCAGTGCACTTAACTTGATCATAATAATGAAGTAGTTTACCCCAAGAAACCTACTTTTCTGTTGAACTCTCATTGAAGTTTAAGTTAAATTATAGCAGTAACTGTAATATGTTATCATATTTGCACTGAGGAAATAGTTTATATATATGGCACCGTATTGAACACAATTCATTTTGAATCATAAAATTATTGCTATCGCGAAAAATGCAAATTGAAAAAAATTATAATGTCATGGCCATATTTCACTACGAAAACAAGCCCACGATTCGCTACGATTTATCACATTTATTGAATCGGGAAGACTCGTGAAAGTCTACGATTCAGTTACGACACTGGTACGATTGAGTTACGACGAATCCTGGGGTTCGGTTGAAGTCTTGCGAATAGGGTCTCGACTTCACTTCGAAGTGTAAGAATCTACTGCGACTGTACAACGAACGATGCAGATCGGTCATGACTAAGCTAGGACCTCACCGAACACACCCAAGAATTAGGCGCCAATATCTATTGATCGCGAAGAAGTATTCGGCTCTTCATCAGCAGAAGCATCGGTCACTTAATCACCGGTCATTGTTACCGTGCCTTCACCGGTTGCACCACAGGTCTCTGAATCTGCAACACCGAGTTCCACATCTTGATCTTCAAAATCGCTAGGAGGCCGAGTTGCTCCTTTCGGAGGACTTTCTGTGCTTTCTTCTTCGATTGTATTCTTACTTATCTCCCCCATGCCCTTGACCTTTCTTGCCACTTTTATCATAATAAAATTACCTGTTATTCATACAAAGCCCTAAAAACTGAATGATTGAAAAAAAAGAAGCTCTGTTTTATATACCACACCCATTCTCCGAAAATCGAAACTGTTTCGTTACTAAATTGCGAGAATCTTAGCGGGCTCGCAACTCACTCGTGGTGAACACGTGAGAGACTTGACATAGTCATAGCTGATTTGTAGACACATCACGTGACCACCGATTTCCCGATTGAGTCAAGAATTACCTACGATAACATAACGACGCCCAAGAACGCACTACGACGCTGTTACGAGTCAACTGCGATTTAATTCAGTCTTGGAGGTCCTGGTAAAATTTTAAACACGTTTAAAATCTGGCCACGATTTTTCCGGAGCTCACGAGTTGCAGGAATCACTTTCGACCGGTCCACGACTACGAATGAGTTAGGACCTTCGCCGATTGAGCTACGAATGTCCCCGACCTCAAAATATTGGAAATCGGGAAAAATCGTGGGGAATCGGGTCGTAGTGGAATACCCCCATAAGCAAACAGAAATCGAAAATCATTGTCTAGATCTACATGTACGGCGTCTGCTGTAAACTTCATACGCACACAGATAAACCATGATAACAAATTTACCTTATTTTTGTGAAACATTAATGAAAATGATCCAGCATAGCAAGGCAAGAACTATATAAGCCTAATTGAACACGTTTGTAATAAAGTAAGATAATTGCTTCCATTTTCTCCAGTTTGAAAGAATTTTCCGTTTCACAATATATTTATACAGTTCAATGCATATTTGGGTCGTATATTAGTGCGAAAAGGGTCATGGTCTTCCAAGCACGATGTCAGTTTTTGCATCACGAAGTATATCATTGACAAACATTTAGCATTGAATGTATTTATGCACCACGTTCTTCTTGTGGACATTTAATAAGTTCTGATTGGTACGCTTGCAATTTTGTGGAACTGTGCATGTGGGTTTGTCTACTTAATTATTTTGGAGAATCGATCTGACATTTTGCATTTCCTCCTCTTCAAGTTTAAACTTTTCACGAGTGTTCTACGGATGTCAATTCAACGAAATTATCGAATACCGTTTACCTTTGGTGACGTACTTTATGCATTACTTAAAAAATCGCGAAATTGAAATCGTGATATTCGTGCGAAATACTTCTTTTTGCGTTATATATTAGCATATGATTGCCAATTGTGATAACTTTTACTTTTTAAGTCTAGTTCGTCTGGGGCGTCTGGTTTAAAAGATAAATTTGCATTATAATATTATAGCATGCAGATATTCACAGAATACCTTAAGGTATAACGAATTTAAATATGACACATCGGACAGTCAGCAAAGATTAATCATAGCGCAAATATATGTTTTTCTTCCTGATGGGCAATACAAAGTAGAAATATGACAAACCTCCTCATTGAGGGAGAACCTTTCATTGACTTTACTTGTTTACGAAATTCTAGTCTTGTTATAAACTGTACATCGATGTTACATAATAATCTACGGGTTATGGGCTTGTATGCATAAGAGATGAATGTACAGACATTTTCTGTCTCTGAAAACATATATGTATATAATAATAATAATAATAATAATAATTTTATTTGTGCACATAATAAAATACTACAATCCATATAAACAATTTTTAACAATACAGAAATGTCACAGAAAGTAACCATCATAGATAATAATACATATGTATATATATATGGTTAATATTCTAAATCACTTTATCCCACTTATTGGTCAAAATTAAATTATATTGAAATATAGATATAAAAGTGCACTGGATAACCCGTAAAGTTTTGACGAAAGATCGTACAAAACTTATTTCCAACGGGGTCCAAAAAGGTTTTAGGTTTTATTATAGGTTTACACAAAATATACTATTTTGTTCAAACAATATTATGTAAAACCATCCATTTATTTAAAAACATAGAGTTTTGAAAATAATACTATACCATTTTAATTAATCATGAATATAAGAATTATGATGAATAGCTTATGGTCAAGATTTACATGAAGACATAAACATAAAACTAAAATAATATCTCGCACATTATTATAACAATGTATTTACGATGTCTAGACCCATAAGATTTAATGTTGTAGATTGGGTCATTTTCACTTTCTAATTCAAAACTTAACAATGCCTTCTTATAAATTGGCATTCCTCGACAAGTTGAACATTGTACAATTATTAGAATGATGGTAATAAAAACATGTTTTGTGTCTATGAACGTTCTTTTTAGATTAACAAAACGTTTTGTATTGAAAGTCCGATCAGATAAAATACTTATACATACGGTTTCGGTCTGTCGTAACAATTTGTTTGCTAGATTCATAGGAATCGTTTGTGAAAGCTGGACCTGAAGAAGCACAACACAATGGTAAAGGAATAAAGAAATCATAGTAATACAGACTTATTTCCAATTTAAAGCTTTAGGCCGTCTATTAACTGATAATTTGAAATTGTATATAGAATTTCCGAACAATCCTGATATCAGTTATGCCCCTTTAACACTTTACATAGAAGGCATTTTAAGTCTATATCTGCATCGCGTTAATTAATATCGTTGTTCATTCTCTTGAAAGGAATGTTACGATTCGTTGCCGACGTGATTGGCCATATTAGACCTGGATGCAGATATTTGCATGATTTATTTATCTCAACTCATTACTGGTATGAAAATAAAATAATTAACCCTTTCTTAATATTCGTTAAAAACATGGGCACAGAAACACTGAATATGTACAGCAGGTTAGGATATTTACCTCCATCTCACTATGTTCATCTTCAAACTTCAGTATTATTTTGCAATATGTTTTAGTTTAATATTATTTTATATGCACACTCATACACTAATATGTGTTATCCTCATGTATCTATAAACCAAAACATAACAACTAATTACTTCCTATACAATCTAGTCTAATTGTTACGACATATGTTATGTACAAATACAAAGCTCAAGGAACATTTTCAACCCTGAAACGCTTGCTAACATCCGCTATTCTAGAACAGTTATACAACGATTAAAGCTGTGTTCACCGTCTCGGAACGATCAACCATGACACAACTAGGATATTTAATAATAAAAGGCAATGCATAACTATTTTCTATACTTGACAGAATTTCTTACGGTAACAGTTGGGACTGTAAAATTAAGGAGGTTATGGTTGCCAATGGTCCGACAAATCCGCGACCTCGCCCACTTTGGAACATGACACCTGAAATGGCGCCGCCTCAACCGTCGCAATTGCGAAGTACCTTCCTCCACAGCAAACGACCTCTCCGCACTGGATGAAACGTTCCGCTGCCATGAGTCCTCGACCTCAACCGCTCCGAAAGCTAAGAAAAGGAGATTAAAGTCAGAATGAATTGAAGGAGCCGAAAAGATTACGAAATATTTTGCTAACTTGGAGACAAAAAGGGATGAAGAAAAATTATTTACCAAACAAAAGGCAAAACAGGGAAAATGTTAAACAACCAAAACGAAGTTCCAAACAATATTGCAGGTTACTACGAAAATTTGTACAAAGCAGATCACTAAATAGAGGCTTTGATTGTATTTCACCTCAGCATAATAAACTTCTAGCTTAGCTCTTTTTAATTACTTTGTTGACGACATTATGCACACCATAGCATTAACAGCGGAAGCAACCGTTTTGTCTTTTACAATTTTGGAATGCGTTCTTTTTACGCCCTATGCATTTTCTTTTCACATTCGCTTAAACTGGCCACGCCACATTTTATATTCGGGAAGGGTTCTCCAACCGACTGCAGAAATATCAGGAAATTATCAGTTTAATGGCGCACCAACATCACAATTAGCCCAGTAATAATCACTTTAAAGTGGAGGTACACCATTAAACATTCATTTAAATACTTGTAAATACTTGTATTATCCATGCGACATTACGTTTTAGCTTCTACAACCGCTATTTTACACCGGATCTGCGTCTTAAGAATCAGCTCATTAACTACTGACTTAATAGAGTTAGTATCTGTCATAGGATTCCGACTCAATTCTGTCAAACTGCATACAATGACTTAGTTATATTTAAGTACCTTCGCAGCTATTGCTTTTTGAAATTTTATTAGCTAACTTATTTCGTCATGTCGTCTTGCGCGAAAGTGCACAAAGTTGACACCTGTATTATAAACATGACGAAGTTTGTAGAAATGTAGAACATGTGTACTACGTCGTGTGTTTTGCACGATTCACTTCAATTTCAGTTTTTAATCGTAGCTAAACCTGTCAATATGACCAACGCCAATGTTCATACAAATGCTTAGGTTAATCTTCTTAATAAATACAAATTGGCTTATTATGATTTGAACTATATAAATTGTTTCTTAAAACAAAATTGTCGTCGGGAAGTATTTCCCGGTTGTCAAACTCGGCCAAGATAACAGCGACAACTGTTTTACATCAGATGGATGCAACCATGTGCCTGTTAACGTGAACATCGCTGGGATGAGTGCGACAAACAGAAATGGTTTCGATAAACCTCAGTAGTATACATCATAGATCAAACTGGGTTTCTTATTTGCTCTTTTCTGAATCTTAATAAGTGCATTTATAACATCAAATGAATGTAGGTCTTTGGGGCGATAGAAAATGAGGAGTTCACATTAATACTATTACTATGACACTATTTTCTGTACGGTCGATTAAATAAGTCATTATGTAGTGCATAACCATTACCAGGAAACGATTTCATATCCAATATGGTCATTTTTTTTTGTACGCACTTTTCTCTCTGACTGTTTTGACTGATAATGAAGATTGCTTGTGGCTATCAATCTTTTTTTACAAGCAATAACAAAACATGCAGCTATATGTTTATTAATTAAAAAACACAATTATTTCAGTTTTCCGTAAATATTTTCCGATTTCTGACACCATGTCAGGTAAAACTAGAATCTCTGGCGAGTATCGAGTAAGAAAGATTACGTCTGCACAGCATGCGTCGGAACCATGTAAGAGTTCTTCTCCTAAATACTTTATCAAACAAGGTAATTAGTATCTAGTAGATTTGCTTTTATAAACCATAAGCGCCAGTGCATGGAACTTGGTTCAAATTGTGCGGTACTTCATCCCATTAGAACTTATTTATTGTGAACTCTCACCTAAGTTTTATTTAAATCAAAGCTGTCACTTCCACATGTTATCATATTTGTAATGAAGAAACAATTCATAGAAGGCGCCGTATTTCGTAGAGCACAAAAAATAAAATAATATGCAATTCTGATATTCTTCAGGCGGTTGCAGAACCATTGCAGAATTTGGAAAATGTCACGTGGCCAGTGATAACGATGATGACAAAAACGATTAAATATAAATCTAAAAAAAATTGTTACGACAGACCAAAACCATTTATATGTACTTTTCTGATCGCACTTACAATCCAAAACGTTGTATGAATATAACAATCCCGTTGTTAGGCACGAAAATCATTTCTTTTGTACATATAATTCTTAATATGATTGTACATTTTTATTTAGTCGATGCATAGCAGTTTTTTATACAACAGTATTCACTTTTAGATTGAATGATAAGTGAAAATGACCCAATCGCCAATATTTAATATGACGGGACTAGACATTGTTTTACATGTATACATGTTTCTAAATATCCAGTTTTATGCTTATGTCTTCATGTACATTTTTGACCATGAGGTGTTCGTTGTAAATCTCATATTCATGAATACTTAACATATCGAACGCAATCTAATAATTTTGATTTGTGTAGTTCGAGTTTAGTTTAAGAGGATATTTTAGCTTTAAAGTATTTCTAAATTATAAATTACTGTTTTCTTAGTAAATAACACAATTAAATTTTAAATGGCTATACTATTTATTGAAACCAGTTTAAGGTATTAGGAGAAATTTTACTTGCACAATTAATGTGGCTTAAGATAGAAATACATAACATACTTGGGTTATTTGGCCCTTTACAACCTGATTGCAGCTTTTTCCAGCATTGCAAGACAATGCTCTGTATGTCTTACTGTATGATGCTATGTCTCTTAAGATTTGTTTGGGGTCATAATGTAGTTGAAACTCGTTTTGGTTTCATTTCATCGTTCCTCAGGGTTATTTTCCTTTGGTTATTTGGTCTGTATAATACCATTTGGAAGCGTATTAATAATCAAATTGTAAGGTATGTCTTTGAATGCCATTTCATGTGAATGTTGCATAATTATGTTATAACAATTGGTGTGTTTTATTGCCATAAAGATAAACGCCATTTGCGTTCAATTATCTTGACGGACCATATGAGTATTACACATACCAGTATAGCCTGGTCATTATTTCTTGGTTTTACACCAATAAGATGTACTCTATATGTATATACAGCCATTTGTATCAGCATTTGTCATGCATGCATACCATGATGCATATATAGTATACATATCAGGAATATATATTTGATTTGGACCTTAAAATAATGTATTACAATTCGTGAGCATTACCTTATATTTAAACGCGTGTGGTTTAATTTCTTGTATATTCTCTTTGATAAATACAAGCTGATCACGGCATTCTGGTTTGTATTGTGTGTCCGTGACATAGTATTTCACGAGCCCACATTATAAGCGGAATACAATTAAACGAAACCAACCATTACGATATCCGTTTGAATTTACACATTTCAGACAAATTTATAGACAACATTAAATATTGGAGCAGAAAGATACGTTATATGCTCTGTTTATCGAATAAACACATATTATTATTAAACAAGGCATCGTCCGTGGTATGATTATATTGTTACGGTATATCCTACAATTTAAAACCATTGGCGAAATTTCCACACAATTTCGTAGTTTCACCCTTAATTATAGTCTGCCTATGTGTTTAAAGAAAAGACATAAATAAGTATGTTCCCGAATGCGGACTCATATGGGCGTAATGCATCACATCATTTCAGCGAAAGTGCACAAAGTTGACGTTTGCATTACGAGCATGATAAATGCGTTGTAAAAGACATTAGCGCCAGTGCAAAGAGGTTGCTTCAAAATAAAGCAGTATTTCACCCCAATATAATTCTGAACTCTCCTTTATTAGTTTGTTGACAACATTATGCACACCATTACGGTCAAAGACATACCAAATTTTAATGCAAACTAAAGCTCATTTTCTCTCGATTATTAATATTAAGTGTTGTGTAAATTTTCATCCAGGACTGCCAACAAAACGTCTGTTACAAAGTATTTTATAGACATATCGCAGAGAGTCTGTTGGTAGCTAAATGATAATATTTCTTCAGTTGCACAATATTTTGAATATTTCAAAATATGCATTTGTTTTTCATGTCATTTTGTATTGTAAAGGAATGGCATCTTCTCGATATTGTAGCAGAAGCTNCCAAACAACATATCAAACAACATTCCAAACAACATATCAAACAACATACCAAACAACAAATCAAACAACATTCCAAACAACATATCAAACAACATTCCAAACAACATATCAAACAACATATCAAACAACATTCCAAACAATATATCAAACAACATATTTAATGTGTTGACTAGTGGTCAGTCATGGAGGGTGAAACAGTTAGCAAGACGAATTATATCCATGTAATTTTGTTCTAGCTCTGTGTCGTCCTCGTGTTATTTTACAGCAATTATATCCTCAATAGCAGTGAATAAGATATAGTGTTGAAACCCATTACTTACAGCCGTATCACGTTGTATCCATATATCGTACTTGGTCGATAGATTTTATAAACTTTAATTGTGTTATTTTCTCTGAAAACTGTTTCTTAACGAGAGGAGTTAAATAGGTTCAATGTGATTTCGAACGGAACTTACAACGTCTGAGTAATTTACTGCTCCTTAATACATCTCCGGTTATCGCATTCAGTAAGTTGACTATACATAATAAAATAACATAATGAACATGATCTGAATGCTAAAGTATGACTATGTCTATGTCTCTAAAGCTTTTTAATAAAGACGAGATGTAGTTGATATTCGTTTTGGTGTCATTTTGACGTGCCGCAGAAAGTCACGGTTTTGGTGCTTCGGTCTATTTGTAAAATTAAGTAGTTAAAAGGTTATTAAATTGTAATATATGCTCTTTTTCCTTTTAACCGATTGCGTCCCTTAGTGCGTTTGAAGTGAATTTTTTTGTTATGTTTATGCGCTTTTTATGTCCTTGTGTGTCTTGTATAGTGAATTTATTTTGTGTCTCTCTGTTTTGCAATTGGTCCCTTGCCACAAATAAAGGGCCGAAATTCAGAAAAGGGTTTCCCTCCTGCTGGTGCATCTGAAGTTTCACTTCATGTGTACTTTACCGTGTATATACCTATATGGATAAAAAAAGATCGAGGTTCGAGTCGCCCTCAATATTAATGTTTACCATTATCTACCTCACTTTAAGTGAAAAAGACTTGCTTCAATGCAACAATTGTGCCTCTCTGTAGTACGACTCAATTTTCCGCGCTATTTTGTTGGTTAACATTGCTTTCCATAAGTAATGTATTACAATTGATGTGTTTAATTGCCTAAAAGATACAATATTATTTGCATTCAATTATTTTGACGGAACATTTGAGAGTTACATAAACTATATTAGCCTGGTTATTATTCCTTTTTGTAAATAACATTCAGATGCACGTTATACAAAAATCCAGACATGTGCATATAACGGTTTGGACCTTTAAAAAATGTAAAACGATTCGTGAGCTTAAACTCAGAATCAATACATGTATTTTTATTTCTTTTATATTCTCTGTGATGAATACACCCAATTGTGGCATTATGGTCTGTATCGATTGACCCTGACATTGTATTTCACGAGCCCACACGAGGAGTGGAATAAAATTATACACAACCGTTGGAACAAAAAAAAATCCGACACATTTTAATCAACATTTAATATGAAAACACAAATACATTGTATGCTTTGTTAATTGAATAGACACATAACAAAGGCATTGTCCATTTGATTCATACACCATGGCTACGGTATTGACTACAATTTATAATCATTGGCGAAATTTGAACACACTTTCTTAGTTTCACTCTTGATTATATTCGTCTTATATCTTTGAAGAAAAAAAAGCAATTTGTGAATTCCGAAATGCATGGGCGTAGTGCATCGAATAATTTAAGCGATAGTGCACAAAGTTGACGTGTGCATTATAAGCATGACGAATGCGTTTTATAAGACATATGCGCCAGTGCATTTAGGTTGCTTCCGAATAATGCGTTATTTCGCCCCAAACGAAATGACTTCTAGCTTAACTCTCATTTATTACTTTGTTGACAACATTAAGCACACCATTACCGTGAACGACATATCAAACGATAATGCAAACTTAAGCTTTCTGTTTTTCGATTATGTATATGAATTGTTGTGCAAATGTTCATCCAGGAATGCCAAGAAAACTTCTTTTACGAAGTAGTATGTAGACATATTGAAAAAGTATGTCGTTAACTAAATAGTTGTATTTCTTACGTGGCGCAATATTTTAAATGGTTCAACATATGCATTTCTTTGTCGTGTATTTTTGGATTGAAAGGGAATGGAGTCTTCTCGTCACTGAGGCTCGTTACTGGGTCAGGAGCCGAAATGACGTTTCATTGTTATAGCGATAACTCGAAAATTAATTTATTTTTAGAAATGTTACATATTGTATGTACTGTGCCATGTGTTGTGAATGGTTCTCATCAAATGAAGTTAAAACTCTAGCTAGACATGTCAATATGACGGATGTCAATGTAAATACAGATGCTAAGGTGATTATATGATTCAAATAACACGTGAATTGTTCTCATGTTGATTATACAATAACCACAACAAGGAAGGCGCATGCTGTTTATATTGTTGTTAACAACAACACTGTCGTCGGATAATTATGGAAGGGTTTATCCGCCAGTTATCGCATTATGCTTAATGGTATTGTATTTCATGCAATACATTTTCCATGTTGCTATTTATAATTGCATTTTGCTTTATGACATTGTATATCATGCTATTCATTTTCCATGTCGCCATTTATAATTGCATTTTTCTATTTATGATATTAATTGAAATGATACGTTTGAGTGACAGTTTTTATAATGAATCCATGGGTCTAAATGACATATGTATACTCCTTTGTTATAATTTATTAGTTCTTCTTCTTATGTAAAAAAGTAAAATGTAATGTAAATGTTAAATTTACTAACGTTCCCTGTCTTCTTTTCTTCTCTTTACTTCACGTGTTGGAATGTAACAATAGAATTATTACTTCAAATTTCATTTTGAAAAAGTCGTTGGAAAGAAAACACGGGACGAGCTTAAATACAACTTCGATGTTATTTTGATTTCTTGCGCAAAATTTGGCCCTTTAAATCCAAGGGGGATAACTGATGAAACGTGTACAAATTAAGAACTTCTCCCTAAACGGCGTTGTTATAGGTTCTCCATCGAAAAGTTTGTCATACACATATCCAGCGTCACAAGAGAACAGCAAACAAACAAAAAAGAAGCAGAAGAACAAGAAAAAATGAATTATGCAACATAATTTTCTTTTTCTGTCATCCGTCACTTGCAGGTAGTCAATATAAATTAGGGTCTTTTGATGATTTTTGCTTTGGCAGACTCTCGGCAGATTTATTCTCATATTTATTCTGAACGCGAATTATTTCAGCTAACTTGCATGTAGACTTTCATTTTTGGCAAATGACAAATTTCAAGATAGATGTTCAGAGTTGCACTGTTTGAGCAGGGGCGTAGCTAGCATGTGACTTTTTGGGGCGGCGAATTTTATGACAAATTTAGGAGTTGGTCTTTAGCTAAATAAAAGCTAAATGTTCTGAAATATGTGTCGTGTTTTGAGAAAACTGGACAAAATGCACGTGCGTAAATTGTCATCACAGATTAGCCTGTGCAGTCCGCACAAGCTAATGGCACTTTCCGCCTTAACTGGATTTTCGCTAAGCAGAGACATCATTTAAACGAAAAATTCCATAGAAACGGAAATTGTGGTCCCTGATTAGCCTGTGCGGACTGCACAGGCTACTCTGGGATGACAATTTACGCACAAGCATTATGCCCAGTTTTCTAAAAACACGACACATATTTGATGTTTTTCTTTAGTTTGATTTCTTTTCACTCTGCATCTAAACCGTTCAATGGTCAATGTGTCAAGAAATTTTACGGAAAACCTGGGATAAAATAAAACCATCTTTAAACACGATTTTTTAATTTAATATTGTAAGCATGGTACATTCAACCATAGATCCAACCATACATTGATCCCCTATACCCCAGTTACTATCACAAGTATTCAATTGAAACTTCACACATGTATTTGTGTTGATAAATAGGTCAATAACAAGATGTATAATTCTTGCAAGGATTTTGAAAGAATTATGCCCCTTCCTGAACTTAGAACTTGTTTACAAGTACTACATTTTAGTATCAATCACTTAGAATAGTTGAGTGTGCTTTCTAGGGACAGCTGTTGCATATAAAAAACTTAATAAATAGAAATGTATTTAGCAGATTTAATATCTTGTTTTCTTTGAATGGAATTTTAGAAAATGCCCAAACTCATTTAGGCTTAATGGGTCAAGTTCCCCCCCCCCGGGTACTACTTCCCCGTACCCGGGGTACTTTGAAGTTTACTTCACCGTACACCGATTTTCAAATGATACTTTTGGGCACCCCGGTATACTAACAGGTACCCCATCTTTCCTCATAAAAAAAATGTGTACCCAAATTTTTTTCGTAACCAAAATGTTCGTACCCACATTTTTTTTCGTACTCAAAATGTTCGTACCCAATGGCCCCACAATACTGTATAAGCCAGAGACCGGTATGTTGTTATTGTAGAATCTTACCCATTTTTCATGTTCATTTTTCTTTGTGCCAGGTTAACGGAATTAAGATCGCATATATGCATCAAA
>VMBQ01000903.1:58773-187888 GCA_007657795.1 Dreissena rostriformis | reverse complement strand
TATATATATATATATATATGGATATATATCTAATATCAGTATCAAGAATGTGAAAACTACCCATGACTGGATATATATATAATATCAGTATCAAGAATGTGAAAACTACCCATGACATTTTCTCAATTAAATATCAAAAGTTGAGAAAAGTTTACTAGTTTAGTGTAAAAACAGTGGCGGTTATGTTCCTGCATCTTAAAAAAAAGAAAAAAAACCCATCTCAATATCAAGATTTATGAAGGGGTGTTGAGATTTTTAGGTTTCCATATTTTTCAGGAAATGGGATTAGTGGTTACTGATCCGCTCACCATCCACATCCAGCAAACATTCAGGAACGATGTGTTCGCCCATCAGGCGGTAGATGTGGAGACCACAAATCGCTCAATGCGACATGCTGCATATCGCCAGTATGTACTCTGGATACATGGACGCCTTCAACGGGATGACCGCAGAACAGTACCTTCCTGTTGTGTGAAGGTGATCCGTGCCAAGTTTCCTAGTCTTACTGGCAACTATACAGGGTTCGTTCCTGGACGAGGAGTAGGATGGTGACGATGATATCAGGAGTGTTTGCTCTATTAAAATTCTATGTTAGTAGCGTTTTTCAGTTCCTCTCTTATCACAGACAGCATATAAACATATTTTAACTATGTTTTTAACGTGTTGTTGTTGAAGAACTTTCTAAACATTTAAGTGTATAAATGGTTGTAATTTGAATCGTCATTGATGCTCGATTGGTCATTGTCAGCTCAGGTACTGCTTAAAAGTACCCCATGTACTTTTAAGTATACTATAGAGTACCTGGGGTACGGAAAATATACTTACAAGTACACCATATTGTGGCCAGGTGCTTATTTTTCGTAACCAGGGATCATCGTAGTATACTTGGGCATACACAGAGTACTTTAAAGTAGTGCCTGCACCAACAACAACCAATTAGGACAACCACGACTGGTTATTGTAAGCTCAGGTTCTACTTTAAAGTACCCTGGGTACTTTTCAGTATACTAAAAATACATGGGGTAAGACAAATATACTTACCAGTAACTCGGGGTATGGTGGGATGTCTTTGCGTACACGCTGTACATTAAAGGATACTTAAATGAACCCTGGGTACTTTAAAGTAATACCCGAGCCCACAATGACCAATTGAGTTTCAGTGATACTCACTTTATTAAATGATGAAATCTTAATTTTTTGCATTAAAGCTTACATAATAAGAACATTGAGCCAATAAGCCTTTGTAAAAAAACATGAATACCAAATGTACTGTTTAATTCATCATAGTTAAATTACCTTTTTCTTTTGTCAGAAATATATCAGGGACATAAAAACAATATTTCTCTTTTGTCAGCAGAGGTTCTAAGAAAAAATTAATACATGTATGGATCAACCATTCCAAACCGAAACTCAATTTATACTTATCTAAAGTGGTGTTGAGTTAAGTGTGGAGCTTCATTTTTCATATTTTTAATTCAAGTACTACTGGTTTTCCTGCGCCTGCCATTAAGTAAAAATGTTTTACTGAGTGTTTCTTAAGTAATAATTGTTATGATTTGTTACAATAATAAAGCAAATTTTAACAACAAGCTTCTCAATTCTTTATTTCTTTTAGTTTAGAATTAACAACACAAATGCTATAACACGATGAACACAACACATAATAATCTATATTCATGGAAAAAACTATAATTGATCAAGTTAACAATAAAGATTCCTTTTTCCCAACATTTTGTCAGATCAAATTAAAAATAAAATAAAATAGCAACACTGCATCGTCTTTAGTTTTAAACTCATTTATTTTAACTTGATTGCATCAGAAGCCTAAGGCTTATTAAAGCACTAGAGTCTGTTTCCTGGGTAGAACTGGCTTAAGTTCGCTGCACGTGACCTCTTGAAAGCTAGGCAGACACCTTATCCCTTACCTGACGGCAACTTTTTCTCATTGTCTGTATTTAAGGCTTATTCACTCACACACACAGGTAATCACTCGAGCTTTAATTTTTATGCTCACAATAAATGGTTGTTTATATACTGATAAACAACGTAAAAAAGAACATAATCTTTAAAGAGCATTATTCTTTGGTGTCATTATTTTGGAATACTCTGTCCATGAACCAAAATAAAAAAATATGATGTGCAGCTGGTACTCAATATTGACTACGACAGCTGATACCCAAGTGTAAAACATTCCTGTCTGTAGTCCTGACTCGTGACTAACCATCTGGAAAACGCTTTGCCTAGCATTTAATCAAGCCTCTCACGAATAAAAACTACACAATTCAAGATGACTTATAAACTTGAATTAAAACAAGGCTTGTCACCGTAGGATGACATATGCCCCCTTTTTCCACATTTTTCGAAACCTAAACGCAAAACCTAAATGCAATGTGTGACGGAATTTCAGACGGACAGACGGACGGACAGTGCGATCACTATATGCCACCCTACCGGGGGCATAAAAAAAACAAATCTCAAGGAAACATGTTCCCTATATTGACAGCATAGCATCAGATAAAACAAGAGCACCGTCGAGCGGATGCCAAGGCTCGGCTGTGGGTGCTTGGATTTTTTCCTTTGACCTTGTAGGTCATCATTGACCTTGACCTTTTCACCACTCAACATGTGCAGGTCGATGAGATACACATGAAAAAAAAAGTTATTTCGACTTTTACCTTGAAGGATGACCTTGACCATTCACCACTCAAAATGTGCAGCTCCACGAGAAACACATGCATGCCAAATATCAATAATGCAAAAGTTATGGCCAATGTTAAAGTTTTCGAACGACGACTACGACGACGACGCGGCAGACGAGAGGGCTATGACAATACCTAGGGTTTCCTTCGAAAACAGCCGAGCTAATAATATTGCAATTTTTAGATGCTTATTATTGTGTGTTGTTTATCAGTCAATAATTTTTTTAATCATAATATTTTATGGAAAATGCAATATAAATATAGTACTATAATTTTACTGCTGTATGGTCTCCTTCAGGACTCTTGTCGGTGTTGTTCATGAGTATGTTATCAATGGTAATTCACTTTTTTCTTAATTGTCACATATTTTGATCAAGTCTTTATACTGACACAACATCATTTCAATTTCTTAATTTAATCGGCAAATGTTTTGCTCGCATGCTTTCCATTGAGTCTTGATCTGTTGGTTTCTTGCAGCTCAGCAGTTGTTGGAGGTGGACGTGGGGCGATTGTAGAGGCAATGATTTGTGGATCATTGGGATCAACGAGGAACTTCGATCTAAGGGGATTTTTCTCGTTGGTCTGGATATACTCCATGCATATCCTTGACAGCAAGCCTACGATGTTCTTGTACTTTTCTTTCACGGGTTCCACTGTCCAATTTTGGGCTGCCTTTGAATGCACACGCTTAACTCTAAAATAACATATACACATATGTGAAATTTGGAAATGTACAATAAAATTTATAATAACAACCATGTATAATGATTTTTGTGCCATTTAAAACAGTATTTCATTCATATCATGCCAATCAGTTAACCCTTAAATGCTATTCTGTATTAACTGGTTTACCAGTACTAAGCTCATACTGGAGTCAATAACTGACAATACCTGTACTACTAGAGGTTGGAGGAGAAGGGCGTTGAAATAATTAAATGACCAATCACTACACAAGTTATATCGATAGTCCGGTAAACAAATCGCTATCCTCTGATTTGTGGCCAAGTCCTCTACCAACTAAGCAAGCTTAATGTAGTCAAGAGATGTGTTTGTCAGAAACACAATGCCCCCTACTGCGCCGTTTTGATATTTTTTACCTTTGACCTTGAAGGATGACCTTGACCTTTCACTCAAAATGTGCAGCTCCATGAGATGCACATGCATGGCAAATATCAAGTTGCTATGATCATTATTGCAAAAGTTATGACCAAACTTTAAGATAGGTTAAAGTTTTGGACAGACAGACAGAATGACAGACAGACAGACAGGTCAAAAACAATATACCCCTTTTTTAAAACGGGGGCATAAAAATGGCTGTTTGTAAAACACGCATGCCCACAAAATGGGCTGTCAGTTGTACAGCCATTGTGTAAATACGTTAGAGTATGATTGGCAATTTAAAGAAGAATTGCTCGCGTGACTCATGGAGTTCGTGAGTTATCATCCGGAAACCATTTTTCTGATTCAAGTCACTGGGACCTTGACCTATGACCTAGTGACCTGAAAATCAATAGGGGTCATCTGCTAGTCATGATCAATGTACCTATGAACTTTCGTGATTCAGGACTAAGCGTTCTTGAGTTATTATCCCGAAACCATTTTACTGCTACAGGTCACTGTGACCTTGACCTTTGACCTAGTGACCTAAACACCAATAGGGGTCATCTGCCAGTCATGATCAATGTCCCTATAAACTTTCCTGATACCAGGCCTAAGCGTTCTTGAGTTATCATCCGGAAACCATTTTACTGCTTCAGGTCACTGTGACCTCGACCTTTGACCTGAAAATCAATAGGGGTCATCTGCCAGTCATGATCAATGTCCCTTTGAACTTTGGTGATCCCAGGCCTAAGTGTTATTGAGTTATCATCCGGAAACCATGTGGTGGACCGACGGACGACATGTGCAAAACAATATACCCCCTCTTCTTCGAAGGGGGGCATAACAATATGAAAACATATATAATTGCCTGTGTTTCCGTGTGTTTTTTGCAAATATTAGATTTTCTTGGTACATTCAGTGGATTTAGAGGACAAAAAAGTCCACTCACTTATCAACGAGTGAAATCTTTAAAGCACGAGTGAATTTCTTGAAATATTTTTGTCCCCTGCGGATTGCGTTAGTTAACAACAGCACAAACAATTCAAATGACTTCATTAAATGATTAGTATACCTTGGCTTTCAATCTTTGTCAACCAGTACTTGTCTGTCAATGTGGTGTGTAAAGTCGATTGCCAATAGCTGGCATTTACACTTGTACACTGCAAAACTGCAAGAAAGAAAAACAAGACTTATTACAAGTAAATATGCCCCCAAAACAATCATTATTTGCTTGGTTCATTATGATCTAAGTAATGTAGTAGACACAATAATTTGACATACCCAAAGACATTTCTTTTTGGTGCATACATCAACAAGTGGTTATTGAACATCTCAAGCTCTGATGTTGTTCTGAAAAAAAAAGAGTTAAAACACTGATAACACAATCATCATGTGCTATGGGTTATTCATATTAATTTTATATTAAACTGTATACATTGATTTTTCCAAATTATTTAAAACAACATAATCTCTCAAAGAGAGACTGTACGATTTTGTCAAATATTTATGAATTTTTTTTAAATTGTCTGAACAACTTATTATACATATATTTCAATATAAATTAAAATAAAAGTTAAGAATAACATGTGTCAAAAAATGCGAAATAAGCCAGATATGTAAATCTGAAATTGAAAATGGCTTCCAGCCGAATTCGCCAGCATATATATAATGCATGTACAATGTGAATCTAACTTTAGTTTTAGTGCAGATTCGTTTATACGACACAAAGACATAATTTTGTTTCCTAACAAATACGAGTAAAAGTGTCGGCATCGGCTTTAACCAGCGCTAACGTGTCTTTGCTGCATTTTATGAAATTCGTCTTCAATGTATAATTTTTATTGCCTATTTTTTGTCATCGTAACATAATTTTATCAATATATTAAAATTTAACACACATAAAAATCGTACAGTCTCCCGTTATTAAAGTTTAACACATTATATTTCGTACTTGTACTAGATTCCCGTTCATTATTAATAAATGACATCTTACTGGCATGTGACGTAGTAAGGGAAGGTCTTCAGCAGTCTGGGTTCCATCACAGTCTTTTGGAGATCCTTAACAGCTGTGCTGGCGGGCTTAAGCCGTTGTTTTTCTTCAAGATCTCTGTCGCCCTCAACGATCGGCTCATGATCGCGCTGCCCAAGAGCCTCAAAATCAGTCAAAAATCATTAAATTCAAAATGCAACTTTCTTCGACTGCATTAATTAATATCAACACAGCTAACAGACTTGTGAGAAGTATGAGTTAGATCTTAACATAGCTATATACATGTACTATAGAAAATTTGCTTAATAGAAAACGCGTACGAAATTATTGAGTACGAATCCATTCGAGAAACCAACAAACGTGACTGTACTAATAGTAGCTTTTCAAACATTTAAGCAAATGAAACCTAACACATTACAAAGCAAGAAAATACATCAAACTTACACCGTGGGGGATATGAGGCCTTATAATCTGGTATTTTGAGCGATTTGCGCGGACCACCGATGCAGCACAATTACTAAGGTTACACACCACTAACTTGGTTATAAACCAGTACATAAGAGAGTCAGAGGGGCTCTGGACAACACAATGTCAACAAATTATTACTTACTTAGTGTGGCTGTCTTCCCTTTTTTCGGCGCTGAAATCAGGACAGGTGTATTCCCCGGATCCCACGTGTTTTGATTTTGCTCTCGATGAAAACTTAGACTCAACACACGGCGGGAGAAATTATTATTTAAACAGCGACCTCTGTCGTGATAATACAAGTTGTAAAAATTGGTTCCCCGCTTCATTTTTTGATAATAACAATATTGTAATTAAGACGATTAGTTTCTTTTGAGAATGACAACATTGTAATTTAGACGATTCGTTTATTTTGAGAATGCTTCGTAGAATTTTATTTTGAAAACAACGTATTAGTTATTGCCATTAGGTTGCTGTTCATTATTACTGATGATTTCAAAATATCTTATTATGATCATTTTTTTATAACATGTTCATTTACATCTATTAAATGTAATAAGCCAACATCAATATATATTGTAAACATGTTTTTTTACATTTAAATAAGCAGTGCATATACAAAGGAAAAATACAAACATGCACAAAGTCACAAATACAGCATTGATGTAAACAGAAATTCAATTCTTCAATTATAAATAGCAACATGGAAAACGAATTGCATGAAATACAATACCATAAAGCATAATGCGAGAACTGGCGGATAAACCCTTCCATAGATAATATGTACGATTTTTAATTAAATAAGCGTTGGCTTTAAATCACTTTATTATAAAGTAAATGTATACACGTTCAATGGAAGAACATTGGATCGTCAAACAAAAAGAACAATGCCTTGTATTTCAATCTAGATAATGTATGTATGTTTATCTAAACTCATCTTAACATTCTATTAGCCATCCATTTATATTTATAACGAGGAGCTACGTTGAACATTAACGAGCATGCACATACACCATGTTCTCTTTGATCTACCAGTTACCATCAAGAAACAATCCCATTGGGCAACCAACGATATCTATAGGATTGGCAAAGCCGCTTACAGTAAGTGCAAATGGATTAATTTGAAACTTTGAGGCAGATTACCTTTTGATGTCAGCTAAGAATTCCGTTTGAAGCTTTGAACGAATAAGATGTTATCCTCTTTTATGAAACAGATGTGACTTCTTCTGATAGGAATATAAATATCAATATGCGAGGTCGCATTGCTCCGTGGGTATGGCTATTTCTTTGCGATGCGAAAGTGCATAGTGTGCTATCCAATCTGGGAGAATTCTTTTACCAACAAACGTTCTAAGAACTCTTCTACCAGGTAAACACAATTGAAATAAGAGGTTCTTGAAGAAGATGGATTAAAAAATAATGACTTTGCTCAGAACAGTATTCCTTTGTTGCAATATGCCCGATTAATTTAAAGCATACTAATAATACAAATAGTATTACAAAAAAATATATATTTTATTTAATAATTATAATTATACTAAAACGTATACTACTACTACTAATAATAATAAAAGGAACAATAATAATAATGATTTTAATAGCAGCAGCAGTAGTAGTAGCAGAAGCAGCAGCAGAAGCTGTAGAAGTAGTAGAAGTAGTAGTAGTAGTTGTAGTAGTAGTAGTAGTAGTAGTAGTAGTAGTAGTAGTAGTAGTAATAGTAGAATGAGTAGCTTTATAAGTAGTTTTATGTCGTAGGCGGTGAATGTTTTCTTTCGAAAAATCTAATGACCCTGCGAACTCGTGGAATGCAACATTCAACAATTTACTCGTGTTTATCAACCAACCACAGTCTTATGCAATTCCCAATTGAATTTGCCTACAGGGAAACATATCCATATTATTTTAACACATCGAGACAGCCTGAAAATTTTTAAAGACAATCAATGAATCTTTTTACAGTTGAACTGGATCAATGCAATCAATGTGATGTTTTGCGTCACTCATTGAATACATTTCTTCACTGAATATACGCATGTCAACTATGTATCAAATACAAGTCTGTATTTGCATAAATAGTTATAACAGTGAATGTGAACTAGGAAAATGCAACAGGGGTTATGGTTATTTCTTTATGCATATTCTTATGAAATCTCCCATCGATCCATATAAAAATGCAAATGAGTTTGTATGTTTCGCAATAGCAATCTCAGCAAGAATTAATATATGCAACAGTGGAAGTACAGATTAGGACAACCTTACTTTTAGACCGGTCAAATACGACCTTATTAAATAAAATCATTTGCATTTTTAAAGCATAGTGGAATAAAAACGCCCCTCCGCATTAATCAAAAATAATACTGGAATGAAACGGAATGATGAATCGTTTCTCTCTCTCGGTGATTGACAGGTACCTGGTATAGTTATATATATATATAATTACAATAATAACAAGCGTGTTCAAACACAGATTGTATACAGTGTCTGTCATAAATAAGTTAGTCCACTTACTAATCAATCAGATTAAGAAACACCATAAATGATAAAATATTTCTCATCAACAATGCTTCAAACAGGTACCGGGGCAAGGGGACTTGAATCTTTGTTGCAGCAAACGTTCCTTTTTCATTTTTAATTGCAGGTATGTGATCTAACGAGGCAATTAACGACCGATAAAGAAAAATAGCTGGGCAATTTTCAGTGTTCCTTTTCGCTACTCCTGACTAGCAAATTGAGATGGTTGATTAAGAAACTCTAAGGGTCGTTAGAAATTGTATGAACATGTATTCTAAGTTTTAAAATTTACGTATAGTAACAAACCATTATTAAAACAAGGGTTTAACACTTATTATTCACGGCGCCTTAAAAAAAACGAATAATTTGAGACTCTTCTTATTAACGGTGCGATTTCGATCTAGCTTTGCGCTTGATCAACTCGGGCTACACCATGTCCAGCTTAAACCTAGATATTTCCTTGTAGGAAGCATATTAAAAAGGGTAACAATTCTGCCTAGATAAAGGTGGCAATTGTTTTACATTTTACGAGTGAAGCCATGTGCCTGTTAACGTTAACATCGCTGGTATGCGTGCCGCAAAAAGGAAATGTTTTCGATATACATTAATTTAGAAGTGTACGTAGTGCGTCGCAATGTGTTTCTTATTTGCTTTTCCTGTATGTAAATAAGTGCACTCATGATATCAATTAACTGTTGGTCTCAGCGCGATGGGAAATGAGGAGTTTTCATTGATAACACCATTTCCTGTTCGGTCTGGATACGTCATTCCTTAGTGCAAAGTCATTACCGGGAGACGGTTTCATATCTAAGTCATTAATCATTGACATATTGCGCGGGCAATTTATACGGTGTTGTCCACACAAACCTATTTTTTTTCTGCTGCAACAGAAAAATCCTGCTCGAGCAGCATTTATTTTTAGAAAGGGGTCGAAACTTTAACTTCTGCTGCAGCAGAAAAAAATGATTTTTTTTCATTTCACATGAAATTTCTCATTTCTAAATGGATGCAAATACTTTCCAGACATGTTTGTTTAATTATATGAATGAGAACCAAATCAATAATAAGTGTACCGTGATTTTTTCTATAGAATTTTAAAAGAGTAATTCTAATAAACAGTCTTTTAACGGCACATTTCCTGACTTTCTATTTTTAACATTAATTTTATAAAAGTTTTTTCAATCCTACATTAATGATTTATTGTCCAATTATTCCCAAAGTAGATTGACTCAGCGCACAAAGTAAGAGCATGTGAATAAATAATCAAAACCGCTCCTGAATGATTGTCTACTTTGAGATGCTTTCATTCTAATTTGACATGCTTGAACTTATATTTGCAAATTAAAGCATAGTCTGTATTTGTACAGAAGAACGAAACATTAATTATTCAAATGACACACTATCCGGTATTGCACAAACGATTATACAAAACATTGTTAATTAATTGATTAATGATTGTGGATGAAAATTGCCGTACACTATTATAATTCGATCACTTGCTACCGAACATAATCGGAAAAAAAAGCTATCGCGCTCATCCAATATCACTCAAATGAATCAAGCATATGATCAGGCTTCTCGTTAGTTTTTGTCATATTGTTTATAATATGCATGGCAAAATATGCTGATGCAGTTAAAAACATATATATCGATTACTTCAACACAATGATGAGAGCTTGCAAAAGGTATCAGTAAGTAATCAATTAAAGTTCTTCCTTAAAATGTAAACAATTAGAAATTCCTTTTGAATATATGCCTAGCATACGCAAACACAGGACTTTGGGTAAGAGGGGCGGGGGGGGGGGGGGCTGAATATTAAACAATTATTAACCGTTCAAAAATCAAAACACACTTCACGCTCACATTTACTCATAATCAGCAAAAACATAGAGTTTCACTTATTTAGAAAAAGTTATCATGCTGAAGAATCTATTAAAAAAAGATTGTCTTAAGCAGTTACACTTTTTGGAATTACGCGAAACATATACAAGCGAAAGTCTGACCTGACCGGATATAGTACATATTTAATATTGGGTCTGGATTGGGCCGTTAAAAATGTTTACGATATAGGGTGTTCCTTCGGTCCGATATCTGATATACACCATGTCGGTTTAATATCGACATAATGCAGCCATTTTACGTCAATATGCCCGGTATTCAAAATCGGCCTCTAACGTTCTTAAAAGTAGCAGACGATCATTGTACAATACTGCATTGTCATAGAAACATATGACATGACTGAATTGTTATTTGTTTTAACTGATTTTTATATTATTAACAAAGACCTATGTTTGCATTTAGTTTTGTATGCGTATACAATTATAGTATATATCTCAGAAGTTATAGCAAAACGAAAGAAGAAACAGATATGATTAACATAATTACTTTATTTGTATAGACGATCTGCCTTGGACCCTAGTTACTGCATGCGGCTTCTCACAGGCTGCTGCCTTAATATGCTAGTAAAGGGGTATATCCGTCTATTGCTTCATTTTAAAATATAATGCTTCAATGATCAATCATTAACAATTGAAATATCAGTCCGATAAGGAACATGATGTAAGTCTTTTTAAAGACATCAGTCCGATGCCGTTAATATATTAATTCCCAGCTCAAAACGTGTATATTTCAAATGACTTGAAATGAATTTCCTAGAATGGCTCAAAAAAATCTACGTCCAATCGACACAATCGCGAAAAAAACACATAAATAATGTGCAATCATCCATTTTATATAGATTTGTTAAGAAAAACAATAATGACTCAAAACAATTCGACACTACAGGAAAATGAGTCAAGGGAAAATAATAATATTTGACTGTTCACAGAAGCATGTTTTGTTTTCACTTCGGGACATTTGACATTATTTCTTATTTTATATTTTACCGTCATAAATTTGTTGTAAAAACGAAAAGGAGTTAGTAAGTGGTGACCAAAAGAATATGCTATCTTATAACAAAGAGTAATTTGACATCACAAATCCATCACATCAATGGCGGGATTGAAAAATGTAATTGTTGGTTGTAGGGAGGAATAGGTTTTCAGGACATTTTAGCGCTACATCTGTGTACGCCGAAAGTATTCTTTAAAATGTCGGATATATCTATTGATTGGACACACGTATGATATAAATGTTTTCTATTAAATGACTGTTAAAAGCAAACGTTAATTGTAGATACATTCCACTAAACAACAATATACTCAATAATATACTTACTGTACAACAACAATAAATATATCACAACGACAGAAGTAAATTGTAAGCATAAACGAGCTTATATCGGCGTACCTCGATGACTTTGTATGCGTGTGCGAGACAGCGACATAACTTACGATTTTTACTTACTTTTTTTTTCAAATATATATAGAAGTCTTGCTCAAATGACGAGAACGAAGTTATCATTAATTTAGTTGATGTTGATTAGTTCTTTGTTGTTATTTACGTTTTAAGCGTATTGATACGCCTTAACATTAAATTTACATCGATATTTAAACAGATCGATATTAATCAAAATGCTTTTTTAAAATGCTTCAACATGAATAACGTTGTCACATCAGAAACGTAGAGTTCTGCCAAAATATGCAACTTTTCTTAAAATCTAATGTTGTTTGTTACATTGCTTATCCTACACAATTATTAAAGAACACGTCTGAAAGAAATAAGGAAATAATGGAATTCCAGAGACATTATCAGGGATGCAGAAGTTGTTACCGTCATAAAACAACATTAATCATAAAACTCATTAAAGCTGGGGTCACTGCCTTTGAAGGTTAAATGCAAAATATTGAGGTATAAAGCCGGTTTGACCTGAAAACAGTTAAGTAGATACCCACGAAAATCAACAGCAATACTTAATTGCCTAATTTCAATGCTCTCAGCAACTTTTATTAAATCTGCTTTTAGCTGAGTTCCTGACGTTGCAACAAAAGCATCTGGATAAATTAATACCGTCAAAACCACATAGTCCTCCCTTATATAAGGTTATTAAATCTAAACGACCGCGATTTATCTGAATGTAATCGTTTTACCCATTTTGCACCAAGAATTATGACTTTAACCGAATTGCACTGATACAGATATGTTGTATAGTTATTCCGCATGTCAGTGTTATTGACATTTACTTTCATAGCGTGTTGACTTTGCTTTATGTGATTAAAAGGATGCAAGTGCGTTAAGGAAACCTTATGTTGGCGTTGCATAATCAGGTAGCAGGATCACGTGACTTTGTGGGGTTCACAATTCAACGTTCAATGGATGTAAACACACCGGTAAGTGTTTTTTATTTTTTCAAATAATTTGTTACAAATATTTCTTAAGAATTTCAACTAGTGCATACCAGACAGCTTTTATGCTGCTAATGTCAATGTAAAATACATCAGAATGACTTTATTAAATAACCCTGTGTTCCTGGTAAATATTTCGATGTGTACAGCATTCATGTACTTGGTTATGCTTAACGCAATGTGGAATTTTGTCACCGATTTCAGATGTATTCAATGATGTTTTCTTAAATCTTAAGATATCGGCACAAACTGCAAGAAAAACTGTCTTTTATGCACTAATTGTTTTTGCAAATGTATTTCAATAACTTGAAATATTTGCAAAAAATAACGTTCTTAACGGTGTGTTTACATTCTGTCCAGCCAGTGTCTAAACCCCTGGAAACCCCGTTTATCCTCTTCCCTGTAATTGAGTTCTCACGCAACGAAAAAACGGCAACAAAAACAAAACAACAACAAAAACATGATAACAAGATCGAACTGGATTGTTTAAGATCGATCTTTACCATGCCATGAAAACGTTTTAAACAGCTCGATACAAATGTTAACTTAGTATGTCGGACACTGGCCCTCCAAAACATATTCCCTCCCGATATTTTCTATCAGAGGCGTACGCTCAACCTCCAGGATACGGATCCATCTAAAATTGTAACCAATTGAAGAAGTGTTAAGATCAGGATTGGTAGCAATCAATGTTAAAAATAATTCCTCAGAGTAACCTGAATACAATCCTAAATATTCAATAAATTAATTAAGGACTATGTGTCGTCATGTTAATTGCTTTATTGACATATGGGGGGGGGGCACATGTCCGGGTGTGCCAGTTTCTGACTGCGCCCTTTAATATATGTTCAACGTAATGTTGCACGAAATTTCAACAAAGCTATATTCTATGAAAGTTTGTCAGTTCAAATGTTAAAATAAAACACATTTTTGTAAAATAGGGTTTGTATGAGCTCTTGCTACCATATGCGTTGATTTATTAAAAAAAAACTACTTCCAGCAAGTATTTTAATGGTCAAAATCATACCTCGAGGTCAAATATAAAAGATAAAAATATAACATTATTTCTGTCATTAGATAAGGCGTGTAAATTAGCGGTTTAGTATTAAGTATCAAAAACCGTTTACATATGGCTGTAGTTCCATGTTGTTTCCTAGACTCGACCAGTAATTTCAACAACACACATTACAAGCACATACTAAGTGACAGTGAAGCAATATACCTTCCCCAATGATATAAACATGCATTCCTTGACAAAATCATTCCTTTATGAAATATAATTGAACAATCTCATTTAAGGTTTTGTATTGCTGTAAACAGGATGTAAGATATACGCATTGATACGCCTTCGTAAATCCATCAGAGGTAATAATCAAACGGCTTTACGCACCATTTATAGTAATGGGATTTCACCATTTTATGACATAAACGATAATCTTGCCATCTAATCGCATTACATGCAGCTAAATAACATGTAGATAAATTCTCCGTTTTCCGGTTGAAACGTCACTTGATTTAAATGTCAAACCAGTATATCATCTATACGAGATTAATTCCTAGATAAAATGTTAAACGTGAATGCATTTAAGTATTTCCTTTTAATTAACACATGGCTTTGATGTGATGTTTTTTGCGGAACCTGATGATTAAAAGTGTGGTACGTAGTCCCATGCCCGTGTCTCGTCGTTGTTGATTTATATGTTTGTCCTCCGCCTGTCCGTCAGTCCATCCTTCCCGATATCGGTAAAAAGCGCTAGTTGAAAAATAAACATCTTGGTTTACTTACATATGTAAATTGTGAATAACCTTTAATATTACGACAAAAATCCAAAGTCATGTCGATGTTTTATGACCCTGTATTGCATGAAATATGTTTCAAGTTTGTTTTAAATGGTTACTTACAGGCATTAACCATTGTTATTGTTCAATACAAATAGGTCCACCGTGTGTAGACTTTACCCGGAGTTATAATTATGCTACAGGAACATCGAGCGTTGACTAGTTTTAATTTAAGGGCACGCATTGGGATAGTTCTGCTGTGATGCACTCAATCCTGGCATTTAGATGACATTTCGTTTCGGGAAATCATTTCAAAAATCAGTGCAAGTGCAAGAAAAGCATTGCTAGTTTGTTTCAGAATTTCGCAGGTTAAAGAGTGCTTTAATACATCAACCATGGTACTTTATGTATTTAAAACATACTCTACAATCATTATGTTGATGATATGTTGATGTAAACATCTGGATATATAATGTTAAACTTGATGACATGTGTCATAGTATCTTTATATCCGAATAGTTGCTTGTTGACGGATATTCAACAACATTGTCATAAATAACATTTTCTTTGACTATAAATCATACGATTTTATAAGACCGATATACATTTTAGATCTTGTAACAATGTATTATTTGTAAAAGACAAACCAGTTGGTAAATGTAATTGTCTTATCTTCAAATTGAAGTTATTAGCATGCTTAAAGCTAAACGGTAAAGACCTACACATTCCCTATGATATTTAACCAAATGTTATAACATGTTTAGTGAATAACAAAAAATTAGACACTGCTGCGCACATCTCTAGGGCATGTATAATAATTAGTTTGAAATGCACGCATGGCTGCACAACTTCAAAAAGCAATTGACGATATTTTCACAATCGTTCTCGTGTTCTTTTTATCTGGTAAATAGTAGTACACAAGTAGAAAAACAATTGGGTAAAGAGTTACAAAACGTGTTAATTTGTCTCCTGCCAATTTTTAATTAACGTTATGGATAGTAAAGTTTTCGAAGACATTCATGCGGATGATATCAGCTTTTTTCTGGGGCATTATACGGTACATCTTAAAATATTAAGATATAACCATTTATACAAAACAATTAATTAACTGTTTTCTTCTCCAAAAGATTGAAAATATAACTCATCATGACTTGCATTAATTGGTCCCTGACAATACAATATATAACTATATTTATAATCACACTTGTTCACATTATATTTATCTATATATATTATGTAAATTTTTTAACTGAAACGTTGTATTCAATACATGCATAATGTAAGCCATTTCATACGCGTTTCGAGATATTCATTCAGTTTGATTATAAAAAGAACAGATATTTATGCTAAATACTTTGCTTTATTTATTTTCAAAGTAAATAGTCATCCATGTGGTATGCACTACACATCATTACAGATCACACGACTTGCAACGGTGCTCATTGCCAGACTGAAATAAAAGAAATAGTAGTCTGTGTTTCCATTATGTACCAGTATGTTAAATTGGTTACACTTATATAAATGCAGGTTCATCAGAGGCTTAAGACGGTATGATAGTAACGTTGACATTTAAACGAGCACTTTTACGCGAATGCTATCACTCAAAATTAACGAATGGAATCATGAAACAAAATTACGAAACGAATATATATAATCAAAATGAATGACACTGTATAGCAAGACGTCCATGTAGTATTGAAGTAAACTTGAAGAGTTTGAAAAATAACACATACTCATGATGCGTCTCTTAGTCAATCGGATAACGCCATTTATTTAGTAGGATAAAAAAAGGTATGCTTACACCGTAGCAGTAGCAAACACCCCAACATTTTCCTATCAATGAACGGCAACCCCCGCGACTGCATCCTTCATCACAACTTCTGATGAACCGATAAACTGAAGACATACAGATGATCATGTAATGTGGAACCAAGTAGTAGAAGTATCAGTAGAAGGATTCGTTGAAGTAGTAGAATAATTAATAATAGTAGTAGTATTAGAAGTACAGGTAGTAGTAGTATAAGTATGAATAGTCATACAACAACAACGACTACCGTTTGAAAATTAAATATAAAATATAATACAAATACATATGCACGTATTTTATCACTTACCCAAATCGCTTGGTTGGTCGCTTACTGCTGCGCCATTCCCCAGAGCCACGACCATGGAGATAACGAGCAAATATGTGATCTTGTTTGTAGCCATTGCTCCTCAGAAATAATCCCAAATCTGTACAATTATGCTTCTAAGTACGCTTATATAACCAAAGCAATACCAGCTTCGGATCCGGTTAAGCAGTTGGCTTAATTGCACACATAAACAAACTTCACAAAGAAAAATATGTGGACTACCGTTGTGAGGTAAAATATTTCAACAAACGCTAAATTAAGTAAAATAAACTTGATACGTTCTGACAAGTTCAACACATCCGGTTTTGTCATTCAATGATCAATAGAATACCAATCTCATTTGCCGAGTTAACAGGAAATGAACCTTTAAATGCACCAATCGTCATCTGCATCGTGAAAAACACATGGACCGTTACTTTGATGTTAATGCAATGCTATCATAATACAAATCCGGTTTGCATATAAACAAATACGCATGTATAGTTCATATGGTAAAGCTCGCAAATATTCACCTGTCACTAGTGAAATTCATTAGCACACACGCTTGGATTATTTCCTTTATTTATTATGTTCATGGATGTTTTGCACGTGTTAATTAAGATTTTACAATATACGTAGTGGTATACACTTGATTGATTTAAATCGCTTCTAGTAAGGAAATCATTTCATTCTTTTTACGGTTCTTTGATATATTCATGAATAAAGGTAGGACCCAGTTTAATATTGGAGAGCTACATAATTTGTTTATAGTCAGTATTGTACATACACATAAAGCTGATAGTGTGAAAACTATTTGATTTCATTTTATATAATTTTACATAATTATGTATAGAAAGAATTACTTTGACAATATTTTATTTCAAGGAACTATTTGTTTCATTGTTAGCAAACTGATCAAAATCAAGACAACATTTCGCATATACATTTTATTGTATTTTGCTCATTCAAAGCTATTTCATTAATGTAAAATACAATCCATTTTCTTTAAACCGATAATTTTAAACACAATACACATTTATTCAATTATGAATTATGCAGCGGAAGTTTAAATCTCATTTGTCTCTCTTCTGATTTAAAAATGTAAGTATTGAAATTTATGATTATATAATTTATAATTTATACTACAGTCTTCACGATTAACAAGCCATACACCACAACACATTGCACTTCCGCAGTATGACTGAATTATATTTTCTAGGCTACTTGATATATTGATAATTATTAAAAGTTAAATATTCATAACAAAGTAAATGAATTACTTAAATGTCCTTCGTCATCCCGCAATTCATTGACAGGAACAGGGAACACAACTATTAATATATTACGTGCTTAACACTTCGGTTGTTACACGCTCTGGAATGACAAAATGAATGCTTAAATATCAATCAAAAAAGTTGCGGTTTATAGTCTGCTTCGATATACATCTTCAGCCGACTTCGACATTAACCCCCCGATCACTGGGATTTAAATCGTCCTTTTACATATACATATCAATCAACTTGACACTGTGGTTGCTGTGCGCTCAGGGATAATAAACTATTCGGTAAAAGGCAAATCATGTTATGGTAATCATTTTTTTTTTAAATTGTTTTGCTAATCATATTACAATCACATTCGTTTTAACATTTTGTACCATGATTTTTTTCATGTTTTCTGTACATTTGGGTTGAATGTCCAACTATATTAAAGGTGCTGGCTTATAAATTGTTTCTAATTTTTAATATTATGTATAAAAAACTTCAAAATTTCTTCGACGATACTACAAAACCTTTTCACAATTGATTTATCCATCTTGTTTTCATAATGTTTTAATTATTCTTTGAAACATAATTTGTTAAAACCCAAATGAATATTGGATCTCTTTGTTGTTTTATGGAAGATTTATAAAAAAAACTGCAATATGCCCAAAGTTCCTGGATACCCCTTCCAAATGTCACTGGCAATAGAAATGTGTGTTGTGTTACATGTATATGTATGTGAATACAGCAACGAAACTATCAGAATCAATGCAACTATAAGTCAAATTAGTAAATAAGGTTAAAACAATATATGCATTTTTTTAAATGGTGGCACACTTCATGCCTTCTACCTATGTATGTTCTCAAACATAAATCGATCGACTTAGTTGATGAATGCGACGGGTTGTCTTGATCAAATGTTCCAATTAACTAATGAATCTCATCATGAACGGTGTAGAAGTAAGTCGGACACAAACATCTTCTTTAATTATATCACTCATGTGATGCATATGTACACATTCCGGTGACCAGTGTCATAGATCACTACATTTTTTTTGCCATCAAAGTTAAGAATATAACACGTTCATGCAAGTTCTAGATTATCTAGGAGTTTGGTGTCGCGCGTTAAATTTAGATCATTATGGGCACAGCCATAATTTGTGGTCAAAGAGCAAATTCTAGTTATTGTCCGACAAAGGATATGTATAAGCTTTTAACTTCACACGCATTGAATGATCAAGGCATTAGAAACAAACCTTGGTACAAAAAATATCCTTATTAGTGTTGCGTGTTAGAAAAAGATATCAAGACTAATGACCACGAATATAATTGAGATGAAAGTTTGAAATTAATTGCTAATCGCTAATTGCTAAGTCTCTCTATCTGAGTGAAGGCGCGCTTGGCTATTTATGACCTTCAGTAATAATTCTAGTTAAGCAAGCCGTTTACAGTAGTTTGACCTTAACGCATTGATGTCTTACACTCTTGGGCGTTTGCAATACACTCACTGAATCATATATATGTTTAACATCCCATTTCTATGTGTTTTAAACAAGGTGATAGAGTTCGCGGATTTGTTAGGAAACAAGTACACGCCTCTGGCAGTACATTAACGGAAATGATCCAACGGCTTTGCACGCCCTTTCCAGGAATGGCATTTCACTAGTTTAACAATATTTGCAAAGATCAACAATACTTGTGTTATGGTTTTCATTTAGCTGTCTGCACAACTAATTATGTGCATCCCCAACACAAATTCTTGGAAAGCCTTTAAGTTTTAATGTTACCATTGGACGTCATGTGTATCATACTCCCGTATTGTCACTGATAGAAATGACATTTTAGTACGAAGAAGTCACTACCTTTTTTTTTCGAACTATTGACAATACGCCAATGCAAAAATGAAAACACAAAATATTTTTGAAATAAAATTGCACGTCGGTGCTTTGCAATGCGGTTGATGCAGGTTGGAATAACATAATAAACATTGTCTTGCAATAAATATAGGACTATATTCTGTTTATCCTGTTTATGCAATACATTTGATGTCTTTGTATGTAAATTACACATCCTCAGGACGTCATATTTACCAAACCAACAAAAACGATGTTTATTTTTTTGTTAATGTATAGTTTGTGTAAATGAGCAATGATGTAACATAACCTAAGCTTAGAAATGGCTTAAGTTCGTCTGAATTATAAAATTCCTCTTCTGCTACTTATTTGTTTTACAATGACAAATCGCTTTCATTAAATTTGTAATAATCTTGTAATCGTTTAATATACATTTATTGTCAGTGGATCGATGCATGTAAACAGAACAGGTCATAAAGTTATTAAGACTTGCACATACTACATAGCCTGTTTTCACCGTATTAAATAATATATATCACACGTATTATTCATAGTAATATACTAAAATGACTGCTTTGTGAGAGAACATATAAGTTACACGGCTTCTTACTGACCCCCGTAAGGTGTGATACAGTAAATACACATTGGAGAAGCTCGAGCACGTTATCAAACCGTGCAGGTTCCGTGAAAAGCAATATAACGAATTTAGCTTACCGAGTACAATTATTTTCTCGCAATTAACGTAATAACAAAACTAGCCATCCTGAAATTACAGACGCCAACTTGTGTACTTCCGTTAATGGATACTGACTCAGTATGGAAATAGCAACATTAGAAGCATGGCTTAACCAATGAAACACAAATTCGATGTAATATTGCTTTTGCAAAATTGATACATGCGACTTAACTGTCTGCCGGGCTTTCGAAAGAGAAAACCTCGTTAAAGGCTGCTTAGAATATTGTATGTAGTTTGATTAATATAATATATACACGACAAGAACATGAAGAGCACATTGAAATGAGAGTCACTAGCCTTATTAGAGATTTGAATTATAATAAATCTAATAGCTACTATAGATGAATATTGTGACAATATATAAACATAATCGCACTGCTTTTCTTGTAATCGCCATTTCGGCTTGTTGATCACAGATATAGATCAAACAATGAATTTTAAGATTTATGTTGGCACATGCACTTTGCAATTTCGTTTATTTATGAGACAGGCAGATATGCGAATAATTAGATGTCTATTATATTTGCAGTACATAACTGGCCTCCTGGTTGAACATTACCCGAATTGTTTCACGATACTACATTGGGTTACATTGTCGTCAGATTGTTGGAATAGCACCTGTATTTTGAAACAATCATCTGAAAAGAAAACCTGTCCACTTCATCTAGAGAAATATATCGAATGATTGCAGATTTGTTTTACATGACTGTTTCATAAGTTATTTGTTTTAGATAGTATCATCAGAAAGCATAGACAATCAGACATGACACCGAATTAAAAACTAATATTATGTCACAACATTTTCGGACTCCAGTATCTGTTATGTTTTCGAACTGATCTAAACAAAGCGAATAATATGTTTTGTTACACGCTTTTGATGGATTGTGAACTCACACCTATAAAACATACAAACTTCAGATCACATTTACAAAACTACTGTGTTGTTATCGATAGTAAGGGCACAATTGCATACCCATAATATTCACACTTCGTTCTTAATAATTTAATTTATATTATACCATACTCGTATATTAACCCGAGCTCGTGAAAGGAACCCGGCAACATTTGTTTTTATATTTTATTTTCTGTTGGTCGTATCATGGTGGGAAATGAGGAGTTTTCATTGATAACACCATTTTCTGTTCGGTCTGGAATATTCATTCCTTAATGCAAAGTCATTACCAGGAGACGATTTCATATCCAAGCCATTAATCATGGACTAATTGCGCGGGAAATTTATCCGGTTTTGTCCAAACAAACCTATGCTTGTAATGGTAATGAAATACCCACAGACGCTTCAGTAAAAAGTATTGCTATTGTCTTCTTTCCAAATTAAACAAACCACTTCCTGAGACTAATAATGGTCGCATACATGCGGTTTACATCCATTAGCATTACGACGATGACTTTCGTTTATTTTACAAAGTTATTTTGCACTTAATCCTCATTCAGCAGAGCTAATTGATATTGCATTTTTATTACACGTATAATGGCCATCTATATTCTCGCGGTATTGAACGTTCACATAAAAATAAAAGCTGTACAAAATACTAATTTTATAAATTATGGAATTCTTTGTGGAAATAAACTTATTCGCCGCTGATATCCATCTTATTTTATTAAAATATAGTGTTAATATTGCGTGTAAGGCAGTAAAGACACAGTAGTATCCCCATGTTGCGGTGCGTGATGCCATATTGGCATTCTCGCGGTAAGTAGGTAAACAGGCTGTATGTCACTTAATCACAGTTTGTCTATAATATCTGACACTAAAATGCAATTTTGCAACAGTAAAAACTATTATATAAATAAAACTTGAAATTTACATGTATATTTATAGTTCAACCATCGTATGAACTGCACCACTGTCAAAAATCAGTCCTCTGGACATTGGATGCGCGTAAACGGGATTTCCCTTCATAGCAATTTAACATGTGTTTAGTAATGCATAACAAATGGCGAAAGAGACTCAGCGAAAAGGGAAAGTGAGAACAGAACAAGTCTAAATAATTAAAAATCAGGTAAAACACTAAACATTTAAACAACCAATACCGTTAAATTGGGTGAAAACATGTTTTAAACAACTACAAGTTACCAAAATATTGGTCATGATCACAGATAAACATGTTTTCTCACAGCAAACGGAAATTAAGTCACGAATTATGACGGGTTAACAGCATATAGGGGTGTAATTGAAATACCGCGGAATAGCGATACCGCGAGAATACCGATGCCGACTATACCGGTAATACTTTAACGTAGAGATAACAATACGTTTTACGTTGGAATAGCAGAGCTTTACTAGTAAAATGCACCCGCTTTTTCCATGTAATTTATTAATGTAGTCAGATATTGCCATCAGCATTCTCGATTGTTTGTAAAAATACACTTAAATTATATCAATCACAATGATTAAAAAGTATACAAGTTAGAAACATGACAAGGCATTTAACGAGATGATCCCAATGCTTGCCATGAGTTCATGACGATTTGAACTTATTTATTACCTATTATCAACCGGAGTTTTAATTCGTTTATATTTGGAAGAAAGCAGAGAATTAAGTCGTACATAATACTAACTGTTACTGTAATGGATACGTATTTTATGAGCCTTGTAATGAATTGGCGCTAACGATAAGGTTGAATAATGCGTAATAACAGTCACCGTTGTTTGCAATTTTACGTGTTATGTCGGCGTGAAAAGAGTCCATAAATGCAAAGTGTACTTATTCACACAGACTAGTTATATTTATATTTCTGAATTAAAAGTATTGTTGACGATATATTTGCTAAAACAGTACCAACCTTCAGTTATAAGGTAACACAACTGATCACACAGCTAAAGTGTCGAAAATGGGACCAGTTGTTATGCTGTCCCTTTAACTTTCTCATTTCTATATGATTGCACATACCATTTTCAGAATTGATATTTATACAAATGAGAACAAAATCAGTTATCATGATACTGTCTTTTTCTCTATGGACTGTATTAACGATTAATAGTAATTTGCAAACTTTTTACGGCACATTTCCTGACGTTGCATATTTACATTAATTAAGTTCATTCAATTCTATCCCGGAAAATGCACTTATGTCATTGCTGATTCATTATCCAATTATTCCTAAAGCAGATAACTCAGCGAACAAAGATACCGTTATTTCAGAGGCTGTTCAGCATGTGCATATATAAATCTAAACCAGTTTGCATGAGTGTCTACTTTGGGACGCTTTAATTCTAATTTAACAGGCTTGAACTTATATTTGCAAATTAATACATATTCTGTGTTTCTTCAAACGAATAAAACATGTATTATTGTAATGACACATTATCCAGTATTGCACAACAAGTACACACACATTTGTTGACCACTTAATGAATTAATTAATAAATTATTGGTACGCTTTTAAAATAAAATGTTATCGATCATGAGGAGAACGACGTTAATCAAAATGCTTTTGATTTTTTTTTTCAAACTGAATAACGTTATCACATAAGCAAATCGGAGTTCCGTCAACATATGCAACTGTTCTCAAAATGTATAATTGTTTTTACAATGCTTATCCAATTTGTTTTTTATTTAAGAACACGCCTGGAAAAAATTAGGAAATTCCAACAACATTATCAGGGATGCAATTGTTTTAACCGTCCTCTTGTCCTTACTTTATAGCCTGTGACCAACTTCATACACAATGCATGAAACAAAACATACAAACAACATTACACATTAAACTGATTTAAGCTGGGGTCACTGCATTTGAAGGTAAAATGCAAAAAAATGAGGGTTTAAGCCGGTTTTACCTGAACACAGTAAAAGTCGATCCACACGAAAATCAACAGCATTACTTCATTGGCCTAGTTTTAACACTCTCAGCAAATAATATTCAATTCTGCTTTTAGCTGAGATCCATTAGTTGCTACAAAAACAAAAACAGCAGGATAAATTGATACCGTCACAAACATATCGTTCTCCCTAATATGAGGTTATTGAATCTAAACGACCGTGTTTTAGCTGAATGTCATCTTTTTCTCCTTTAAGCACTAACATGATATATTTTAACCGAATTGTACGGATAGATCATTTGTATATTTATTATGCATGCATGTGTTTTTGACATTTAATTTCATAGCGTGTGTACTTTGCTTAGCGTGAGTCACAGAATGCAAGTGCGCTAAGGAAACCTTATGATGCCTTTTCGTAAGTGAGCACTCACGCAACGAAAAACAACCAGACAACAGCAATAACATAACATTATTATTCTACCTGCATTCCTGCATTACGCAATCGTATTTTATAAAATATTTCATTAAACGACTTATTTTATGATAAGCTATTAGTCAACATGATATTTGCTGATCTGCACACATCCAAAAAAATCCATTTTGCGTTGAAAAATACTCGTTAACAATTCATAAAGAGGATCGAAACTGAACAAAACGTTGTAAAATATACATGTAGATGTTATTCGGATTGCACGCTTTTAAGTTTAGCCCCTATTTCAAGCAAGCTTAATATCTTCCAAATGAATCAATTGCTAAAGCTTGAATAACATTTCCTCTGATGCAACATATGCATCAAAGAGATTTGTGTATAATTTATAAGCTTCAATCGCATGTTCAGAGAATTTCCTGTTACATGCATTTGATGTTAAATGTACAGACTAGGCCTAATACTGATGTTTTAACTTCAACAAGTACACACTTATTTTCCTTTGGTCTGTTTGACAATCATTTCTTCATTTCGCCCGTTTGTCTGTTCGTCCGTCAGCCCAAAACTGAAATAGCTCTAAAAGTGCTTAGATATGATCAGGAAATAGAGTTTACACATTAATAGTGATGACGGGATTATGCATGACCTTTAATTATTGAAGAGGTCGGAGGGTAGGTGAGTGTTACTTAAAATAGAATAACATTTACAAGTAGGAAAACTGTAAAATTATATGAAAGATATCCTCATGAATACACACAAAGAGCAATGTGAGTTTATATATTTTTTTAAAGAATACAAATCTTCACTGAGTGTTTTAAACTTTAAAAACACGTGAACCGTAACTTTATCTCTATTACAAAGTTTCTCTTCAAATAATTTATTTGAAGTTTCGCTGCGGTTATATTTTTATATTTACAGACACGCGGTTTATTACACAACATTACGCATGCATATAACAACATTGTAATGCACGATACCAATTTATTCTGTTAAATACTCCTGTATTGCTTGCAATAGTTTTCAAGTTTGTTTTCAATGGTTTCATACAGGCATTAACAATTGTTATGGTTGAATACTAAAAGGTCACCGTCTGAAGACCTTTCCCGAGTTATAATTATGCTAAAACCGTTCAACTATATTCAACCGTTGAATAGTTTTCATTTTAGGGCACACATTAGGATTGTTCTGCTGCGATGCACTCAAGTCCAATTTAGATGACATTTCGTTTCGGGAAAGCACGCATTTCAACTAACCAGTACATATATGTGCAAGAAAGTCAATGCTAGTTGTTTCAGCATTTCACAGCTTAAAGAGTGCCTTTATACATCAACCGTGAGACTTTAATGTAAACATATGAATATATAATACAAAACTTTATGACTTCTGCCATAAGTACCTTTATATCAGAAACGGATATTGTTGACGGATATTCAATAAAAGTTTTATAAATAACATTTTCTTTCACTATAAATCATATGGTTTTATAAGTCCGATATACATGTTAGATCTTGTAAAATGCACCATTTGTAAAACACAAAGCAGTTGCATAATAAATTTCTCTTATATTCAAATTGAAGTTATGAGCCTGCTTAAGGCTTAACGTTAAAGACCTACACATACCCATGATATTTAACCAATGTTATGACATGTTTAGTTAATAACTACAATTATACAATTATGCGTTCAACTGAAGGGCATGTATAACAATAATTTTGCAATTCATGCATGTTTGTACACATGCAAAAGGCAATTGAAGACATTTACAAAACGGTTCTCATTTTCTTTTTATCTGGTGAATGGTAGTTCAAAAGTAGAATAACAATTTGGTCAAGAGTTACAAAACGTGTTTATTTGTCTCCTGCCAATTTTAATTTAAACTGATAAAATTTAATTTAAAAAAGTGATACCTCCATATAATATCAGATAATATCAGTTTATGTTGAAGGGGCATTATACGGTACACATTAAGATATTAACAAATTACAATTTACACAAACAAATCTATTAACTTGATCTTCGTCAAGAGATGCGAAATATTGTATCATGAGTCACATTTATTAGTCCCCGTACAAAATATTCATAGTCACACTTGTTAACATTTTAGTCAACTATCTAAAGTTAAGGTTTTTAACCGAACATTTGTATTGAATACACGCACAATGGCATAAGTGTTTCTATATATTCATTAAGTCTGAGTATACGACGTCGTTATAAATAATGTAAAACATGAACAGATCTTTATGCTAAATACTTTTCTTTATTTATTTTCAAAGTCAATAGTCATCCATGTGGTATGCACTACACATCATCAACGATCACAAGACTTGCAGCGGTTCTCATAACCGGACTGAAAAAAAAAGAAAATAGTACGTTTTTGTTTCACTTATGTCCCATTATGTACCATTGGTGACAATGATATAAATAGAGGATTATCAGAGGCTTCATAACGAATGATAGTTACGTTGACGCAACCAAAATTAACGAAGGGAGACAAAAACATAACACAACGAATAACAATGATCAAAATGAATACAACTGCATAACAAGACGTCTATGTAGTATTGAATTAATTCCGTAGAGAAATAAAATATCTCTCTTGACAAATCGAATCAAGCCATTAATAAAGGGCGTGAGACATATCATGCATACACCGTAGCAGTGGCAAACGCCCCAGCGTTTTCCTTCCTACGAACGGCAACCCCCGCGACTGCATCCGTCATCACAACTTCTGATGAACAGATAAGCTGAAGACAATGTGACACCAAGTAGTAAACGTAACAGTCGTTGAAGTAGTAGTATAATAAATAGTAGTAGTAAAAGAAATACACAAAGTAGTAAAAGTAGAAGTAGGAATAGTAGTACAACCACAACTACTACCGTTAACAATTTTAATATAGAATACGAATAGGTATGCAAGTATTTTTTCACTAACCCAAATCTCTTTTTTTGTCTCTGCGCCATTTACCAGAGCCACGACCATGGAGAATACGAACAAGTATGTGATATTGTTGGTAGCCATTGCTCCACAGAAAGAATTACAAAATTATATCATGCTGCTCCGAAGAACGCTTATAAAACCAAAGCAATACCCGCTTTGGATCCGGGTTTTTTTTTTCACACTATAAAAAATCTTCAGTAAGAAAAACATGTATACTACTGTTGTGCAGATAAAACTATTTAAAAAAAACTAAATAAAGAAAAATAAGCGTGACACTGTCTACATCCGGTTTTGTCATACCACGCTTATTCGCCGATTTAAAGAGAAATGCACCTTCAAATGTACCAGTCGTAATATGCATCGTGTAAAAGTTGCAAAAAATGGGCCTTAACCTCGATGTTAATGCAATTATATTATGATACAAATGTCGGCTTGCAAATAAACAAATACGCATGTATAGTTCATTTGGTATAGCTCGACAATAATCACCAGACACTCGTGCATTCCATTAGCGCACACGCATGGATGGTTCCCTACATTTATTTTGTTCGTGAATGTTTTGCATGCGTTTAATTTAAATATTACAATATACTTTATTTCGTGGAACTATTTTTTTCATTTAAGCAAATTGGTAAAATATCAAGACACATGGCGCATATGCATGTTATTGTATTGTGCTCATTTAAAGTAATTTCATTGAGGTATGAACACAATCAATTTTCTTAAAACCGAAAATGTGTAACATAATAAACATTTATTCAATTATAAATGATGAAGCGTAAATTTAAATCTCATTTTTCTCCCTTCTAGTTTTAAACTTCGAGAAGTGAAATTTACAAAGCCAACAGCACATAACATTGCACGTTCCGAAGTAAGCCTACATTTAAATATAAATGATTTTTTAGCCATCATTTTGACAATGCGGTTGTGGTGCGATCTGGGATAACAAAATTGTTGCTTTTTGAGCAATAAATAAATCAGCAAATCGGGTAAAAGGCAAGTAACGTAATGGTTATCATAAAACAACCACATTCTTTTCACCTTTTTACCAATATTTATCGTATGTATTATGTACGTTCGGTGTGAATGCGCAACAATGTTGATAATGTTGGCAAATCCAAATTTGTTTCTAATTTTATTATTATTTAATGAAACTTCGAAATGGATTACGAAAGTATAAATCCTTTTCACTTTCGATAAATCTTTTTTTTATAACATTTATATTATACATTGACAAATAAGTGTAACAACAACAAATGAGTAATTGATCTTTTTGTCTATTTAGGACATATTGAAACGTAAATGTGCCACAAGTACACGGATACCTATGATAAATGTCACTTGAAAAATAAATAAGTGTTGTGTAACACGAATGTGAATAAACCATATAAACTGTAATAATAAATGGCGCAAAAAGTCTTAATAAGAAAGAAGGTTAATACAATATTTTTCATTTTTTAAAAATGCTCATTTGTTCAAATTTACTTACAAATCTCATCATGCAAGGTAAAAACATCGGCCGGACAAAAACATCTTCTTTACCTATATGCATGTGAGGAATAGCTTCACATTTACGTGACAAGTGTGGCCTTGCCCCTTAAAAGATCATTAAGTGTTTTGCATAACGACATGATCGGATATTTATTTGTGCTTATTTATTTCGAAATCATAATATGTACCATAAAGTAATAGGCTTGACGGGAACATGTATTTTAACTTTATCCATACACATAATGTGTTCACAGTTCAAATGTACACTTTGAGCTTACGACAGGAAGTCTTGATATGATGAACTTATTATTCAGACTCGAACACACTGCACTGTCGCCATTGTGCAAAGAGCGTCGCAGCCAAATATAAAAAGGTTCCATTAAACGTGGTGTCTCGATTTTTCTAATCATATCAACGGAAACTTATAACAATCCTTTCTGAGAATGCATAAATAATAAAAAAAAAAACATTTTTGAAACTCCACCCACAAACGATCATGGTATCTTGATGATGGAAGCATAACGTGATTTGTATGTCTTTCCTTCCGTCTTTTGCTTCATGACAGGTTAAGTAGATTGTTTCGTTTTGACTAGCATTATCACCTCTTGATATAGCACATGAGTACTTAAAAGCTCTAAAGACCATCCATAATCTACCCATTTCATCCAACCACAGTTTGGCCTTGACCTTCTTCTGTCCGTCTTTCAACCAACAACTTAAATAACTCAACAAGTGCATAAGTAATGATAAGATAATATAGTTTACATATATGGAGTTATGACGGGAATATGAATGACCCTGATTTTTCCAGAGGTAGAGGGGAAGGTGAGTGTTACTTAAATATAATCTCACTAACTACGAGCAACAAAATGTATGTAAGATATCGTTGTGAATATACATGAAAAGCAATATGAGGTTACATGTTTCTTCACCGAGAGGACACTTGCTTTGTTTTTTAACTTCGAAGTAAACCTTAACCTATGCTAAAATGCTATAATAAAGTTTCTTCCAGCTGAAGCGGAAGTTTCACTTCGGTTATATATTGATACAAATGGAATTGTGTTATGATTATGAAACGTAACGCATTCATAGGACAACATAGCGGCAAAACACGATCGATTGAAAATTCATCTGTTGAAAACGCCTGTATTGCTTGCAATAGGGTTCAATTTGTTTTCTGGTTTATACAGGCATTTACCAGTTTAAGGCGCTCATGTCTCTATAATAAACAATACTGCATCTAATGTACCTCACAAATCCAATACAAAATGTGTCCATAGTCTGTAGATTTTGCCTGGAGCAATAATGATGCTGAATCGTATAACTTTTGTAATTATAAGGCACACATTGGGGGATTATTTTGCTGTGATTCACGCAAGCCTGGTATTTAGATGCACCTAGTTTCGAGAGAGCACAATATTAAACTTTCTAGTTCACGTAAAAGTGTAAGTTTAAGAAAGGCATTGCTTGTTTTCAAGCATTTCACGGGACACATATTTTACATCAACCTTGATAGTTTAAGTATGTATAACATGCTATACAATAATTATGTTGATGCCATTTGTATGTAAACATCTGAATATATAATATACGCCTTATGTTTCATATGCATCTTTATATCAGAATTATTGTTTGCTGGCGGATATTTACCAACAGTATAAATAACATTTTTTTTTGCTATAAATCATATCATATCATAAGTCCAATGTACATGTCCTATCTATTAAAATGACACCATTTGTAAAGACAAAAAAGTAGGAACATTATTTGTCCTATCTTCAATTTGACGTAATTAGACTGGTAAAAGGCTAAAAGGTAAAGACCAAAACATATCCAATTACATTTAACCAATGTTATGGCATATGTATGACATATGTAGTGAATAAATAAAAGTATACATTGTTTTCGTTCAGCTCTAGGGTATGTAGGAAAATAAGTTTGAAATGCACGCATGGCTTAACAACTGCAAAAGAAATTGAAGAAACTTAGACAATTTTTTTCATGTTCGTGTTACCTCGTCAATGGTAGATCAATGGTGGAATAAAAATTGTGTAGAGAGTGGCCAAACGTGTTTATGTGTCTCCTGCCAATTGTAAATTCAAGTTATGGAAAGTGTTTTTTTCAAATTAATACGTCCGGATGATATCAGTTTATTTTACTGGGGCATAAAACGAAAAATCTCCAAATTGTAACAAATAAACAAATACTCAAAACAAAAGATTCACTGTTTTCCTTGTAAAGCGATTTCAAATATGACGCAACATGACTTACATGTCCCTTTTAACAATAATTATAATCACATTTGTTCACATTTCATTTAACTATATTATGGTCAACTGAATCTTTGAATTCAAGACATGCATAATGTAAGCCATTTCATACGTTTTTTTTCTAGATATTCATTCAGTATGATTATAAAACGTAGTTATAAATAACTGTAGAACAAAAACAGATATTCATGTTATTTACTTTGCTTTATTATTTTTTCAAAGTTAATTGTCTTCCATATGGTATGCACTACACATAATTAAAGATCACACTTCGTTCAGCGGATCTCATAACCGGACTGAAATAAAAGAAAATAGATAGTTTGTGTTTCCAGTATGTACCAGTTTGTAAAATTGGTCACACTGATTTAACTTCAGGTTGATCAGGGGCGTCATACGATATGGTAATAACGTTGACATTTTAACGGACACTTGTACGCGATTGATACCACTCAGAAATAACGAATGGAATCATGAAACACAATTACGCAACGAATAATTATAATCATTATAATAATTATAATCATACAATGCATTACGAGACGTCTATGTAGTATTAAAGTAAACATAAAGAGTATGAACAATAACAAATAGTCATTTCACCTCTCTTAACCATTTAGATTACGCCATTAACGCAGCAGATGAGATATATCGTGCTTACACAGTAGCAGTAGCAAACACCCCAGTATTTTCCGTCCCACGAACCTCACCCCCCGCGACTGCATCCATCATCACAACTTCTGATGAACCGATAAACTGAAGACATACATATGATTATGTAATGTGGAACCAAGTAGTAGAAGTATCAGTAGAAGGATTCGTTAAAGAAGAAGTAAAATTAATACTAGTAATACTAGTAGAACACGTATTAGTTATAGTAGAAGTATACCACGCTCATTTGCCGATTTGACAGGATAGCACCTTAAAATGCACTAATCGTCATCTACGAACGTTGCAACATGTGGGCTGTAACCTCGATGTTAATGATGTGCTATCCTAATACAAATGTCGGTTTGCATAGAAACGATTACAAATGCAGTCGTGCATTCCATTAGCACACACGAATGGATTGTTTCCTATATGCATTTTATTCGTACTGCATAAGTTAAATTAAAATATTGCAATATACCTAGTATTCCAACACGGCACGTGCAATCTTTCATATTAACAAAGAAGAAAATCGTCCATGGGTTATACTGCAATAATTATGGGCGGAGCTTATACACTGACAGCACGCGCTACATGACTGACCAAAACATGCCGATACATTTTCCACCAGCGTAATAATCCGGTATTTTATGAATGAAAGTAACGTGACAAAATACTAAGCTATGAAAACACATGCGTAACATTAACACAATTTCCCATGAATTCCAGCACAATTAATAAAAAATATCAATAAATAAATCCAAAAATAGAAACCACTACCTGTTCACAAACACGTGAAACACCATGTGTAACTGAATAACGGATGAAGATGAGAAGTTGAGTAAACACTATTTGTAATTTGTTCTTGTTGTACAGTATCGTTAATTAATTCCAATTTTACTGTAAAATATACTGTGTTGTTATCGTTGTAGTTGTAACACTCTTGTGTTGATAAAAATGTACAATGTACACATGTACACTGATCACATCTAAGTTTACACAAGTTGTTGTTGTTCTTATTTAAGAAAAACGGGTGAAAAGACCACTTTTTCTTCCATCCAGTTTGGCTTTTATTGAGGGAGGCGATCTGATCGACAAAAATGCCGAAAGTTGTTTTTATGGGCGGAACTTCACATGAAGTAGTACGCAAGAAAAATTAGATTCATTGTATAAATCTTAAGTAAAAACCGTGTAAGAATCGAAATAATTCTTTTACGTTATAGTTTGTNGTCCGAAGTATGACTAAATTACATTTCCTGGGCTACGTGACATATTAAAAGTTGTGAAAAGTAAAATAGTCATTATACATTTCATGAATTACTTAAATATCCTTCGTTCTTCTGCAAATCAGTGACAGAACCAGAGAACAACACTATATTTCGTGCTTAATACTGCGTTTGCTTTACGCTCTGGAACGACAATATTAATGTTTTTTTAGCAATTATTTTGACAATGCGGTTGTGGTGCGCTCTGGGATAAAATAATTTTTGCTTTTTAGCAATATATTAATGAGCATATGAGGCAACAGGCAAGCATTGTTATGGAAACCACATTTTTTGAACCTTGTTTACCATGATTTATCGCCTGTTCATTCGGTGTGAATGAGCAAGAATTTAGTAGATGTTGGAAAATCAAAATTAGTTTTTTTTAATTGTATGATTATTAAATGAAACTTCGTAAAGGCTTCTACGATCATATACATCCTTTTCACACTCGATATATCTTCTTTCCATAATGTTTAAATTATACGCTGAAAAATAGTTTGTAACAAAACAACTGAATTATAGATTTTTGTCTTTTTATTACATATTAAAACTCAAATGTGCCAAAAGTACATGGATACCTATGCTAAATGTAACTTGAAATATAAATTAGTGCTGTGTGACACGAATGTGAATACACCATATAAACTATATTAATAAATGGGGCAATACGTCTTAATAATGCAGAAGGTTAATATAATATTTGCATGTTTCAAAAATGTTAGCACACATCATGCCTACTACCTTTATATTTTCCTGAACGTTAAGTCAAGCGACATAGATGATGAATACTAAGGGGTTTCATGATAAAATGCCCATTTGTTCATATTTACTAAATAATCTCATATTGCACGGTAAAGATATCGGCCGGACAAACACATGTTCTTAACCTGTATCAATCATGTGGAGAATATATACACATTCACGTGACACGTGTGAGCTTGACCCTTAAAAGATCATCAAATGTCTTGCACGATGACATGATCGGATATTTATTTGTGCTTATTTATTTCGAAATCATAATTTGTATCATGGGTTAATAGGCTGGACATAAACAAATATTTGCACCTTATCCATACAAATAATGTGTTTACAGTTCAAATGTACACTTTGAGCTTACGACACGAAGTCTTGTTTTCTGCCGTACTGTACTGTTTTGGCAATTGGTCACTTGCCAGAAATAAAGGACCACGAAGGTATTTTAAATAGAAATGCAATAATGCTGGAGATTCTGAAGTTTCTCTTTTTTATATTGATACGATGAAATTATTATTCAGACACGAACACACTGCAATGTCGTCATTGTGCACACATAGCGTCTCAGCCAAATATAAAAAGGTTCCGTTAAACGTTGTGTCATGATGATATAAATATTTAAACGGAAACGTATACAAATGATTTATGTGAATGCAGAAATAATATAAGAACAATACAATATAAAAATAAAAATAAACAATAATGTTGAAATATTCACATTAAACTCCGCACATTTCAAACATAATACCACCATCCGATAGAACTTTTTTAACTCCGCCCACATTTCGCCTCTAAAGTAAGTCTAGACATCACTCTAAACAACACATTTTATTAAATTATATATTATTCATGTAAATTATTGATTAACATACAATCTGAACATAAATTATATGTTACTCTGACTTTAAAGAATGTAGTTGTGACATGTATTCTCTAAAAACCCTACGAATAACGTTACCATACATAAAACGATTTTGAAAAAAAAACAACAACACAAGAATAATAAACTTAAAGACGTTGAGCAGCATAACAAAGCTTTTGGCTTTCTTTAAAGCGTAAGTCATTAATTGCTTTCCAAGTTCTAGATTAAGCTGGTATTGAAAGACTGTTTGGTGTCGAAAAATTTAGATCCTTATGATCACAACGATAATTTGTGTTGAAAGAGAAAATGTAGGTGTTGTCCGACAAAGGTTGTTGATAAGCTTTAAACTTCAAACGAATTGAATGTTTAAGGAATTTGAAACAAACCCTTTTAAAAAAAGTATCCTTATGAGTGCTGTGCGTTAGAAAACGATGGCAACACTAATGGTAACGATTATACTTGCAATGAAAGGTTGACATGCAATCGCTTACGGCTAAATTTCTATATCTGAGTGAAAGCGCGCTTGGGAAGGTTTGACCTTCAGTTATAGTTCTAGTTAAGCAAGCCGTAGATTAACTTTAAAGCATTGTCATTTGATGTCATACACTCTTTGGTATTTGCAATGCACTCACTGAATCATAGATAGGTTAAAAAAATCACATTACAATGTGTTTTCTTAGCAGGATGTAAGAATAATTACACGCCTGGGGTTGTACATTAACGGAAATTTGCCATCGGCTTTGCACGCCGTTTTTAGGAATGGCATTTCACGCGTTCAACAATATGTGACAACATCAGTAATAATTATGTAATGGTTTTCATTCAGCTGTATTCACAACTAATTGTGGGCATCTCTAAAACAGATTCTTGGAAAGTCTTCACATTGGATGTCATGTGTGTCATAGTTATTCCCCCGTTTTGTCACTGATAAAAATGACATGTTAGTACGAAGAATTCATTATCAATTTTTCGACCTAGTGACGAGACATCATATTGTTTTGTTTTTTTTTATAAATAAAATTGCACGTCAGTACTTTACAATGCAGTATTTACATTTTGGAAAAACATAATGCACGTTTTGTTGCAATCAATATAGGATGCGTATCCTATAAATCTTGTTTATGCAATTAATGTGATGTATTTTTATGTAAACGACACATTCTTATGACGGCATATTTACCAAAACAAAACACAGGATGTTTACTGTTTGTAAATATATATTTTGTGTAAATGAGCGATGCTGTAAGAGAACTGAAGCTGAGCAATGGGTTTAGTTCGTCTGAACTGTGAAATTCTTCTTCTTCTACGCATTAGTTATAAAACGAAAAATCGTCTTCATTTCATTGTAATAATCTTTTAGTCGTTAAATAAAACGTTATTGTCAATGGATCGATGCATGTAAACAGAACAGGTCATACAGTTATATGGACTTGCACACACTACATTGACCGTATTCACCGTATAAAAATATATCAAAGTGTACTTTGCAAAATGAAGTGATTATAAATAATCACACGTATTGTCCATACGTTTAGTAATAAAATAACATTGCTGCTTTAGAAATGAAGCAATCGGAATAACAAGAACAGGACTTGACTTATTCGTTACACGGCTTCTTACTGACCCCGTAGGGTGTGATAAGGGTAAGTAAATTAAAATTTGACAAGCTCGAGCACTGCATCACACCATGCAGTGTCAGTGAAAAGCCATATAACTCATTTGTCTTACCGAGTACCATTATTTTCCCAATAATACATATCTTACTATATATAGTAACAAATTTGTACAGTTGTTTATGCCATTATCACCATTGCGGGGCCGATGATAAATAATCGGCCCTCAGAATCGGATCGCGCGACGTCAACTGAACAAAATGGCGTCCACATTCAGTCTTTTCCAACGGTGATTAATAAAATTAAGCCATACATCAACGAAATAATAAAAAAATGATAATTAAACGTAGCACACAGTTGAAATAATGAAAAATATCGATTGCAATTGAAAGTGTAAAATAATGTACTTTTCAGTTGATTAGATTGATGCAACTATTTGAGCTTTAAGTTTAACAGGAATCATCCAACATCAACATTTAGTAAACGACACTCTAACCTCAATGAAAACTTTAATCCCATGCTTATAATCACAAAATTACAACGTATTGCACTTCCATTTTCTGTTTTTGCATCCCTTTATCAAAATTTATTTTAAACTTCGCTTTTTGAAACGTTTTACGAAATCGAATGACTGCTCGGCGTGATTTATTTTATTCCTCTTGAAGCTTCCCATTTTAAATTACAAACACCCGGCCAATAAATGTCGTAATCAGTTGAATGAAAACATAAGTACGGAAAGCTGGTTCGGTAATAATTTTAAGTGAATGAACAAAATGTTATTACACAATGCAGTAGAATCTCAAAACATGTGCCCATCTATCATTTAGTTTTAAAGTAAGAAATATATTATAGACGTTAAGACACGGCTGAGCCGGGCCGGGCAGTGATAATCGGCCCCAGGTCGCAAACGGCACTCGGGCTAAAGCCCTCGTGCCGTTATGTTCCCTGTGGGCCGATTATCACTGCCCGGCCCGGCTTAGCCGTGTATTATCCTCTAAATATAAACGTTACTACAACGCACAAATATCAATCCTGTAATTACCTTACGTCATTATGTTTACGTCCGTAACGTCATTTTACGTTTACGACTGGATATGAAAAGCTACTGAATTAATGTGAAAAAAAAACAATACCTTAAGCATGGGGCCTGGATTAACCAATGGAATACAAGTTTTATGTTCAGGTAATACTATTTTTGAACAACGGATACATGCGATTTCACAATTACGTTTAATAGACATATGAGAAGTTTCTCATAAATAAGCCCTTATAACAGTCGTACATCCTAACTTACTTAAGAACACGAACCAGAACGTTTATAACATAACATATATGTTTGTAACATAATCGTTTGCAAAACATATTATATCCCATCAAGAGACACTAGTTAAAAATGAAGTAGTTATTGCAGCCCTGTTCACTTCTTTATATTAAGTAAATCTAAGCTCACCCATGTTATGTTCAAGCCCACTACATGTATATTAGAACGGCAATTTATATCAAGTCATTCTTCTGTTATTTGGGTACAGCATTACATGTATTATTTGAACGGGAAGGAACTTGTATTGTTATATTTTAGCATTAAGACTTTATGCATATGCATCAATCTTTGATAGACTAATATTCAACAAAATTGATATGTGTAATATTGTATTTAAAATCAAAGTCCGTCTGTGCACACATACATCAATTTGATTTCGGCACTATTTTAAATATCCATTTATCGCTGATTCAAAACTGGAATAATATAATACACGAGCATGACTAGCTTAGACATCCATGACATGATCGATGTCAATAATATCTTTTAATATTAGAATACCAGACCGTAATGTTCACTTTTACACATTGGTTTTCATGAAATAGCCATTTCTGTATGTTGGTAACAGATGTATATTAAGCTGTCATTTAAGAGTTGGTATATGCAATAATAATGTTATGGAGCAATACTAATACAATTTTCTAACAAACCAACAATGTTGCAGTAGTTATAAGTAAAGGCCCACTCACGACATAAAACATGGTTTTGTTCGTTTTGAATATTTCATTTTCTTTCAACATTGCACATCAATAGACTTGCTAAGACTCTCAAACTGTGTGTTATGATAATTGTAAAATTACCTTGAAATTGGATATAATAAAACTTAACTTGTTTCTATACTGTTAAAAGGGCTTTCGGAAGAGAATACCACGTTGAAGGCTGCTGACGATAGTTTATGTATCTTGACATGCGAGTCCCTAACGTTATGAGATATTTGAATTATAATTAATCTGATATCTAATTAAGAGGACGTCATGTTTTTACAATACATCAACATACTCGAATTGGATTTCTTTAAATCGCCATTACTGTTTGTTGGTCACGATTTATATCCAACTCTGAATTATGAGATTTATGTAGGTTCATGTAATGTGTCATTTTGTTTATTTATGAGACAGGCGGATACGCGAATAATTAGGTATCTATTATATTTGCATTTTATAAATGACTTCCTGGTTATACATTACAAAAATGGTTTCACGATACTACCTTAGGTTACATTTGTGTCAGATTGTTGGAAAGGCAGCTGTGGTCTGAAACATTCGTCTGATATGTGGCGTGTTCTGACACAACTGGGCAAAATGCTTGTGCGTAAATTGTCATCCCAGATTAGCCTGTGCAGTTCGCACAGGCTAATCAGGGACGACAATTTCCGCTTTATGGTATTTTTGGTTTAAATGTTGTCTCTTCTTAGCGAAAATCTAGTTTAGTTTAGGCGGTAAGTGTTATCCCGGATTAGCCTGTGCGGACTGCACAGGCTAATCTAGGATAACACTTTACGCACAAGCATTTTTCCCAGTTTTCCCAGAACACACCACATATAACAAAAAACATGTGAACTTCATTCTATGTATAAATCGAATGATTGTAGATATGTTTTAAATGACAATTCAATTGGTTGTTTGTCGCAGATAATTTCATCAAATTTTAAACTTATATTATGTCACAATAGAAACATTTTCCGAGTCTAGTATCTGCTAATTTTGCGTTCTGATCTTAACAAAGCGAACACTATTTTTCAAATGACTTTTACAACACTACTGTGTTTTCATCGATAGTATGGTTCACATATACATGTATACTTCTTAATGAATGACGTTTACTACAACCATACTCGTATTGTAAACAGGGCTCGTTAAAGGTATTCGGTAACAGTTGTTTTATGTTTATTTTTTTTATACATGAATACAAAGCAATTTTTGCACAGGGGCAGGTGTTAGGAAATCATTTAGTGAGTAGAGGATAAACATTATTATTTCGTTCCTGATAGGTTTTCTTGATTTTGATGGTAAATTATATTAAATACTACAACAGTTTGATGTGTGGTTTGTGGATGTAGTACAACGTATCCCCGTACATATGTCAAGGTTGTCATAGTCTAATCGTCAGAGACTGTAAGCACTTAAGCTATTTAATGTTATGTGCATGGAGCATATTTACGATCTTTATTTAAACTTTGTTGTTGACAATTGTCTGTACATGCATCGCCAAAAGATAGTTTTATATCTTTAATAGATTGCCCGTATTTCTTTGTATAATAAGAACCCCAATATCCGATACTTACGACATTAGTACACTAAAATTAAGTTTTTGGTAATCGATGCATACGTAACCGTTTTGCATTCATGTTTTCATTTAAGTCTGCAACGGTACATTGGATTCAGATACTTTTACTAACGTGTTTAGTTTGTGAATAATTCTCGTGTAAGTGTAAGGTTCGGCTTGCCTGTAACCCATTTATGCCTTGTGGACTTTCCCATCCTTCGAAATTGGATCAATTCATTTCCAAAATTAGGGATGTCTGGTATATTTATTTCTATTTTTAGAATATTTCTTACATAATTTCTTTAAGCAAACAGCAAAGACCCTGATGAGACGCCGCATTATGCGGCGTCTCATCTGGGTCTACGCTGTTTGTCAAGGCCTTTGTTCTAGACGCTAGGCATAAATGGTTTAAACCGGTTTGTATTGATCGTTCCAAGGCGGTGATCCAAGATTTGATCATTGTTTGTTTATAATTTGTATTATTAATGTAGAAACACGACGAATAATTTACACTTGATAGAGTTTTTTGAGTATCATTGTTGGCTGTATTTATGAGAAGAAAATATTATTGCAGAGGTATAATACCATATAAACCGTCGATATGACAATTTAGACTCAAGATAATAGCAATACAAATAATTAAACTATAACGAGGTCCTGATATGAGGTTGCTTTATCTAACTCCTTGCCTAAATGAGTAATAGAATTAAGAATAATTGTTATTCCGCGCACGGAATTTATATGAGTTTAGATGCATAAAGACGCATGTATTGTTTGAAGAGAAAAGACGCGCCATTCATTGTTGGCTTGCATGTTTGATATTGTATATTTCCCTCCAAGACAGACTTACATGCAAAAAAATGGATGTCTGGAGTATGTGAAATAAGATACTTATACCATCTTTGCACAAAATAAATCTATTCTATTGTCGAAACAATTCTAGAGGATACTATGTGGCTGATTTAAATTTAGATTTGTTATCATTGTTGTTCATTGTCAATACATGCTAATATTGAATCTCAATTTATTACATAAAGTGTTAAATTTATGACCAGGCAGTTATGTGGTATTTGACATATTGGTTTTCTGGAATTGCCATATATGTTTGCCGTTCATAGATATATGTTTACCTGCGGTTTAAGAGTTCTGTCGGTATATGCAATTTGCAATTTTTTATCTTGTTTATTCATGAGACAAGCGGATATGAGAACAATTAGACGTCTGTTATATTCGTATTTTTACAATGATTGTCTGATTGCAAATTGAAGAAGGTATATCATACTAATAAATGAGGTTTCATTTGCTCATACAAAATATAGAACGTGCATTGTACAGTAATAAAAAATAATTCTTTTTTATTTGATTCAACATTTGTTGAAAGACGTATTCTTGCAGTTAAAGTCACGCGACTGACAACGTCATAAATTTTGCTTTTTGGCTCTCTAATAACAATAAGTTTATTATTAAAAGTAAGTTGCTCATAGTTTAAAAGAATGAAAATGTCCCAACAAAAAATATTGTTGATTATAAAAGAATGCACAAATTATGTTCACACACGCAAAATAAAACATTAAAGAATTTTAACGCTTTTTCTTAATAATGCGTGTCTTATACATTCGATGCCAAGTATTAACATCTGAGAAGCTCTGTGGTAGCTAGTTAGCTTGTGCTTTCGAAGGTCCGGTATTGAATCGGAGGTTTTTTATCGAATCATTTTAGTGTTAATTATTTAAGACTATTGTCAATATTAAATATTCTCACAAATTCATTCTTAATTACGAAAATATGTGTTAGATTACAATTCTGAATTTATTCGCAACATTACCAAATCATCCCACTTGGATATCAGTTATTTTACTTAGTTAGTATTTGAACTAGTTAATATAAAAGGACACGTGTATAAACTATGAATTGCAAAAGCTTACGTGAATATGCTTGTTTGTCGATGACTGAAAGTTGTATCTTATAAAACCTTTATCTGGAGAGTTATTAAAGCACACACAATATTCTTTCTGTCACCATTCGGGCTATAAATTACATTCATTATAAGTTGTCAAGAGTTTTACACCCATTAACTGGCACAGTTTTCGTCTTGATTATTTCTTGATTGCATCAAATTCGCCAAAAGTTTTCTTTCTTGCCATTGTATAAAGATAACACTGTGTTGACCAAATGACCTTTATGTCCGTTGTCAAGTAAGCAAATGAAGCCTCAGTTATGTCATACCGAGATGCCAATCTTTCGAACACATTGACTTATGTGTCCTTTTCTAGGTAAACAATATAGCGTAATCAAGATGATCGAATACGAAAGTTAGCTTCATTTAATAATCAGTAATGCTAGCACCATTTTAAGTCAAGCAAAACATACGCTCTATAATAATCGACATATGTGTCCTTGCGTTAGTAAACAGACGTTGTAATTAAAAAAAGTAATTACAAAAAAGTGCAGAATTATAATACCCTAACAGATGGTATGAGGACAAGTCTGCATTAAGGAAAACAATCAGTCAGTGTGTCTGTCTGTCCAGAAACTAGTGCGGGCTACCATTTGCATTGCATAAGTATTAATACCAAAGCACCGATAGTAAAAGTTACAAGATAGTATATCGTGAACAAGAGACAGCTGGTTGCCATCAATGCTTTCTGACTTGTCTTACACAAAACGTCATCATGTATTGTTGATATTAGCTATAATCTTAAACAAAAGTCGATTTATACCAGGTGTTCATGATGGTATATATTAAGGCAAATTTAGCCCAATGTTATAGAGCTGAACACACTATCTTGATGACTTACATGAGGTTAAATTGAAACTTTGGTTTAAATGTCACATCAATCACCGCCTTGTTGTATTTTATTCTATCTCGTTAATGTCTAAACACCTCTGGGACTTGCCTAATGTGTCATACATTACCCGTGTTTGTAGGTCGACGGGTAAGGTCAAAGGTTATATATTCGTTGTGCTAACCTCATCACAAGATGAATGTTTACATTACTTCATAGTATATTTGTTAACAATGTAAAATGGTTTTAGTGTGCAAATTGAGATATTATTGGTCAAAAACTGGTTAATAACTGGTGCTATATTTCTTTGATTTGAAAGGAATGATATCTTACTTAATATTTAATAATAAATCTGTTCACCGTTGTTTCAAGTAGGTGTAAATTTTCCAAAAACTGTTCTGCTTTATAATGAAAAACACTAAGAAGTGCTGAGTGAAAAAAGTCATTTGCTCTAAAGAAAAACTAAAACAAACCACAGTCAACTGCATCGGTATTTTCATCGATCGTGTGTTATTTGTAAGAATACAAATGCCGTGTACTTATCAATTGATAATTGTCTTTGATAGTTGTACTTTTTATATTAACATCTTAACAATAGGCATGCATTTATCTTCTGTCATCCTATACTCGTTAATGTATTAGCGGGATGTTAAAACAAGGTTATAACGAGGTAATAGGCAAACATACTATTTATGTTAAACTGTTATGTTCATCCGTTCCGAATATTGTTGAATAAACTCCTCTTAACAATTGATAACTGAGTATGTAATCAACGAAGCTCTATATGACGTTTTCTCACTCATAGTCTATCATATCAACAGCATTTACCAATAAATTGGTCCTGACAAAATGGTATTGCTATCATGATATTTATATCTGTTAAATATAGTATCAGAGGTGTATCTTTGTTCGTGACATAACCAATCAAAATATTATATTCAGTTAAATTGTTTGAAAGGAAAACAGGATATGTTATCGTAGCTTGACATAACAAGCTTAACAAGTAACAGTGATCTTATATTGTTTTGACGAATGTTGTGATGCCAAAAGGAAATGATAATTATAAAAAATAAAATAATGCATGATATTTTAACAACTTTAAATTATAAACACTATTTTCCTTACAAAAAATACGCTGTGGTGAATATGTTCATGTGTAATGATAAGTTAAAAATTTGGCTAGTCTTAAAGAAAAAAAATCTGACAATACAATTGCAACATTTTAACAAAACATTAAGTATACTTCTAATATAGTTAGATTCGTTCACGACTATTAACATATTATAATGTTGTTAACCAAACCATCGTAGGGCTTAACACCGGATATACCTGGGTATAATAAAATATACACGGGTAATAGGAATTGCATCAAATGTTTAAAATGCTCTTTTCATACACCACATACATTTTGTGAAATATGGTACAAATACCAAAGACAGTTCATATCAAATCGCCATCGATATTAACAATCGGTATTTGTTATAATTTCAAAATACAGTCAAATATGAATTATAAAGTGTATATCATGAAATTTGAAAATAAAGTATTTATTTGATTTAATGATTTAATTAATTTAATAATTTTGAATTATGCATAAACGTGTGCAATATCAGTACGTATTGTAAATAAAATCCATTCCCGTTAATAAAAAATAGTCTCAATAACAGTAAAGTTTTATAGACAAAGCAAGCGCAGTAAGGAAAAGATTCGTCCAGAGGTTTTCCAGACAGAGCCAGCCCATTTAGGCAAAGATCCGACAATATGTTACCAGACATAGCTATCTCAGTAAGGCAAAGATCCGTCAATAGTTTTACCAGATAGATCTAGCTCAGCAAGGCAAATATCCGTCAAGAGTTTTACCAGACAAAACTAGCTCAGTAAGGCAAATATTCTTCATGAGTTTTACCAGACAAAGCTAGCTCCGTAATGCAAAAATCCGTCAAGAGTTTTACCAGCCAAAGCTAGTTCAGTAAGGCAGATATCTGTCAATGGTTTTACCAGCCAAAACTAGTTCAGTAAGGCAGATATCCGTCAAGGGTTTTACCAGACAAAGCTAGATCTGTAAGGCAAAGATCCGTCAAGAGTTTTACCTGATAAAGTTAGATATGTTAAGTACAGATCCGTCAAGAGTTAAATCAGACAAAGCTAGATCTGCAAAGCACATATCCGTCAAGAGTTTAACCAGACAAAGCTAGCTCAGCAAGGCAAATATCCGTCAAGAGTTTAACTAGACAAAGCTTGATCTGTAAGACAAAGATCAAAAGCAAAGATCAGTCAAAAGTTTTACCAGGCAAATCGAGCTCAGTAAGGAAAATTTCCGTCAAGAGTTCTACAAGACAAACTAGACCTGTAAGGCAAAGATCCGTCAAGAGTTTTACCAGACAAAGCTTGCTCAGTAGGCAAAGATGTGTCAAGAGTTTTACCAGACATATCTAGCTCAGTAAGGCGTATATCCGTCAAGACTTTTACCAGACAGGGCTAGCTCATTGACGCCAAGATCCGTCAATAGTTTTAACAGACAAAGCTAGATCAGTGAGGCAAAGATCCGTCAAGATTTTCACCAAACAAGGCTAGCTCAAATATCCGGCATTATTTTTACATGACAAAGCTAGCTCAGTTAGGCTAAGGTTCGTCAAGAGCTTAACCAGGCAAAGCTAGATATTTAAGGTGAAGATCCGTCAAAAGTTTAACCAGACAAAGCAGGCTCAGCAATGCAAAGATCCGTCAAGAGTTTTACCAGAAAAGCTAGCTCAGTAAAAAGCAGTATCATGATAACTGATTTGGTTCTCATTTATTTAAAAAACAGTTCTGAAATTGTATGAGCATCCATTCAGAAATGAGAAAGTTAAAGGGACAGAATAACAACTGGTCCCATTTTCGACACTATAGCTGTGTGACCTTATCACTGAAGGTAGGTACTTTATGTTTTCGCGCGATTGATCGTCAACATTTGTTTCAATTCAAAAATATAAGTAGTATGTGTGAATCAGTGCACTTGTATGCATGTAAAGACTCTTTTCACGCCGACATAAAATGTGCAAATGCAAACAAAGGTGCCTGTTTTACGCATTATTAAACCTTACTTTAATTGCAAAGCCATTACCAGGCTAACAAATCTGCATCCATAAAAGAAACAGTGAGTACAGTCAAGTTACCATTACCGGATCAGTTGAGTAATAAAGTTGTTCTAGCGAAAAGCAATAAATGTTTTGAGACTTCTTTTACACCAGTTTGATTAAATATTACCTTTGCTTACTGATTCAGCACATAGTCTTATTTTTAAACGCAGGCAAAATGTATTTGTGATAATCTTTTTTCGCCGCAGAATTCATGCATTAACGGATCAGTTGTAGCCTTAACGGATCACGTGATCGAAACCACTCAGTGGGCATCTTACACGCTATTTTAACTGTCGAAAACATTAAGTGTGTTATTTTCAATGACCATGTTACATTGCCAGTTATAAATTATATTATTTTTTTTGTTATTAATTGTTTTCTATATGTGATCTTGTATCTACATTTTGCGCATGGTGTTCTTGTGTGAATTATCTGTTGAAAATCCTAAATAGATCGAAAAGATATGGGCATCTTATAAACCATGTAAATTGTTTGAATCATATCTAATCATCGATATTGAACATGGAACATAAATAAAACATTAAGATTGAAATCATTTATTGTAAGAATCAACAAGATTTTCATATATTTTAATATAAAATATTATCAATACGCATAGTATCACGCTTGATCCGCTATTGCCCTAGTTTTTCATTTCATGTAAGGTGTTGCAACATCTTTAACACGAATCAAAACTGAAATGGACTTTTGCAGGCAGAAAGACTACTAAATGGCCTTTAAATTAATGCGTTAACTTTTAACTTCCTAACAGAGTTAAAGCAAGTGGCCGCGAAAAATGTTCAACCTCGATTTGGAAACGAGACGGAAGTCAACAAAGTCGTATATACATGTCAGCAAAACATACCAAAATGTTTGACAAAGAGTAGCTCCGATTACGATTCAATCATTACGTTTAAAAGAACAGGCCTTGAAGATGCTGTGTGCAAATTATCATCTAAACATGTCAGATATTTATCGCGATCCGAATTCTTGAACATCAAAGTGGTCCGCTATGGGTAAGTAAAACAAAGTCAAGTAATTGTCACTCCGTCAAATTAAAATAACTTTGATAGAGAATTAAAAACCAGTTAAATCTGAGAAATGTTTTTTGACCCTGTGGGTTTCGAAACTTGATGTATACATGTGTGTATATGTTTTATAATTTAATTTTGTGGGATGGAGCATTACGCTAACTCACTCACTCACTCACTCACTCACTCACTCACTCACTCACTCACTCACTCACTCACTCACTCACTCACTTAATCACTGACTCACTCTCACTTCTTTATATTGATATGATGAAATTATTATTCAGAAACGAACACACTGCAATGTCGTCATTGTGCATAGCAATCACTATAAATAACTTATTTTATTATATTATATGATATTCATGTAAATTATTCATAAACCTACAATCTGAACATACAGAGTAGGTTACTCAGACTAAAAAGAATGTAGTTGTGGCATGTATACTTGAAAACCATACGAATAACGTTACCATACCTTAAACGATTTTGAAAAAAAAAACACAAAAAAAAGTACAAGAATATTCAACTAAAAGACGTAGAGAAGCATAACAAAGCTTTTGGCTTTCTATAAGGCTTAAGTCATTAATTGCTTTCCAAGTTCTAGATTACGCTGGTATTGAAATACTATTTGGTGTCGCGAGCAAAATTAAGATCATTATGATCACCACGATAATGTGTGATCAAATAGAAAAAGAAGATGTTGTCCGACCCATGGTATTGATAATCTTTAAACTTCAAACGAATTGAATGTTCAAGAAATTTGAAAAAAAAAACTTGCACAAGTATCCTTATGAGTGTTGTGCGTTTGAAAACGATGGCAACACTAATGGTAACGATTATACGTGCGATGAAAGATTGAAATGCAATTGCTTACGGCAAAATTTCTGTATCTGAGTGAAAGCGAGCTTGGGTATGTTTGACCTTCAGTTATAGTTCTAGTTTAGCAAGCCGAAGATTGACCTTAAAGCATTGATGTCATACACTCTTTGACATTTGCAATGCACTCACTAATTCATAGATAGATTTGAAAATCACATTTCAATGTGTTTTCAAAGCAGGATGTAAGAATAATTACACGCCTGGGGAAGTACATTAACGGAAATTAGCCAACGGCTTTGCACGCCGTTTTCAGGAATGACATTTCACGAGTTCAACAATATATGACAACATCAGCAATAATTACGCTACGGTTTTCATTCAGCTGTTTGCACAACAAATTGTGTGTATCTCAAAAACAGATTCTTGGAATTTCTTCACATTGGACGTCATGTGTTTCATAGTTCTACCCCCGTTTTGTCATTGATTAAAATGACATGTAAGTACGAAGAAGTCATTACCAAGTTTTCGAACTAGTGACAAGACACCAAAGCCTACATGAAAACACACAATATTTAAAAAAAATAAAATTGCACGTCGGCACTTTGCAATGCAGTAGTTTCAGTTTGGAATAACATAAAGCACGTTTTGTTTGCAATATTTATAGGATGTATATTATATTTATCTTGTTTATGCAATTAATGTGATGTATTTTAATGTAAACTACACATTTTCATGACGTCATATTTACAAAAACAACACACAGGATGTTTATTGTTTGTAAATCTTTATTTTGTGTAAATGAGCGATGCTGTAAGAAAACTGAAGCTGAGAAATGGGTTAAGTTTGTCTGAACTGTGAACATCTTCTTCTGCTTCTTATAAGTTATAAAACAAAAAATCTGAATATTGTTTATAAAACAACATTGTCAGTGGATCGATGCATGTAAACAGAACAGGTCATAAAGTTATTAGGACTTGCAGACACTAAATCGCCCGTCTCCACCGTATAAAATTATATATCAAAGTGTAATATTCAAAATGAAGTAGTTATAACGGATCACACGTATTGAAAATAGCAAAAATAGTACAATTGGTGCTTTGGAATCGAAGCAATCGGAATAACAGTGTGACTAGAATTATTAGTTACACGGCTTCTTACTGAGTGTCCTGTTCTGAGAAAACTGGGCAAAATGCTTGTGCATAAATTGTCATCCCAGATTAGCCTGTGCAGTCCGCAGAGGCTAATCAGGGACGACAATTTCCGCTTTAAAATTTATGTAATTTTTCTTTTAAATGATGTCTCTTCTTAGCGAAAATTCAGTTTAGGCGGAAAGTGTCGTCCCGGATTAGCCTGTGCGGACTGCACAGGCTAATCTGGGATAACACTTTACGCTCAAGCATTTCGCCCAGTTTTCTCAGAAAACGCCGCCCCGTAGGGTGTGATAAGAGTAAGTAAATACAAATTAGACAAGCTCGAGCACTGCATAAAACCGTGCATGGTCAGTGAAAAGCCATATAACGAATTTATCTCACCAAATACCATTATTTTCTCACTATGAACTTTATAACAAAGTGCAAATAGCAATCCTGTTATTACCGACGTCATCTTGTGTACGTCCATAACGTCATTTGACGTTAGCGACTTGATATGAGAAAGCTACTGACTTAATATGAAAACAAAACAACATGGGAACTTGTAAACCCAATGCCACACACACGTATTTTGTTCGAGGTAAATTGATTTAGCAACACAGATATATCCATCTTAACCATAACGTTTTATAGAACCCTTAGAAGGTTTCCTTATAAATGAGCACTAATAACAGTCGTGCATCCAAGCAAACTAAAGAACACAAACCACAATATAGTAGTAGTTCTTGGTTGTACAATACATGTTAAGGCAATGGAAAATTAGGAGTGCATATATATAACACCATTTCTTGTGCGGTCGTCTGGCTAAGGTACTACGTAGTGCAGAGCCATTAAAAGGAGACGATTTCATATCCAAGGCAACAATCACGGGCATATCACGCGGGCGATGTATTCGATTTCTTCCAAACAAATGTATGTTTGTTATGGTATTGGAACACCCACAGACGCTTCAGTATAAAGTATGGCTCTTGTCTACTTTCCAAATTACACAAACCACTGCTTGCGAAAAACAATGCTCGGTTAAATGCGGTTTACATCCATTATCATTACGACTTATATTTAAAAAAAATGATTTTGCACTCAATCCTCATTCGACAGAGAATAATGATAGTTCATGTCTATTACAAGTAAAACTTTAACGTAGAGATCACAATAAGTTTTACTTTGAAATAGCAGTTCTTATCTAGTAAAATGCAAACACATCCTTTATTCACGTATTTTATTTATATAGTCAGATATTGCCGTCAGCGGTCTGCAGATGTTTCCATGATCTGAATTGCAATTATATAGATACAGTTACATTATATCAATCACAATGATTGAACAGTATACAAGTCAGAAACATAACAAGACATTTACGAGATGACCCCGCAGTACATACTTGTCGTGTGGTCAGGAAGATTTGGACTTATATATCCACTGTTATCAACTGGAATTCTACTTTGTTTATATCCGGAAGAATGCAGAGAATTTAGTCGTACAAAAATACTCACCGTTACTTTAATGGGTACGGATTTGTAAGCCTGGTAATGTTTTTGCACTTAATCTATTGTTGAATACTGCGTACAAACAGGCGATGTTGATTGTAATTGGACGTTTTATGTCGGCGTGAACTTAGTAAATAAATGCACAATGTAAATTGATTCACACATACTATTTTTTTTTGTATATTGCTGAATTGAAAGAATTGTTGACGATATTTTTTTGCGAACAAACACAATAATTACCTTCAATTATAATGTCAAACTTAGAGCCAAAGTGTCGGAAATGGGACCAGTTGTTATGTTTCCCTTAAAATTTCTCATTTCTGAATGGATGCAAATTATTTCCAGAACTGGTATTTATATAAATGAGAGCCAAATTAGTAATCATGATACTGTCATTTTGTCTATGGACCTTTACTAAAGAGTAATACCAATTTACAATCTTTTTACGGCACATTGCCTGACTTTCCATTTTAAAACTAATTAAGTTCATTCAAACCTACAAACGTTGCATGTATGTCATTTATGATTTATTATCCAATTATTTCTAATATGAAGAAGTGAAACTCCAGAAGCTCCAAAGCAGATTAACTCAGCGATGAAAGATAACGCTATTTCCGAGTCTGCTCGGCATATGTATATATAAATCAAACCAGGTTTGAATGATTGGCTTATTTGAGATGCTTGAATTCTAATTTAACATACTTGAACTTATATTTTCAAATTAAAGCATATTCTGCATTTTTACAAAAGGACGAAACATTCCTTATTGTAATGAAACATTTTCCAACATTGCAAAAACGATAATTAAAAACATTGTTAATTCACTAATTAATTAACGATTGTGGATGGAAATGGCAGTGGACTATTAAAAGACTAGAACAATTAGCACAAAAGTGCATAATCGAAACAGAAAAGCTATCGTGCTAATATAAATATAGTTATAAAGTAGATTGTTTGTCGTTTTGTTCACGATATGCATGTGACAATATGCCTGTTGGAACTCGTATGCAGCGAAGAGCAATATAATACCGTGATTGAACTTCCTGCACAAAATGACGCGAGGATGCAAAAAAATAGTATTAAATCATCCATTAAAATCTACCATAAAATGTAAAGATTTAGAAAGTAATTTGCCCTGTATGCCTTACGGACTCGTTCACCGGATTTTCGGTTACAGGGGCGGGCGTCGAGGGTCGTAATATTATATATTATAATAAAATATATTAACAGTTAAAACACACAACGCATTTCACTCTCCCATTTAATCAGTATCAGCAAGAACAAAGATGATCACTTCACTAAAATACTAAGGAGAAACGTAATTATGCTGATAATTTATTAAAACATACCTAGCAAACATTTAATATTGGGCCGCGTTTTGACCGTTATAAATGTGTACATCGGTCTGATAAAGGGTGTTACTTAGACCCGGTATCTGATATACACGATTGTTCGATTTCGGCCTGATTTCCGCATTATGACGTCATTTCACGTAAATTTGCCCGATATTCTAAATCGGCATTGCAATTTGTTCAACGTAGCAGACGATCATTGCTACACAACTGTATTGCCATTCACCTATATTACAATAATGATTTTTTTTATTTCTTTTAACTGTGTTTTCTATTATTAAACAAGGCCGATGTATGCATTTTGTTTAAATGCGTATACAATTATAGGATGGATTTTAGTAGTAACAGCAAAACGAAAGAAAAGACCAATAAGATAATCAGATAAAAGTTTTTTTTTTAAATACACGATCTTGGACCAAAGGTACAGCAACCTGATTTCAATTCGTTGCTGCCGACTATGCTTGTAAAGCGATCAATATCCGTCTATCGCTTCAATTTAAATTTAAATCCTACACTCATCAATCATTAACAAATAAATATCAGTCGTATATGGGACATGATATATGTATGTTTCAAAACATCAAACCGATGTCGGTAATATATTAGTTTCCAGCTCAAAACGTGTTGATTTCAAATAACACTTGAAATGACTTAACTATCAGCATAGAACATCATCCTATCGATGTAGAGTCCATATTGGTACGTTAACCGGTGACGAGGGGACAAACAAGGGCAAATGTAATGCTAAAATCTACGTCCAATCGACACAATTGCAAATACTTAACTAATGTACATACATCCATGTTATTTGGATTTGTTAAGAAATATACTTATGACACAACTAAAATCGACACTACATGAAAATGTTAAATTATTCAGCAAAGACTACGTGTGTGCTAAGGTTAATTGGAGTTAGAAATAAAGGAAGGATAACATCGTGCTTTAAATTCATATGCCATTTATTTGTTTTTACTGTTAGTACTGAGTCTACAAATTCCCTGGATCAAATACGTTCACATGTAGGGCGAAATACTTATTTTAGAAATCACGTAGTCATATTTCTTTGTATTGTATTCTTTTTTATTTAACTTTGTGTGGGCCAAGAGAAAATCCTGATATTTGACTGGTGTTCACTTCGGTAAAGACGACATTAAGCCATTATTTGTTATGATATATTTTATTGCCGTGAAGGTGGTGTATCAATTGTATCAACGAAAAGGAGTAATTCAGTGGCGAACATCAAACATATATGCTAACTAATAACTTAGAGTAATTTAGCTTTACAAATCCATTACATCAATGAGTTTCTATTAAAATAAATGTGCAGGATTGAACAATGTTATAGTTTGTTGTTGGGGTGGAAGTTGTTAACGGGTGATTTTAGCGCGACATATGTCTTCGCCGAAATGATTCTAACAAATGTCAGTTAAATATGATGATTGGAAAAAATTATCACATCAATGGTTTCTATTAAATTACTAGTTAAAGCATACGCAAATTGTAGATATATTCCACTCAACATCATAATATGTAATACAACAAACAAACCAAAAAACGACAATAAATATCACAACGACAGAAATACAATTGTTAGCATACACGTGCTTATATTGGCTTACGTGGATGCTTTTTATGCGTGTCTGATACAGCAACATTACTAATTATTTTGACAAAATATATCTGACAGATATGCTCAAATGACGAGAACGCCGTTATCATTGGTTAATATTGAATAGTTTAACGTTAATATTGAAATTTTACGCGTATTGGTACGCCTTACAATTAAAATTAAATCGATAGTAAAGAAGATCGATATTAATAAAAAAGAGTTCCACCGAGATATCAAACTTTTCTTAAAATCTCATGTTGTTTGTAACATTGTTTACAAACAAAATAATTTAAGAACACGTGTAAAAGAAATAAAGAAATGATAGAATTCTAGAAGCATTATCAGGGACAGAATTGTTGTTACCGTCCGCTAGTCCTTTCTTTATAGCTCGTGACCAGCTTTCAAGACAATCATTGACAAAACCTTAAAACAACATTTAACAAAAAACTGATTAAAGCTGGGGTCACTGCATATGAAGATTAAATGCAGAACATGGAGGGTTAATGTCGGTTGAACCTCACGACAATTACAGTTGCTCACCACGAAATCAACAGAACCTTTCACTGGCCTAGATACAATACTTCACTGGCCTACTTACAATTCTCTCAGCAACAGTTTTTGAAATCTGCTTTTAGATAAAATTCTCAAGTTATTACAAAAACAAAAACTGCAGGATAAAATAATACCGTCAAAAACATATCGTCCGACCTAATATGAGGTTATTAAATCTAAACAACCGAGTCTTAGCGGAATGTCATCGTATTCTCTTTTATGCACTAACATGTTAGAATTTAACCGAATTGTACGGATACAGATCATTGGTATAGTTATTCTGCGTGTAAGTGTTTGTGACATTTAATTTCATAGCATGTTTCTTTTTCTTAATGTGATTCACAGGATGCAAGTGCGTTAACGAAACCTTATTGTCTGTTCATAATTGAGAACTCCCGTAACAACAACAAAAAAAAAAACGGTAACAGCAAAACAAAAACAATAACGTTATATTATTATTCTATCGGCAGACATGCATTACAACATCGTATTTTATGTATGTTCATATTAAACGACGTACTTTATGAAAAGTTATAAGTCAACATGATATTTGCTTATCTGCATGCATCCAAAGAATATATTTTGCGTTGTAAAATACTCGTTAACAGTGAATAAAGATGATTAAAACTGAGCACAATGTTGTAAAATATACATGTAGAGTGTATTCGGATTGCACACATCATGTTCGAATGGTAATAAATGTTGCACACATAATTATTATAATAGACGAACACCATATTGTTGTTAAATGACAGTTAAACAATAATATCTTGTATAAAGTAATTGGATGTTACAGTATTTATAATGAACTATCAGACAAAAATGGGTATAACGAGGAATTTCTGTATTGTTTCTTCCTGTCTAGCCACCGTCGGTCGGTCTTGAACGGAAAATGGATTCTCTAAGATCGAACTGGATTTCGTAAGGCAGAACTTCACCATGGAACTAATAATTTAAATCAGCTCGATACAAATTTTTAAAGATCGATACTGGCCCTCTCGGATATATTTCCTCCCGATAGTTGTATCATGGGTGGACATTAGCCCTCCAAGACGAATGAAAAACAGAACACAATGCTAGTTTTGTCAGCATTTCACCGGTTAAAGAGTGCCTTAATACATCAATCATTAGACTTTATGTTTTTAAAACATACTATACAATCATTTTTTTGCGGGTAATTTGATGAAAATATCTCAAAATATAATATACATTGTATGACTTGTGTCATAAGTATCTTTATATCAGAATAGTTGTGAGTTGAGTATATATTTTTCAGCATGGTTATAAAACGAAGTTACAAATCATCGTAGAAGAAGAACAGATCATTATGTTAAATGCTTTATTTTCTTTTTAAAGAAATTATTCTTCCTTGTGGTAAGCATTTCACATGATTACAGATCACACGAATGACAGCGGTGCTCATATCCGGACTGAAAAAAAGAAAATAGTACGTTGTTGTTTCACTTATGTACTATTTGTATCACTGATACACATTAAGGGTCGTCAGAGGATCCATAACGTATTATACAAACGTTGACATTTTAATGAACATTTTTACGCGATTGCTAGCACTCAAAATTAACGAAAAGAGTAATAAACGAAAAAAACATAACGAATAATTGTTATCAAAATGATTAACACTGCATTACAAGGCGTCTTTGTAGTATTATAGTACATCTGTAGAGTATGACAAATTACATAAAGTCAGGTGACCTCTCTTAACCAATAACATCAAAACATAAATTTGGAGGTAAGATAAATCATGCTCACCCCGTAGCAGTAGCAAACACCAAAGCATCTGCTCAGTGTCCATGAACGGCAACCACCGTTACTACATTGAGAATTACAACCGAACAACCCGTCACCTGAAAACAAAAAGATGATCGCGAAGTGTGGAACCAAGTAGCATAAGTATCAGTAGAAGTATCGTTGAAGTAGCGAAACACTTATAGTAGAAGTATTAGATGTAGAAGAATTAAACGGAAGCCGTAGTCGTAGTCGTAGTAATAGTAATAGTAAGAGTAGTAGTATTAGTAGTAGTAGATGAAGTAGTAGTCGTAGTAGTAGTAGTAGTAGTAGTAGTAGTAGATGAAGTAGTAGTCGTCGTCGTAGTAGTAGTAGTAGTAGTAGTAGTAGTAGTAGTAGTAGTAGTAGTAGTAGTAGTAGTAGAAGTATTAGTTGTAGAAGTATTAGTTGTAGTAGTAGTAGTTTTAAAAGAAGAAGAAGTAATAGTAGTATTATCAGTAGTAGTAGAAGTAGTCATATAATTACAACAACAACAACTACTTCAGTTAACAATTAAAATAAAGAAATAATAAGAATATGTATGCAAGTATTTTTACTTACTCGACTCATCGCCTATTGAAGCAGTAGTAGTAGCAGTAGAGTCTTCCTCGATTGCTGTGCCGTACACCAGAGCCGCAACAATAGAGATAACGAGCAAATATGTGATCTCGTTGGTAGCCATTGCTCTTCAGAAAGAAGCACAACGTTGTAATCATCAGGCTTCAAAGTACGCTTATATAGCCAACGCAATTAAATATTCGGATCCGGTTGTGCAGTTGTTTTATTGCGCACATTGATTTAACGGGACTAAGGAAACAACGTGAACAATTGTTGTGCAGATGAAAGAATTCCAAAAACGCTAAATTAAGTAAAATAAACTTGACAAGTTCTTACAAGTGTTTTCTATGGAGCGGTATTCATGTAAAAATTGTAATACTCAGTATTACAAACTTGTTATGCTTGTTTATAATCTTTTATGAACAATGTTATTCCAACACTGTTGAAATGTGTGTAAATGTACTTTTCTTTCGGTAATTTGCATTCCGCTTTTCAAATGTTTTGTTATGATATTGTCTGTTTTAGAACGGCAATTTGCAACATTGCAGCCGCTAATCGCCTAATTCTTAACTGTAAAACGCAATTCGCTAAACTGAATTCGATAGCGAAACTAAACTTGATGTCAGCTCTATTTAATGACGTAATCAAACGATTAATTTGCGTTCAGCAAGCTTTTCAATATTTTAAACAGTTTCATAAAAAAGGTTGCGGTTGTAAATTTGCGTATATAAATCAATGCTTAATAGAAATGAAATTATTGCACTTCGAATACATTCTTTCAAATATTGAGTGACGTGTGCAAAACATGAAGGTTGACATTTTTCTGAGGGGCAGATAGTCACACAGTTTTTATAAATTCTAAATACTTGGAGGACGATATAGTGTTCAAATTCTAATGCAATTTACCCAAAAATGCCCACATAATAACTGTGCAGTGACCGTTTGTGCAGAAATCATCGGATGTTGGAGATACTTGACGGACTTTATCACTGGCTGACAGTGACGCCTATTTTCGCGATCATCATTCGGACTAAGCCAGTTCTGACAACGATCGGTTAATTTGTGGACCAATATGATTACATGTACATGTGTGTGATTATTATTTTAGTTTGATCATTATATTCTAAGAGAAATTTGAAAGTCGCCACAGAAAAGTTTTGTTATTTCTTAAGTAATCGATACTCCATGTAAGTAACGAAGTAAGAAATATTATAAAAAGTATAAATATATTATTGATTTTTAATACTTATGAATTATATTTATCAGTTGTAAGTAAAATATTACGCAATTTCAAGCTGTAGGATAGAATATCATTTAATAATATGTGTTTCAGTTGCGATCGTGGACAGCTACATTGAGCACATGGCCATAGGCGAGGGGGAAATTCCAACGCGGCAAAGCAGAAGGAAACATCCATGAAGATCAACCGCTTCCTGGCCATGTGTGGATACGCGGAGTGGGCCGTGTTGAGCGACGTCCTGGCGTGGAAGGGACACATGGGGGTGCACGGTGTATAACTCAACACAGCCCACCAGCCAGGAACCGTGTGCTCAGCACTTACGGTGATCAGGGCGTTCCTGAAGTGGTGCAGGGACCAGCTGTGCCCGGGACGCACGCTGGACAAAGTGAGCTTAGACATAGGATTTGATTTGATTATGAGTTTTTAGGTAAACTATGCATTCTTCTCGAACGGCACCATTTAAAATCAATAATTCTTTAAGGGGTCAAGATATCACAAAAGAAGCACCGGTTTCTGGTTCAGGGGGACAACATCATTTAGATTTGACTATCTTATTGTTTTATTTTGATGGAATTTAAGGTCTAAGCTCGTAGTTTTTGAAATGCGTTTTGACGTTCTGTTAAAAGGGTGCTTAATGCAAATCATAATTTTATAGTGATTATAACTTTTTTCTTTTTTTTTTTCAAACATTTAAACAAACTTTTAAACAAAACTATAAACTGTTTATGTTTAAAACAAAACTTATTTAATTAAACATATTATATATGTATTTTTTTTATTAAAACAAACAGTTTATAGTTTTGCTTTAAAGTTTGTTTAAATTTTTGAAAAAAAAAAATAAATAAACAAGTTATAATCACTATATGTTTTTCATTAAGCTTACTTGTAAGTTCTCGTTTTTTGGTTTAATTTAAATTAATAAACTATGTATTCTTTCCCGACGGCTACTTATTAAGCTAATTTTTTTTCAGGCTCGATCGCAGTCTGGCAGGATGCTTGACGGCCACCCGCGCAGAGGTGCGGGAGCAGGAGGTCTTCATGCGCGTGGAGGAAAGCTCCACAATCCCGATGGACCCCTTGGCGGTTTATATCGACCCGGAGCTACCGGACACACAGACAGCCTTGCAAACCGGCCTGGCAGATTACCTGGTAAGCTTTACAAGGCTTAAACACGATTTACGATGATGAGTAAGATACATAAATGTACGATACGCCAATTATTTATTTACTTCTATAATCTATTCGCTTTTCAGCTTTCTTAAAATATACGAACATACATATTTACACGTATTATGTCTATTTTTTATAGGTGGGAAACGAGGATGCCCAAGGGGAACTCGACGATGCCCAAGCCACAATACCATCTGCACCAGGAGGACGATTCCTCATCGTCCTCTAACGTTCAGTACACCAGAAAGAGGCCGCGACAGGTGTCCTCCAGTGACGAGGAGGCGTTCACCACTACAACCTCGTCGAGCCTCAGCCGGGGGAGGACGGACGTCTCGGAGGACGATACTCGCGAGATCTGCCTAGTTTTTGCAGATGATGAGATAGCTGAGTCCGTCGACACGGGTATTACAGTGTCCATCTTAGCTGTACGTGATCAGCGTACTCCTAAGATGGCGCAGTAAGGAGTGTTGGTTATCCGTGAGTTCACGATACCCGTGTCGTCTGACATTACTGGTGTTTGTACCCTGGAAACTGTTGTATATATGTTGTTATTATTTTCTCGTTGTATGCATGTTTGTCTGTGTCAATTACTGGTTCTACCCAGGAACGTGACTTTATTTTGTTGTAAATATTTTGTAAAATTAATATGTATACTTTGTAAGTACTGTTTCTACTGGTTCTACTAACCCTACCCAGGAAACTTGATTATGTTCTCGTTGTATTCATCTATTTATGTGTCAAGTACTGGTTCTTCCCAGGAACGTGACTTTATTATGTTGTAAATATGTTGTAAAATTAATATGTATATTTTGTAAGTACTGGTACTACTGGTTCTAATCATCCAAAGTAATTTCTTTAAGGTATGTAGAGTTTAAAAACGATCCTATCTGGCTTTAATTTCACGAATATATTAAAACGTAATGTTATTTTAGAATACATAATGTATTCGTCATACTACTGCTATCGCGGTTTAAACAAAACAAACAACAAGCATTGCCCTTCAGAGGTATGACTCAAATACATATCCTCGGCTACTTGGTATATTGAAAATAGGAAAACGTTAACTAGTCATAATAAGTTAAATGAACGACTTAAATATCATTCGTCTATCCGCACTTCAGTAACAGGACCAGAGCGCAAATATGAAACAACACAATTATTTATATAATACGTTGTTAACACTGTGGTTGTGGTGCGCTCTGGAATGACGAAATCTGTTCTTTTTCAGCAATAAATAAAGGAGCATATTCTGTAAATGGAAAGTAATCTTATGTAAATCATATAATGACCACATTCTTTTACCGTGTTTACCATCACGTTTAAATGTTTTCTGTACAGTTGGTGTGGATGCGCAATAATGTTGAAGATCATGGCAAAACAATTGTTTCTAACTTAAGTATCATTTATAAGAATATCCGAAATGGCGTTTATGATTATACACACCCTTTTCAACGTGAATTATGCACCTTGTTTTCCAAATGTTTAATGTAAACGTTCAGAAATAACTTGTTTGAACACAAAGGAATAATGGATTTTTTTGTTGTTTTAGGACAGTTTTATATACACGCTTCAATGTGTCCAATGCCCTGCTAAATGTCACTGGAATAAGAAAGAAGTGTTGTTTGACACGGATGCGAATACACCATCGAAACAATCAGAATAAATAAAACAATAAGTCAAAATAATAAATAAGTCAAAAACAAAATATATGCGTTCTTCTTAATGTTGAGACATATTATTCGAACCAATTATGTTCTTAAACATAAGTCGAGCTTCATACTTGATGACCGCGAATGGTTGTCTTGATAAAATGCTCATTTGTGCAAATTTATTTGTGAATCTCATCATGCACGGTGAAGAAATCGGACGAACACAAACATCTTATTTTAATATATCGGTCATGTGATGTACATAGTCACGTGACCAGTGTGACCTTGACCCTTAAGAGAAGTCTTAAAAGTCTTTTGCGCGACGACATGATAGGATATTTATTTGTGCTTACTTATTTCGAAATCATAATATGTGTCTTTAATTAATGTCTGAACAGGAAAATATACTTAAACTTTATCCATACAAAGTATATGCACATAGTTCAAATGTTCATCGTGCACGTTGAGCTTACGCCAAAGTTTTACACATGACACGACATCTTTATAATAATTATGATGAAGTCATTAGTCATACACGCCAACACTCGCGTCCATACAGTAAACACTCTAAAATACAATAATATAAAATTATATCAGTACGTAAATACAGACATATGATATAAGTACTTTAAACAAGTAAAATGTAGTAATAGTGCACAACAGTGCACAGTATCAAAAACGCCTCATGAAAAAATGCCATATGTGATTGTTACGCTATAATAAGCACTTCGGTTATATTTTGATACATTCCGGCATTCGTTTTTATTATAAATCGTTACGCAAACATGAAGATAATGCACGATCGATTGTTGAAAACTATTGTATTGCTTGCAAACGGGTTTTACTTAAGGGTTTTAGTTTTTTTTTACTGCTTTCATACAGGAATTAACCTTGTTTGAGCCGATTTTGCTATTATATAAAACAAACACTGTATATAAATCACAAATCCAATACAAAATGGTTTCCCTGCATGTTGACTGTTTCTGGAGCTATATTAATGCTGAAGCAATATGAATCGTTGAATGTTTGTAATTATAATGCACATATTGTGATACACTCAACTCTGGTATTTTGATGTAGTTAGTTTCGGGAGTGCACAATATTTCAAATTCCTAGTTCACATGTAAGTGTAAGTCAACCATCTCTTCAATGCATACTATAAGGTCATTAGTTTGATGACACCTTTTAACATTGCACCAATTTTACAAAGCAAAGCGGTTTGACAAATGTATTTGTTTTATAAATTAAAAATTAAAAGTTATTTAAAAACCGAAGTTATTAGCATACTTAACGCTAAACGGTAAAGACCTACCACAAGCTATGATATTGATTCAAATATGGCCAAATGTAATGACATATTTAGTAAATAAATAACAATATACAATTCTGCATCATGGCATCGATTATATTTGTTTTTGAAATACACACCTGGCTGTAAAATAGCAAACAAACAATTGAAGAATCTTACACAATTGTTGTTTTAATCTCACCAATAGTAGTTAAAAGTTAGACTAACAATTGCGTAGAGAGTTGTTAAACATTGGTTTTGTCTCCTACCAATTTAATAATAAATACAGTTATGGGAATTGAAATGTACGAAGAAGTACGTCCGTCTGATACCATTTAATTTATAATTTACTTAACTGGGGAAATGTACGGTACATCTTCAAATATTTACAAATTACTATTTTACACACACATATATATTAATTGTTTTCTTTGTCAAGCGCTTTGAAATATAACTTATCATGACTTACATTTATTGGTCCCTCGACAATATTTATAATCATAATTTCATTTACATATCTTCTGTAAAGTTAACAACTAAACATTTGAATTTAATACGTGCCCAGTGGGAGACATTTCATAACGTATTCTATATATTCCATCAGTATGATTATAAAACTTTTGTATTTATCATTGCAAAACAAGAATAGATATTCATGTATATACTCTGCTTTATTTATTTTAAAGTAAATAGTCTCCCACGTGGTATGCACTGCAAATGATTACAGTTCACACGACTTGCAACGGTGCTCTCAACCTGACCGAAATAAAATAAAATAGTACGTTTGTAGGTCTATTATGTACCATTAATTACCATTGGTTACACTGATTTCTATTGAAGTTCATCAGAGGCTAAATTCCGTATGATAGTACCGTTGACATTTTAACGGATTCTTGTACGCGATTGCTATCACTGAAAATTAAGGAATGGAATCATGAAACAAAATTACACAACGAATAATTGTAATCACGATTAATGACACTGCATTACAAGATATCTATGTACAACTGTAGTATTGAAGTAAACCTGAAGCGTAAGACAAATAGCATATAGTCATATAGTCATATGACCTCTCGAACAAAATCAGATTAAGCCGTTTATGTAGGCGGTGAGATATATCGCGCCGCGCTCATTTGCCGATTTAACAGGAAATGCACCTTCAAATGAACCAAATAGTCATCTTCATCGTGCAAACGTTGCATCATATAGGCCGTAGCCTATGTGATTTCATCTTGATTATTTAGACACTTATTTGTAGAACAAATTCACTGTTACAATACATAGTGACATGGAACTTATTGAACATTGTAAGCAAGTCCCCCAATATCAAGACAGCATTGCGCATACACATTTTATTGTATTGTGCTAATTCAAATATATTTCATTAAGGTATGAACACAATCCATTTTCTTACTCTTCTTTTCTGAAGTAGCATCGTCAAAAACTATATTTCGTGCTTAATACTGCGGTTGCTATAAACTCTAGAATGACACAGTTAATTGATTGTTGGGCAATAAGCTTGAAACTGCGGATGCTGTGCGCTCTGGGATGATACCAATCATTCCTTTCTGAGCAATAAATAAAGAACAATATCCGGTTAAAGGCAAGTAATGTTATGGTAATCATATAACACTAACATTATTGTTACCTTTTTTACAATGATTTGTTTCATGCGTTATGTACGTTTGGTGTTAATGTGCAACGATTTTGAAGGTGCTGGCAAATCAATGGTTTCTAATTGTATGATTATTTTATATATGAAACATCGAAGTGGCTTCTACGATATTACAAACTATTTTTACACTTTATATATTTATCTTGTTTTCGTAATGTTTAAATTATACGTTGAATACTAAGTTGTTAAAACACGAATGAATAATGGATCTGTTTGTTTCATTAGGAAATATTTATATAAAAACTTCAATGTGCCCAACGTTCCCGGATAACCCCTCTTAATGTCACCGGACATAGAAATGTGTGTTGTGTGACCTGTATATGAATTTAACGTGATACTAGACGCATTTTTCACTGTTGAATTGAGCTGAAAAGCATTAACAGGTCAAAAGAGTTAGTTAAAATGTGGTAACTGACCAATAATCTGCAACTCATCTTGCTACTAGTTGTTTATAAAAAATATATTATATTAGATAACTGACCAATAATCTGCAACTCATCTTGCTACTAGTTGTTTATAAAAAATATATTATATTCGATATTTTTCATGACTAACCCAGTCCTCTAAGCCGAGCGGAACTGCCGCGTTTATACGAAAGCGATACGATTTGAGTCTTTCTCATATAGTCACTTTACTGACACCTCATTTATAACATATTGTTTTGAAGAAGCGTGGCCGAAAATGTGGTTGACAGAACTACGAAGGTAAATGTATTCATAATTTTAGAATTTTCGCGGTGAGTCCCAGATTTTATACTTACCAAAGTTACGTCTAAAACGAAAGTACGGTTGATATTCAAATGCATTATTTTTCTCTTTCCGGGATATTGTTTAAGTATGTTGATGCTTCATTTAAAAATATAAGGGTATATGAAGTGAAAACACCAATAATAAACAACGGTTGCGATAGACACCTATATACTACTAGATGCGTATAATATCACTTTAACAACGAAATATTCATTTTTCAAAAATGGTGTAGTATTTTCTCAAACAAAAGTCGATCGACTTAGATGATGAATGCGACGAGTAGTCTTGATATAATGCTAATTTGTTTAAATTAACTAATAAATCTCATCATGAAAGGTATATAAGTCGCCCGGACACAAACATCTTCTTTACTTATATCCATCATTTGAGGCATACGTATACATTCAGGTGACCAATTTCAAACCTTACGTAATTATTTGCTATCTAGGTTAAAACTATAACACTTGCAAACAAGGTTTTGTCCAAGCTCTAGATTCTCTGGGTATTGAACTACTGTTTTGTGTCTTGCGAAAAAGTCAGATCAGTATGATGACAGTCACAAAAGTGGCCAAAGAAAAAGTGCTAGTTATTGTCCAAAAAGGGTATTTATTTGCTTTAAACTTAACACGAATTGACCTTTAAAGGAATGTGAAAAACCCTGGCACAAAAAGTATCCTTATGAGTGTTGCGTATAAGAATAAGATGGCACGATTAATGGTCACGGTTATACTTTAGATGAATGGTTAAAATGCCACTGCTAATTGCTAAATCTCTACATTTGAGTGAAAGCATGTTTGGTTATTAATGACCTTTTAATTGCTCTAGTTTAGCAAGCCGTTCACAGTAGTTTGACATTAACGCATTGAAGCCATACACGCTTTTCAATTTGTAATGCACTCACCGAATGAAAGCTAGATTTTAAATCACATTAATTGTGTTTCTAAACAGGGTAACAAATACACGCCTTTGGCGGTTCATTAATGGAAATTACCCAACGGCTTTGCAAGCCTTTTCCAGGAATGGCAGTTCTCCAGTTCAGCAATAACACCATCAGCAATAATTCTGTAATGGTTTTTATTCAGATGCCTGCACAACTAATTATGTTCAGCTCTGAAACAGATTCTTGGAAAGTCTTGAAGTTTCTTGTTAACTTTGGATGTCATTTCAGGACATCATAATTATATCCTTTTTTGTACTTGATTAAAATGACAGTGTCAAAACGTATTCCTTTTTTGTTAGAATACATGTGAAAGCAGTATGGTATTTAGTCCAATAAATGTATTACATAAGACGGGGCTTATGGGTTAGCCCAACGTCCGCCCGTAACTATGTCTGTTTGTAAGATTGTTCGTCCTCACAATTGGAATCTGCTGTAATTCAATATTTACTGCTGCTAGCTTTAAAACACCTCTTATGTTTAACAGGTTTATGCGAAGATAAGAAGACTTTGTTTATTTAAAATACGTAAAACGTCACTTTTCTGTTTATGAAACATTACGCATTTGCATGATGTTCTCTCTCGAAATGTACATAGAAGATGCTCAATTCGCTCGAAAGTTAAGAATGATATAAAAATGAAAATGTATGTATGATATGATTATGTTTAGCATTGTATTAACCAGTTGTTAAAGGTAAAGGGACTGTAACTCTAGAAGGTTAATAAACCAATCAATCGAGAATGTTTATAACATATTGTAATGCAACTAAGAAAACGCATTAAGTTTTGAAGCGTCTATTTTATTTTCAAGAGTTAAAAAGGAAAAATATTTTTAACCCTTAATTCCGTACGTTTTGTGTATACGTGATTTGAATATCAAATGTAACACATGTACACATACAGAACACTATCGCTTTCATGGTAATACAACATGTCTAACTGATAGACGTTCTAACTTGCAATATTATCTCAATCATCTTAACCAATGTTTTAAAATAGAGAATACACGTTGTTATTATACGATATACTTTATTACTTTATTTTATGAAACACATATTATGTGCATAAATGTGCATTCCAATTAATTACAATTTTGTCTAGTAGGAACAGAGGTCCACGGTGCACGGTGCATGATTGGAAGTTTTTTTTTAAATATGCTGATGATGATCTACATAGTCTCGGGTAAAAGATTTTGTTTGTTCCCAAGAAAAAAAGTGTTCCCACGGGGTCTAAATCCAAGATGGCCGCCAAGATTGCCGACGAAAAACCTAGAAAATAACGTTTTTTGCAAATGACACAAACAACATATATTGTCCTCGATTGTGGTTAGCTTTTTTAATTTACGCAATAAGGAGTAATTTTTCTTATTAAAAAAATACAGTTTTTTTTAAATATTATACATTTACTGAAAAAAAGACTAAATATATGAAAAATATGTAAAAAAAACGTGTTTGTTTTGTTTATGACATGTTTAAATTTGTACCAGAAAAGCAGTTAAGGTACAATTATCATCTTAACTACATTTATACACACCTATGGGACTCAGGAATATAATAATATAATATTTCATATGAATATCATCAATAGTTATGATATATACGACAAGAAAAGTGGGTGGGATAAAGTACATGTTATGTTTATGTATGTGGGTGTAATTTGCTAGTTTTTAGTGCATGATCATTGTTTTTAAACATAAAATACATTTGTCTTACTGATAATTGTTCCTTAATGGAAAGTGCGATTAAGGTAATATAGAAGTATTTCAACGTCCACAAAGGGTCACACAAGATAAAACAATAAGAAATTTCGTTATTCGGCTGACCATGGAACCAGCTGAAGTAAGAAAGTAAGTAAGTTAGTAAGTATGTAAGTAAGTAAGGAAGTAAGTGAGTGAGCAAGTAAGTAAGTAAGTAAGTAGGTAAGTAAGTAAGTACGTAAGTAAGTAAGTAAGTACCTTAGACAAGCAATTATTTTGTAACTGTCATTTAACAACGATATGGTGTTCGTATATTATAATATATGTGCAAAAAGTTTTACCATACGAAAATGATTTGTGCAATCCGAATAAAAATTATATGTTATATTTTACAACGTTGTGTTCAGTTTCGATCCTGTTTATTAATTGTTAACGAGTATTTTACAACGCATATTGTATTCTGTGTATGTATTTAGATCGGCAAATATCATGTTGACTAATATCGTATCATGAATTGAATCGTTTAATATGACAATGTATAAAATAATATAGCGTAATGCAGATATGCCTGTAGAATAATAAAATTATGTTATTGCTGTTGTTTTGTTGTTTCAATTATGAAAAAGCAACATAAGGTTTCCTAAACGCTCTTGCACCTTTTCTATCACATTATGCAAATTACACACTTTACTAAACTGAATGTCAACAACGTTTACATGATGATAACTATACACAAGATCTGTATCACTGCAATTCGGTTTAAGTCTAACATTTAAGTGCAAACAGGAGAAAACGACATTTAGCTAAACACGGTCGTTCGAAAAACCTCATATTAGACAGGACGATATGTTTTTGACGGTTTTAATATATCCTGCTGTTTTTATTGCAACTTCATGATCTCAGCTCAAAGCAAAATATTTGATGAGTGTTGGAACTAGGCCACTGAAACGATGCTGTTGATTCTTGTAGTAATTGACTTTATTTGTATTGATCTTCAACCGGCTTAAAGCCTCACTGTTTTGCATTTAAGTTTCAAAGGCAGTGAACCCAGGTTTAATAAATTTAAATAAAATGTTGGTTTGAATGTTTTATAATGTTTTGGTTACAGCATTTGTCAAGTTATACAAAATGACTCGGGGCGGAAACAAAATTGCATCCCTGATAATGTTGCTGGAATTCCATTATTCCCTTATTGCTTTAAGACGTGTCCTTAAATAATTTTGTAGGATAAGCAATGTTACATACAACTCTGAAGTTGCGGATGCGACAACGGTATTGATGTTGTAGCATTTTAAAAAGCATGTTGACTGAGATCGCTCTTCTTAATGACCCGCATACAAAGATATTGAGGTTCGCCGTCATAAGCACGTGTATGCTAACAATTTACGTCTGTTGTGATATTTCTTTCTTTTGGTGGTATGCATATTATTAAATATAGTGTTCGCGTACGCGTTAACCAGTCATTAAATAGAAAACATTAATGTTATAAGGTTGTTCAATCAGAATATATATCCAACATTTTTTATTAATCATTTTTGGATTATTTTAATTTTTTTTGCATTCTCGCATCTAGAGAAGATGGTAAACATGTTTTACTTTTTTAATAAAAGTTCTTTCACAAAATACAATATCATAATTACTGATTTGGTTCTTATTTATAGCAATAACATTTCTTGTTATTATTTACATTCATTTAAAAATGAGAAATGTATAGGGACAACACAGCAACTGGTCTAGATTTCGACATGTGAGCTCCTAGTTTGACATTAAAATTAAAGGTAGGTACTTGTTTTTTCGCGCGAAATGTCGTCAATGTTTGTTTCAAAGTAAATTCAGAAATAGACATGTTATAGAAATGAAAGAAACCGGACAGATAGATAGACAAGAGCAATCCAATCTTATGCATCACTGGTTTTATTACGAGGCGAATTTCAACTGCCATATACATCTTATGATTTACATTATACTACCGGCCGATAAATAAGAGCGAGAAACTAAGTCCGGAAAGCGCTTGATTTTCGTGAGAAAAGACTATGTGAGGGTACGACTGTATCATATCTTCTATTATTATTTGGAATAAATGTCCATTAAATTGTATATAAAAAGGGTTCAGTGTTATTTGTAACTGCGGATAAGATGTGTTTTCCAAAGTTGCTGAGATTAGAGATTGCTCGTGCATGCATGGTTTGGTACAAAGCATTATACGACTAAAGATACGAAATTTACGACGGAACGAACTATGAATGTCATCTGTAGTGTTCTTAAAATGTAGCTTTCATAAATAAAAACGATCGAACAGCCCTAGTCCACAAATGGGTTAAACACTGCCTGAATTTTATTAAAGTTTAGAATCCTTCAAATTTCATATCACATGACATAACCCGTGTTTGTGCTTATGGGACCACTCCTGATTTCCGTGGGATGAACCATATTAGCTCAATATCTAGGTGAATCAGTGCTCTTTATACACATACGGACACATTCTAAGCCGATACCCAATTTTCAATTGCAAACAACGTTGCCTACTGTTTTTTTTTAACATTATACACAAGTTTCTGTACTTTGAAACCATTAGCAGACTAGACGATTCGTACAGATTACACTTACAATACGTATTATCTACGAAATAATGCTCTGCTTTGTTTTACAAATGTAACCAACGTCAAACAATGCATCACTAGGTGATGAATACATACAAATCTTTATTGAATGGATTTTTATATTTCCATCACGAGCGCAACCTTAAAAAATTAACTTCAAAACGGTATCTTATTATACGCTCTTTTATAACGAAAAATAACTTCTAAAGATTAAAATGATGTTAACCTTCCAATCAAATTTTGTACCATAAAGGTCTTGAGTTGATATTTAACGTTATACATTACTTACTTATGTTGAAAATAAACGTTAGGGTCACAAAATAAAAACTCACATGTGTTTTGTTAAACAAGATGATAAAATTGATATTAAATGTAAAAGTGTCAAAGATAAACGGTAAACGAGTGTTCTGAAACGCATTACTGATAGTTATAAATTATTATCGTCTCAATGTATTCCGTTATGTAAACGTAATTGATTTTGAAAGGTGGAAAATACGATACCGGACAATTGAACGATGAGAACAGAATCGAAAGTTTCGTTGGTGTTATCAATACCCTGGACGTTTGGACCAAGATGAACAGCTCCCATGTCTGGTAGGAATAATCATTGCCCTGAAGAGGCTGTCTGGAAACCAAGTTAGCACCATTTTGTGAGAAAAACCTTAGGACATGATAATAAACAGACATCATTGAAGTACTGGTTTTGGGGATATGTTTTTTATTGTATGTATATAGTTTTTCAAACTGGTTATTTTGCAAGCTCCCTTTTTATAAATAATTTTCATTCAGATCTCATATACAACTGGTGTTATCTATATGTTGTTTTAAATAGCCGTCTTGTGTGGAAAACATGAGAAGAGAGACATGTTTAGTCAACCCTGTAGATATGCTACTATGAATATTTTGAAACGCAATGTTGTGTTTAATACTTATTAATCAATGTAACTCTGTTCGCATTTATCATATTTTGATGGACTGATTGTTAACTTGGTTATATTAAAATACACCCCGATATGCCTCGCCATTATGGTCTGATATCATTATGATAACGGTCGGTCACGACTCCACTTCATATGGTGCAGTTTGTACGGCTCGGGTTCTTCCACAGTCGCTTGAAAATACAGTTCCTTGGGCAATCAGTGCCGGATGGACGCTTTTTATCTGGCACATTGTTTGGGGGAAATATGATTTTATTGGGAGTGCTGATGGCCGTCATCCGGAGTCAGCACTCATATACAATTTATTTGTGCAGTTAGTTATTTGCAGTTAGTTGGGCTTGCCATGTTCGCAGGTGGCCCGTGCTGCTTGGAGTCGAGACATTATATGCCAGAACCATTGTTGTCTAATTATATGTTATAAGGTCCTGTAATAAAGAGTAAACATTTAGTTGAGTCTTATATTTAATGCGTGAAAGGGGTTGTTCATTCGAGTTTTCATATAGGCTTGCCATGTTATGCGTGATGGCAGTTTGGATTTAGTTCTTGGCCTTTACAATAATTCATGTTTGTCGCACGTATCCCACCGATGTTCACGTTAACAGTTACAGGGTTGCAATCATCATATTATCTGTATATATGACTCTACCAGCTACCTGTCAATCACCAACAGGGAGCTACGACTAAACATCCCGTTTCAATCCAGTATTAGTTTTAATGAATGCGGAGGAGCGTGGACATTCGACGATGCCTTTCCGTGCAAATGATTTTATTTAATAAGGTAGTATTTGACCGATCTAAAAATAACGTTGTCTGAATCTGTACTTCCACGGTCACCGTGTTATTTATTATTCCTTGCTTAGATTTCTATTGCGAAACATACAAACTCATTTGCATTCATTATATGGGGCAATGGGAGATTTCGTAAGAATATGCATAAAAGAACAACCATTACCCCTGTTGCATTTTCTTCTTTCACATACACGGTAATACATTTTCATGCAACTACAGACTTGTATTGACATATATTTGACATGCGTATATTAAGTTTATAAATGTGTTCAATGTGCCATGCCCAACATAACATTGATAGGATTGGTCCTGTTAAACTATAACGGAATTCATTGAATGTCTTTTGATATCTCTAGGCTGTCTCGATTTGTTACAATAACAGTGTTCCCTGTAGACAAATTATTATTACTATTATTATTACTATTATTATTATTATTATTATTATTATTATTATTATTATTATTATTATTAGTTCAATTTTATTTACTTGGTAGAAGAGTTCTTGTTTTTTTTTGGTACTAGAATTGTCCCAGACTGGATAAAACACTACGCATTACAATGAAATAGCCGAACCCACTAAGCAATGCGACTTCAAATATTGATATTATACTCCTAATATCAAAAGAAATTTCATCTGTTGCATTAAAGAGGATTACATTAACATTAGTACGAAACTTCAAACACAATTCTTAGCTGAAATCTAAAGGTAATCTGCCTCAAGTTTGCATATTAATCCATTTGCATTGTTTTTCAGAGGCTCTCACCATCTTATAGATAATGTTGCTTGCCCAATGGGATTGTTTCTTTATGGTTACTGGTAAATCAAAGAGAACAGGATGTATGTGCATGCGCGTTAATTTCCAGCGTGACACTTATCAACAATGTTTTGCGCGAGTGCTTGATTATCTAGGTATTGAACTATTGTTTGGTGTCGCGCGCAAAACGCAACTCATAATGATCACAACCATAATTTGTGGTAAAAGAAAAAATGAAAGTTGTTGTCCAACAAAGGGTATTTATAAACTTTGAACTTACTACGAATTAACTTTTCAAGGAATTGAAAAAAACACCTGGCACAAATAGTATTCTTATGAGTGTTGTGCGTTATTTTTGATGGCAACACCAATGGTCACGATTATACTTGCGATGAAAGGTTGATATGAAACAACTGCTAATTGATAAAGCTCTATATCTGAGTGAACGTGCTCTTGGCTATGATGACCTTCAGTAATAGCTCTGGTTAAGCAAGCCGTTCACAATAGTTTGAACTGAACGCATTGAAGCCATGCACTCTCAGACATTTGCAATACACTCACTGAATCATAGATAGGTTTAACATCACATTTCAAGGTGTTTGTAGGGTGATTGAGTTCACGCATTTGTTGGGAAACAAGTACACGCCTCTGACAGTACATTAGCGAAAATTATCCAACGGCTTTGCACGCCATTTCGAGGAATGGTATTTCATGAGTTCAACAATATGTGACACCATCAGCAATAATTGTGTTTGCGTGTATAGTCATCTGTCTTAACAACTAATTATGTGCATCTCCAAAACAGATTCTTAAAATGTCTTCAAGTTACTTGTTAACATTGGACGTCAGTTATTTACTTTTTTATGTAATTTAGTTAAATGTTTATAATAAAAAGAGTTGTTTATAGACTAAAATTAACAATATCGGCGGGGATAAATGCTGAATCATGTTTCACGTAGGGGTCTACATATTTTGTTAATTTCAAAATGGCAGCCATTTTTAGATCATCTATGTTTTGAAAAAAAATGAGCTATTGTCATCACCTGAGCGTCGGCGTCGGCGTCTGCGTCCGGTTAAGTTGTGTGTTAAGGTCCACTTTTCTCATAAAGTATCAAAGCTTTTGCATTCAAACTTGGTACACTTACTTACTATCATGAGGGGACTAGGCAGACAAAGTAAAATAACTCTGGCTGGCATTTTGACAGAATTATGTGCCCTTTTTATACTTAGACATTGAACATTTGGTTAAGTTTTGTGTTTAGGTCCACTTTATTCCTAAAGTATCAAAGCTATTGCTTTCATACTTGAAACACTAACTAACTAGCATAAGGGGACTGTGCAAATAAAGTAATGTAACTCTGACTGACATTTAAACAGAATTATGGCCACTTTAAACTAAGACAAAAATAAAATGTCGTTAAGTTATGTGTTTTGGTCCATTTTACTCCTTAAGTATCATAGCTATTGCTTTCAGACTTGGAAACCTCGCTAACTATCATAAGGGTACTGTACAGGACAAGTTGCATATCTCTGGATGGCATTTTGACGGAATTATGCTTTCGAACTTCAGATACTTTCATACTATCATGAGGGTACTGTACCTGGCAAGTTGAATGTGACCTTGACATATGAATGACCTTGACTCTCAAGCCAAATTATTAAATGTTGCTAAAATTGCCGTAACTTCTTCATTTATGATGAGATTTGATTCATACTTTGAAAAAACAACCCTTACCTTACATACCACAATAGACTCCACCAAAACCATCCTCCATGCCCCACCCCAGAAAGGCCCCCTCCATTTTGTCCATGTTCTTCTTATTTTTGAAAGATCATTTAATGAATGACCACACACCTNAGACCCCCCCCATTTTTCTTTTTTTGGAAACAGACCGTCCAACAATCCCACCCAAGAATCCCACCCCTAAAACATATCATATTCTATAGATTATCAAATAGATGGGCGGTCTGCCCCCGCTTGGCGGTGCTCTTGTTGTTTTTGGTATTTTACAGTTGTGAAATTGTAGTTTGAACAAAACCGTCTGTGTTCTACTTGAGTGTGTTGCATTTTGAACGCCGGTTAAATTTGAATCGACGCATATAGCGATAATTTGTCTCGTTACTATTCTTTTGCGTGGAATTCTTAAGGACTATTTCGAGTTCCGTTAACTAAACGCGGGAAAGATTACAATTAATATTACTACGCTATGTTGTATTCAGTTAATGTATTTTGTTTTTGCTTTTATTTTAGCATTTAAAGACTCCTTTTTTTATTTAATCATGATTACATTAAATATAAACAAAATATTGTAGGATAAATAGAATACCATGTTAGTGTGATTGTGAACTTATATTTATCCAACTCGTCTCAGAAAGTCTTACAAGGCTCGGCAAACCTCGCCGTATAAACCTTTCTTCAACTCGTAAGATAAATGTAAGTACACAATCACACCAACATAGTATTCTCTATGTGTATGTTTTTTTGCAATCAATATATGTTTGTATCCTGTTTAACCTGTTTATTTATGCAATTAATATGCGTTCTTTTTATGTAAATTACACATCTTCTTAACATCATTTTTACCAAAACAACAAAAAGATTGTTAAGTTTTTGTAAATCTATATTATGTGTAAATGAGCAATGATGTAAGAGTACCGAAGCTTAGAATTGGGTTACGTTTGTCTGAATTGTAAAATTCTTCTTCAGATGCTTTTATTTCAATCGTTAAAAAAATATATTGTGAGTGGATCGATGCAAATAAACAGAACATGTCATAAAGTTATTAGGACTTTCACATACTACATTGTCCGTCTTTACCGTTTACAAATATATATTAAGGTGAAATATGCAAAATATAGTAATTATAAATAATCACACGTATCGAACATAATTTTTATTAGTATAATAAACTTACTGCTTTGTAATGTAAGCAATAAAAAAACCAAGTGGACAAGATAAACTATTTACACGGCTTCTTACTGACCCCCGTAGGGTTTGATAAGAGTAAATAAACTACTATTAAACTAGCTCAAGCACTGTATCAAAACGTGTATCAAATAGTGCGTGGTCAGTGACAATCCGTAAAACGAATCTATCTTACCTAGTACCATTATTTTCCCTCTATTAACGTAATTACAACGAAAACATAGCCATCATGTATTTTATTTTCTTCCATCCTGTAATTACCGACGGCATCTTGTTTACATCAGTAACGTCATTTTGCGTTAGAGTATGGATATGAAATGCTACTCACTTTATATGAAAAAACAGCAACTTAAGCATGGAATCTGGCTAAAACAATGAAACAGAAGTACACATGTATTCGGTTCGAGGTAATATTTCATTAGCAAAACGGATACATGCGACTTAACAATTACGTTTCATAGACGCATGAGAATGAATGAACATTCATACAAGTCGTGCATCCAAACAAACTATAAACAAGGGACAAACTCGTCACAAAACCAGGTGTTCAATTAAAAAAAAAAGTCTGATAGAGGGAGACAACTCAAAATGTGCATTGTTACTGATTGTTCCTAGTTACCCCCCTTGTGTCAAATTCAACATATTTTCTCAAAGTGTGACCTTGACGTTGCAGATATCGACGTAATTCTTTCGCATGACACACCGTCCAATGATGGTGAACAAATTTGGAAAATGATTTTAAAATCTCACAATAAACGACATAGTTATGGCCCGGACAAGCTCATTTATGGCCATTTTTGACCTTTGAACTTAAAGTGTGACCTTGACCTTGGAGATATCAACGTAATTCTTTCGCGCGACACACCGTCCAATGATGGTGAACAAATGTGGCAAATGATTTTAAAATCTCACAATTAACGACATAGTTATGGCCCGGGCAAGCATTGTTCCGCCCGCCCGCCTGCCTACCCGCCCGCCCGCCGAAATTCATCAATCTAATAACCAGTGTTTTCCTTCGGAAAACCTGGTTAAAAACCCAAGTTTCGAAAGGTCCATTTATCGTTGATTTCAAAATTGGAACAATATGCTAAATGAGGTTGACTAGCTTAGACAGCTACTACATATTCAATGTCAATTATATCTTCTTTTTTTAAATTAAATATTATAATACCAGGCACTTATTGTTATTTTGACACACTGGTTTTAATCAAATAACCATTTCTGTTTCTTGGTAAAAGATATATATTAAACTTGCATTTTAAAGTTCTGTTGGTATATTCAATTTTAATGTAATGAAGCAAAAATAATATTGTTTTATAACAAACCAACACTATTTCAATAGATACTTCTAAAGGCCCGCTCTCGACATTAAACATGATTGTTTTTTTTATAACATGACATGTTCTTTCAACCTTGTACATTAACAGGCTTGCAATGACTCTTTAAAATGTGTGTTACGGTAATTGTTTAATTACATTAAAATTGGATATAATAAAACTTGACTTGTTTCTATTCTGTTAAAACGGTTTTCGGAAGATTATACCACGTTTAAGACTCCTGAGAATATTCAATGTATCTTATTTAATCTTACATATACACAAGAAGACAATAAAGAGAACATTGACATGCGATTCACTAACGTTATTAGATATTGGAATTATAAATAATCTGATATAACCACGACACGGACATAAAGCGAACATGGACATTAGAGTCACTAACCTTATTATAATTGGAATTATAATTAATCTCATTTATACACGGCACGGAAATAAAGAGAACATTGACATGAGCGTCACTAACCGTTTTAGAGTTAGAATTATAAATAATCTGATAGCTACTCTGGTGGCGTCATTTTGTGACATTACCGAAGTGTTTTTCTTCAAATCGCCATTTCGGTTTGTTGGTCACAGATTTATATCCAACTCTGAATTATAAGATTAAGGTAGGACAATACATTTACATAATCGAATTGGTGTTTTTGAAATCGCCTTTTATGTTTGTTGGTCACAAATATATATCAAACTCTTAATTATAAAATGTATGTAGGTGCATTCGATTTGCAATAGTGTTTATTTATTAGACAGGCGGATATGCGAATAATAAGATGTCTATTATATTTGCATTATATAAATGACTTCCTGTTTGAACATACGCCGAATGGTTCCAGGATACTAGATTGGGTTGCATTTTCGTCAGATTATTGGAATAGCAGCTGTATGTTGACCCAATCGTCTGAAATAAAAAAATGTCTACTTCTTTCACTATATATATATCGAATAATTGCAGATTTGTTTTATTTATCTATAAGTATTTATCTGTTCAATTAGTTGTTTGTTTTAGACAATATCATCAGAAATCATGACCAATCATACATTTCAGCGATTTCAAAACAAATAGCATGTCACATTAGAACAAATTTCCTAGTCCAGTATCTGTTATGTTTGCGAACTGATCTAAACAAAGTGAATACTATTTGTTGTTACTCGCTTTCAATGGATTGTGAACCTACACCTATACAAATGCGAACTTCGAATGACTTGTACAATACTACTGTGTGTTATCGATAGTATGGTTCACAGGTGCATACCCATATATCATTTATACTTCTTAAAGAATTATGTTTACTACAACCATACTCGTATTGTAACACGAGCTCGAGAAAGGTATCTGGTAACATTTGTTTTATGTGTATATTTTTTTTATACATGAATACAAAGCAATTTGTGCACAGGGGCAGGTAAGAATTAGAATTTCTTTCCTGATAGATTTTATTGAGTTTGGTGGTAAGTTATATTAAATACTACAACAGTTTGGTTTTAACAATATTTATTTAGCTATTCATATACAGCATGTAAGCAATATAATACAATACAAAGATACAAGCTACTCATGACTAAATATGCTTAACAAAAGGACTGCACAAGTGTAAATTAACAGAATTGAGAAAAAAGCTCGAAGCTTATGCGATGTCTCTCTTCTGTCATTTGGAAATGCTGCTGATAAGGTGTAAACAATTGAGCATATAACTACATTACTACAATGTACATAATGTCGAAACAATTAATAGCGAATTATATAAGCACATATAAGAATACAGTATCGGAATAAAAAAAGGATAAAGGAAATAATACCAAAACGCAATAAGATGATGTAGTTCGCTCAAAAAAAGCAAAAACAGATATAAAAATGACAGAGTTATCGTAACTTGAGAAAGTGCGGGGCGGAGCATCGTTAGCAGGACTAGGTCTGTTCATGAGAGGAAGGAATGTTAAAATCTATGACTTTCTCGGATGAAAGACTGAACATGTTTGAATATAAGTGAATTGTTTTCGAATGATCCATTTTTGACAGTAGAGAAGTAGTTGTAAAGATATGGGTTGAAAAACTAGACAGATTGTCAAATAGGATTGCTCTTTTTTCATTATAAATTGGGCAAATGTAGAAAAAGTGATATGTGTCTTCAATCCCTCTACATTTGCAATATGGACTTTCCGATATGTTTTTCGCGTACAAATGTTCATTTAAGTTGCTGCAATGCATTCGCAATCTTGCGTGAAGAACATTCAGCGTCCGCTCGCCATTGTAGTAATGCATGGGAATTTTTTGTTTGTCTTTGTTTAGATTTGCTTTGAAGGTAGAGAGAGAAGGAGCAGATCTAACAGATTCAGGTAGGGCGTTCCATAGGTTTATCGTTGATGGTAAGAAAGATCGGTAAAAAACTGTGATTTACATTGAATGCTGCGTATATTATCGGAATTACCAAGTGGATATGCCGTTGTTGCACCCACGCTAGAGGGGCTAAGTGCAGAAAAATATGGGGGTGATAGAGAATTATACATCTTGTAGAAGATGGTCAGTTTATGTTTAGTTCTCCTTTGTTTTAAGGGTTTACGAGCCGTTTCATTATATGAATTCTGCAGTGATGATAGACGTGTTCCCCCACTTATTATTCTTGCTGCTTCCTGTTGAATATTTTCAAGTTCTATTTCATCCTGTGCGGTTATATTATCCCAGACTACATCAGCGTATTCGAGAATTTGTCTAATAAATTTCGTATATACAGTTAAAAGGGACTTTCTATCGAGGGTTAACTAAAAAGATCTCATTAGATGTATTATCTGCCATGCTTTGTTCTTAATGGTTTCAATGTGGTCATGCCGGGAGCATGAGTTAGAAAAGTTCAGACCTACATGTTTATGAGACGAAACCTCATTTATTATGCAGTCGTTAAGGAAAAGAGGGGGTTGGATCGGGCGGTTGATTTTTCTTGATATTACTAATGACTCGGTTTTAGATGGATTAAAGGTTACCAACCACTTATCGGCCCATGAATGGATTTTAACAAGATCAGCGTTGAGTTGAGTGGTAGCATCAACCGGTTTGTCAACAATTATTTAAAGCGCAGTGTCGTCTGCAAACAGGCTCACTGGGCAGTGAATATATCGCGCAATGTCGTTAATGTACACAAGAAAAACGAGAGGCCCTAATATGGACCCTTGGGGAACACCAGCGTTTATCGGCAGTGAGTTAGATTAACAACCAGAAATTACAACACATTGTCTTCTGCCATTGAGATAGTCCTGTAACCAAGATAAAAGATTGCCCGAAATGCCACTGAGTCGTAGCTTACGAATTAGCCCTGCATGTCATACTCTATCAAACGCCTTAGAAATGTCGCAAAATACCGCTCTAACTTCTTTGCTTTCATCGAGGGCTTTACAAAAAGAGTGATAAACCGAGACTAATTGGTTGACAGTGGAATCTTTAGGTATAAAACCAGATTGAAATGGGGTTATAAAGTCAGAAGCCCTTAAATGGTTAAAGATGTACTTGTGGAGAATTATTTCAAGACATTAACTTATAACGCTTAGGAAGGAGACTGGTCTATAGTTGCCTACATCCTGAGGATCTGACTTTTTATGAATTACACATACATTTGCTTCTTTCCAGCTCCGTGGAACCCTACCCGAGCTTATTGAAAAATTGAAAAGATTTTGAAGTGGACCTGCAATTTCAGCTGCAATTTCTTTTAAGACTATGCTATTTAAATGGTCCGGTCCTCAGGCCTTTCCAGTTTTGATAACATTAATAGAATCAAGGACATCTTGGCGGGAAATGAGGAAATCCTCTAAGACGGGGCAATCTGGGAGGTGCGTATGTGTATTTGGAATCGTTAGATTAGATTGAGATTAAAAGAATTAATTTAGGATATTTGCGTTATCAAGGGGTGACTCATATATGGTACCATTATGAATCAAGGAAGGCAACTCGTTATGTGCGGTGTTTTTGTTTGTAAAGTTTTTGATGATTTTCCAGAAGTCGGATGATGAATGTTGTTGTTCGCGTATCATTTTAGCAAGGTTATCGAAGTGGAGTTGTTTTGCTTATCTGACGAGATTATTAACAAGGTTACGTTGATGGCGATGAATCTGCCAATGTCTGTCTAAATGTGAAGCCTTGGCTATATTGTATGCACGTTTATGGCGTCGGATTTCCTTTCGTATGTTATTATGTAACCATGGAGGACCAGCTGTCCTTATTGAAACAATTTTAAATGGGATTGTGGTGTCACAGAATGAGATTAGTTAACGTTTGAAATTTGATGTATCTGTGTCTATATCATTGTCGCAGCAATTATTCCAATCGAAATTCTGCAAAAGTTGTCGTAATTTGTTGTAATCCCCATCTTTGTTTCTCCTTATTTTACGTTTAAAATTAGACCAAGCATTTATGTTGAGGTTGATGACGCAGTAGACTGGACAATGATATCGAACTTGTTGATGAAGAACAGGTTCACCAACGCCACTGTTTAACACTTTTAATGAAGATGTAATCATAAAGAGGTCAAAAATAGACTCAGAGGTTTCAGTGAAATGTGTAGGTTCGTTGATAATCAGGGAGAGATTATACTGTAAGAGAAGAGAGTCCAATTTGATCTTACACTGTGGATTATTCATGTCAAGATTAAAATCACCTGCAATAATAATGTTTTCAGTACCTGTGTCCACTGCTAGTGATATGGAATTGTTTATGCATTCTAGTAAATAAGGACTATAGTTAGGTGGTCTCTAAAAGCAGCCGAATAAAAGTCGCCTTCCCTTGATGCGTAATTCAACCCATAAGCATTCAATATCGTTTATGTGTAGGTCCGGACGCTCAGCGAAAACAATATCTGATTTTATATAAACGAGAATGCCTCCATGGGGATCGTTTGGTCTATCCCTTCTACACGGCGTATGGTATGACGGGAAAAAGTAGATCGGTGGTGTCAACTGTTGAACTAAGCCAAGTTTCAGTAAAGGCTACAATATCGGAGCCATTAAGGTCTGCGAAAAAAAATATCTTTCTTGGCGATGAAGCTCTGTACATTGTAGTATACAATTTTAAGATTAATCGTGAATGCATCGGATATTGAAGATGAGAAAGAAGTACCAACAGATAAGGAAGATATACCAAAGGAGCTGTCAGGTCCAGGATTTGGATGAACGTCGCCTCCTCTTAGAAGTAGGACTGCAAGCCAACACACTTGTCCGAACATGTTCAATTGTTTAAGACCTTTAGCCTCATATAGATGGAATAGAACAAACCTATCCTCATCCTATATTAACCTATATCGGTGTACATTATGTTATGCCCGGTTGAAAGAGATAATTGGATGAGGAAAACCTAACGTGCGCCCGACCCTCAAGGACAGACAACGTGAAAGAAGGAATATTAAAGGGGAAGAATGATACAAATAAGCAAGAAAATTGATAATGGTTAATGTGTTTAAGGGATTTAACAAACCTCATTAGATATGGTTATATGTTTGGTTGTCTAAAGGATGAAACACAATGTTGCTAGTATTCAATGATAAAAAAAGAAACATATTTTATTATTTAAAATAATGTACACAAATCATGAATTGTCAGTCAGGCCAAACACTATAACGATCTCTTCACAGAGCGTGTTGTATACATGCCAAAGCGGCTTGTTAACAGGATAGTCACTTAAAGGGACACAGCATGCTGTTTAATAGGCAAGTAGGCAAGCTTGCAGTAGTTTTATTATCAATTTATTTCTTTATAGAAGCCGTTTTGTTTTATACAATCAATTTCAAATGTAGGTCAAGTGTTGGACTTTTTATATGCGCATATTTGTACGCTCACTTGTATATTGATGACACAAATAAATTAATAAATACATTGCTCCTTTAGCTTAATGGGCGTCAGTGTAGGTAGAAAGTGAACGCTTTCCGCAAGCTAAATTAGTCCACACATGTGCACCAGGAGTGTGTCGACGAAATGTACGTTACACATAGGCACAAGTTATCGGTGAGTGTTTTGTTATTCGGATTCAAAATCATTCCGGACGTAATGTATATTAATGAGGTGCATATACATTAGGCGCATGTACGTTTAAATAAGTGGATGTTGGCTTTTTAAAGTGGATGAATGTGTGTTCGCTTAAGTGAAGAAGAGCATAGTTAAAACATGTGGATTTATACATTTACGGATATATTACCATGTTGGTGTGGGCTTGATTGCTCACCACAATAGAAAGCAGCATCTGCATAAATGTGAACAAGAAATGAGTAAGGTAAGATCTAGATTTGCATTGTGCATAGTAACATGATAGGATGATACGCGGTAGTTAGAAGAGTCTGGTAAGAGCTGGTTATTAATGATTAAATCAAAGACTGTTACTTGATGAAACGCATTTTAAACATATTTTTGTGGTAAGCGCACGTATTATAATTTGAAGATGATGCAACTATGTATATATGTGTACATGTTAAGTAAAGAGTCTACATTTGTTTTGTTTTTAAGATATCTGTTGGCAGCGTTGATGTGTGTACATGTTTAGTAAATATTGTACATAAGCCTTTTGAGGATATCTGTTTACAATGTTTACAATAACACTGATATTATAACTTTACCTTATGTGAACAAAAAGCATAATGGCTATCATAGAAATGGACTATGCTCAACAACAATGATAATTTTAATATAGTTTGTACATAAACCTAGATATGCTATAAGGCAGCAATGTTATATTGTCTTGAACATTGATTACATTTTGTTCTTCATGGAAATACATTAAATCTAAACAAGCATAATTATGCTCAACATAAATGCTAACTTTATTATCGTTCGTGCATAAACCTAAATATGGTATAAGGCAGCAATGTTATATTGTCTTGAACATTGATTACATTTTGTTCTTCATGACAAGACATCACAATCTAAACAAGTATAACTATTTACAAAAATAGAATAAACACATCAAGCAGCTAAGATTCCAATTGATAAATGCATCTTGGTGTTATGAAACAGATATGTTTTTATAGCAACATCTAACATAATCAATACTAAATCTAGATTATGTCTATAATGCTATCGAACTATAGTATACACAAGATATCAGTATGTGCAATAATATTATCTCGAACACAACATTTGTGGTTTGTTAACAATATGCTACATGTTAACTGCTTTACTTGTATTGGTGCTATGAAGCCTTAGAACTATATAATGGATATCAGTATGGAGAAAAATATGGTATTGTAACATTTATCCATGTTTTGTATAGACCATTCAAAGTATGGATACAATAAGTAAGTGCTTATGAGTTCAGAGTTTGTAAAAACAAAAATAAATAAGACAGACGTCAAGAGTTTCCTAGTCCATTAAGACTCATAATAATACAGTTATAAATGAGTGCTAGAAAGTACACAAGCAATAAAGATGAACATGCTTGTCGTTTTGTACAAGAACAAAGAAGAGCAAAAACAACAAAGAAACCAGCAAATAAAAGTAGCTATCTAGTCCATTAAGACTCATAATAACACAATTATATGAGCGCTAGAGAATACTTAAGCAATAAGTATGCACACGCATAGAAGGTAAATCAATTTGGGATAATCTTTTAGGTTGTTTGGTTATTTATTTGTTTTATTTTGTTTTGGTTATTCTGTGGGAGAGCACATGATATGCTGTTTTTTCATTGTTTTTTTTTATTGCAAATTAAAATTAACAGTCAATGCACATGTTAATGATGTTGATATTAATTGCTTATTGTGACTTCTTGGATAGGTTTATGACTCACTTTTGTCAAAATCTTGTTATAAAACAAGAGAATGGCAGTGAGTCGATGATTTAGATTATGAAAATTGAGAAGAATATTAGGATCAAACAATCTTGGGATTGCAAAGCGAAAGGTTCCGAGATTATTGGAAGTGGGTTTAAAGATACCTTTATTATTTAATTCTCATTGGAGTGGCTGCTTGTGAAAATGTATACGGGGATGAGTGTCTGAGTATTATGTCGTTTTTATATGGTTAATGTTTGACATGTGCATGTTGACTGTATAAGTTGAAAAATACATTGATGATGATATTATGCAACAAACCTAGCAGTGCAGTGCTTAATATAAAAGCAAGTAAAGAAAATGTCTATACAATAGTCTATATAATGCAAGCTTACATGTATGTAGTACAAAACAGTATTTGTTAAAAGGATGACAATTTATCATCAGTTAATCACAATGTTAAATGAAAAAATATCTTCCTATGCAATTTTAATCATATTTGAGTAGAAAAAAGTTCTAAAAAACATATTTAAGTACTTGCTTTCAGATTAAGTTAACTAATTAGCTGCTAATATACAATATTGGTATTATTTGGACAATAAGTTAGCAATGATGGTATTTTGTGTTTTACAAACCAGTGATAATGCAATAAAAAGAGCAATATTTAGAACATTGTCATAATATAAAAAATACATCATGATCATCATGTATAACATAATGTGTGTTTTAGTTTGAATATTTATTTAATGTAAATAGTTGGAATGTCATTGCCGATTGGTCATTTGTATTAACGTAATCAGGTTCCACATATTAAAAGTATTAGTTAGAAACACAAATTAATATAAATAGCATCTTAAATGATATTTGCATTAATGAAGTAGATAACTGTGGCAGTGGTATCATGTATTTACATCTTATTTTGATAATATTATTTAGAAAAACAAAACAAATATTAAGCGGTTCCTTGTAACAATAACATTGTACATTACATTTACATAATATATTGATCGTATTATTTGGAAATAGTACAAAACACAACACAACAACAATATTAAATTAAATGGAGGAATATATTATTAAGAAAACAAGTAACGAATATAAAGAAAAAAAGAAGAAAGGGGACATATCTATAGTATTTATCCACGTTTCAGTAAACAAGTACCTTGTTTGAGTCCATATACTCATGAACTATAATACATATATATGTTGAGGTATTTATTTATATATTTAAAACTAATTATACAGACTATCATACACATATACACATCATCATATACATAAACACACACATTTGCAAAGTACACATATACATATGTTATTTTTAAACGTATTTATGTACAATGTTTCATTTATTTTTTATAGTTTGAATTAAGTTACCTCATATGGGTGGGAATGAGTTAAATCTTCATTAAAAAAGTATGGTATGGTAACTTGATTTAAGCTATATTTGTAGGACAAGTCAACACTAGAGTTAAGCTCCTGCAATTGAGGTTACATTGGCTTGTAGCCAAACTAAGACAGTTCCTGGATGGATATGATCTTACTTTTCTGATCTTGTGCTTTAGCTTAATGAAGGTGTTACCATCAAATGTCCATGTATCCGCAATGGAAGAGCGGGGGGGGGGTTTCAGTTGCCTGCAATGGAAAGCAATTTCTCTTCTTCTGGGTGTAAGTTGTTAATTTAGGAACACTTTACTTGTATTGATTCGCAGCTGTTTTCTTGATTTGATGGAATCAGACTTAGCTTTATAGTTTGTGAACTTTACTATAATATCCCTGTGCTTTCCATCATTCCTTTTTGGTGGTCCATTTCTGTGGGACCAGTCAATGTCTGAGAGAACAATGCTGGAACCACTCTCTTTTGCAATGTTTATGATGATATCATCAGTGGATTCATCCTTGATTTCTAGCACATTGCTAACTATAATACAGTGACACCTGCTATATTGATCGGCATTATCCAGGTCTTGTTCCAGGTCAGCAACTTTATTGGTCAAGGTGGTTACAGACTGTTTCAGTACATTGTGTTCATTTACCAGAGGGGTAACATGCTCAGCTACACATGCCTGGGCAAGCCCACGGATTTCATCACGGAGGGAGATTCTCAATGTGTGTACACTTCTTTGCAGATCAAAGTCGCTTATGTATGACTGTGGCATCATCTGTATAAGGGTTGACTGCATGGTGGGTGGGGAGGTCATGAATGGTGGGATCTGCCTCTCAGGGGACAAAACATAGTGATGATCCTGTGCACCTGTTAGATGTACTGATAGCTGAGGGGCACTTTGGCACTGCAGAGACTATTGAGTGTTCACAAAGTTTTTATCAACGAGCGTTGAGTCTAGGTTATCGCCATGGTTACTGCTGTTCGACATTTTGTGAACTGGGACAGCTTAATGGGTATCAAAGGTGTAATGGGGCGAAAACCAATCGACACTTGACCCGTCAGTGCTCACAGATTCGTGCTCAGTGTCCGTAGTAAATCTGGATTTTGTGTCGAGTTTCGTGTTCTCAGGAGAGACAACTTTGCGTTTTGTAGTACGGATCCGTTTTGTTTGTGTTTTATTAGGACTATTTAGATCTATGGTAGGAACGACAATAGACGTTGTATCACCTTTACCCATTAGACAATTCTGCTTTATCATTCAGTCGAGATTTACTTAGTTGAATGTACAAATTACATTTTTTACGAGAGAGATTCACAATTTGAGTTGTTAACACCGGAAGCCGTAAGTATATCGGTAAAAGTATAGTATCCCCGTACATATGTCAATGTTGTCATAGGTCAATCGTCAGAGATTGTAAGCACTGAAGCTATTTAATTGTATGTGCATGGAACATATTAACGATCTTTCTTGAAACTTGTTTGTTGACAATTTTCTGTACATGCATCGCTAAACGATAGTTTAATATCTTTTCTAGATTGCCCAAACTTCTTTGTATAACTTTACAATCCGATACTTACGACAATAGTACAGTAAAATTATAGTTTTGGTAATCGATGCATACGTTTCCGTTTGGCATTTATGTTTTTATTTACTGTCTGCATAGGTACATTGGATTCAAATACTTTCACTTAATACGCGTTTGGTTTGTGATTAATTATCGTGTAAGTATAAGGTTCGGCTGGCCTTTAAAGCGGTGTATATTGACCGTTCCAAGGCGGTTATTCCAGTTTTTATAATATTACGTTAATAGTTAGTGTTATTAATGTAGAAGATACGAACAATAATTTATAATTCATAGAGTTTCCGGGTGTCATTGTGTGCTGTATATATTAGAAACAATCGTATTGTAGAGATATAATACCATATCATCCGTCGATGTGACCATTTAGACGCATAATAACAACAACACAAATAATCAAACTCTTAAGACGTCCTGATAAGAGGGATGCTTTGTCTAACTCCTTTCCTAAATGAGTAATAGACTTAAAAATAATTTTGTTTAAGATGACCGCGCAAGGAATTTATATGAAGTTAGATGCAGAAAGATGCATGTATTGTTTGAAGAGAAAAGACGTGCCATTTATTGTTGGCTTGCATTTGTGATATTTTTTTTCCCTCCAAGACAGACTTACATGCAACAAAATGGATGTCTGGAGTATGTGAAATAAGATACTTATACCATCTTTGCACAAATTAATCAATTCCATTTTCGACATAATTCTAGAGGATAATATGTGGCTAATTTTAATTTGGATTTGTTATCATTGTTGTTCATTAGAAATACATACCAATATTGAATCTCAATTGATTACATATAGTGTTGTATTTATGACCAGGCAGTTATGTGATATTTGACAAGTTGGTTTTCTGGAATTGCCATTTCTGTTTTCCCGGTGATAGATATATGTTCACCTCCGGTTTAAGAGTTCTGTCGGTATATGCAATTTACAATCTTTCATCTTGTTTATTCATGAGACAAGCGGATATGAAAACAATTAGACGTCTATAATATTCGTATTTGTACAATGACTGTCTGATTGCAAATTGAAAAAGTGTATCATACTAATAAATGGGGTTTCATTTTCTAATACAAAAATGAAGAACGTGCATTGTACAGTAAAAATAAAGATTTTTTTATACCTTTTTATTTGATTCAACGTATTCTCGCAGTTAAAGTCACGCGACTGACAACGTCATAAAGTTTGCTTTTTGGCTCTCTCATAACAATAAGTTAACTATTAAAAGTAAGTTGTTCATAGTTTTACAAAAGCAAAAATGTCCAAAAAACATTGTTGTTGATTATAAAAAGAATGCATAAATTATGTTCACACATAAAAAAAAACGCATTTTAACGCTTTTTAATAATAATGCGTGTCTTATACATTCGATGCCAAGTATAAGCATCTGAAATTCGCCAGAATTTTTCGTTCTTGCAAATGTATTATGATGACACTGTGTTGACCCAATGACCTTTATGTCCGTTGTCAAGTAAGCAAATAAAGCCTCGGTTATGACATACAGACATGCGAATCTTTCGAACACATTGCCTTATGTGTTCTTGTCTAGGTAAACACTAAAGCGTAATCAAAATGATCGAATACGGAAGTTACCTTCATTGAATAATCAGTAATGCTAGCACCATATTTAGTCAAGCAAAATATACGCTCTATAATAATCGACATATGTGTCCTTGCGTTAGTAAACATACGTTGTAATTAAAGATGATCACATATGGAATTTACGTTCGTTTGATAATCACTCATGCTCGCACAATAAAGTGCACAATTTTAATACCATAACAGATGGTATGAGGACCAGTCTGCATATAGGAATGCAATCAGTCAGTGTGTCTGTATGTCCAGAAGTAGCCTGGTGCGGGCTGCCAAGTGCATTGCATAAGTATAAATACCAAAGTACCGATAGTAAAAGTTACAAGACAGTATATCGTGCACAAGAGACAACTGGTTGCCATCAATGCATTCAGACTTGTCTTACATAAAACGTCATCATGTATTGTTGATATTAGCTTTAATCATAAACAAATGTCGATTTATATCAGGCGTTCATGATGGTATCTATTAAGGCAAATTTAGCCCAATGTTATAGAGCTGCACACTATCTTGATGACTAACATGAGGTTATATTAAAACTCTGGTTTTAAATGTCACACCAATTACCGCCTTGTTGTATATTATTATATTTCTTTAATGTCTAAACACCTCTTGGACTTTCATAATGTGTCATACATTACCCGTGTTTGTAGGTCGACGGGTAAGGTCAAAGGTTATATATTTGTTGTTCTAACCTCATCACAAGATGAATATTTACATAACTTAATAGTATATTTGTAAACAATGCAAAATGAGATATTATTGGTCAGAAACTGGTTTAAATAGTGGTGCTATATTTCTTTGATTTGAAAGGAATAATATCTTACTTAATATCTAATAATAAATCCGTTCAACGTTGTTTCAAGTAGGTGTACATTTTCAAAAAACAGTTCTGCTTTATAATGAAAAACACTAAGAATTGCTGAGTGAAAAAGTCATTTGCCCTTAAGAAAAACTAAAACAAACCACAGTCGACTACATCGGTATTTTCATCGATTGTGTAGTATTTGTAAGAATACAAATGCCGTGTACTTACCAATTGATAATTTTCTTTGATAGTTGTACTTTGGATAACACATTATTTTATTAACATCTTAACAATAGGCATTCATTTATCGTCTGTCATCATATACTCGTTAATGTTTTAGCGGGATGTTAAAACAAGGTTATGAGCAAACATAATATTTATGTTAAACTGTTATGTTCATCCGTCCCGAATATTGTTGATAAAACTCCTCTTAACAATTTATAACTGAGTATGTTATCAACGAAACTTTATAGAGCGTTTTCTCACTCATAGCCTATCATATCAACAGCATATACCAATAAATTGGTCCTGACAAAATGGTCTCGCTATCATGATATTTATATTTGTCAAATAAAGTATCAGGTGTGTATCTTTGTTCGTGACATAACTAATCAAAATATTATATTCAGTTAAATTGTTTGAAAGGAAAACAGTAAATGTCATCGTAGCTTGACATAACTAGCTTAACAAGTAACATTGATCTTATAATGTTTTGACGAATGTTGTGATGCCAAAAGGAAATGATAATTATAAGAAATACAATAATGCAGGATAATTTTACAACTTTCCATTATTCACACTATTTTCCTTACAAAAAACGCTGTGGTGAATATGTATATGTGTGTTGTTAAGTTAAAAATGTTGCTAGTTTAAAAGAAAAATATCTGACAATACAATTGCAACATTTTAACAAAACATTAAGTATACTTCTAATATGGTAAGATTTGTTCACGACTATTAACATATTATAATGCTGTTAACCGAACCATCCTAGAGCTTAACACCGGATATGTTTGGGTATAATGAAATACACGCGGGTAATAGGAATTGCATCAAATGTTTAATATGCTCTTTTCATACACCACATACATTTTGTGAAATATGGTACAAATACCAAAGACAATTTGAATTCATATTCGATCGCCATCGATATAAACACTCGGTGGTTGTTATAATTTCAAAATACAGTCAAATATGATTAATAAAGTGTATATCCTGAAATTTGAAAATAAAGTATTTATTTTATTTAATTATTTAATTAATTTATTTATTTTGAATAATACATAAACGTGTGCAATATCAGTACGTATTGTAAATAAAATCCATACCCGTTAATAAAAAGTAGTCTCAATAACATTCACGTTTTAAGTCAAAGATCCGTTAATATGTTACCAGACATAGCTATCTCAGTAAGGCACAGATCCGTCAATAGTTTTACCAGACACAACTAGCTTAGTAAGGCAAAGATCCGTCAAGAGTTTCACCAGACAAAACTAGCTCAGTAAGGCAAATATTCTTCGTGAGTTTTACCAGACAAAGCTAGCTTCGTAATGCAAAGATCCGTCAAGAGTTTAACCAGCCAAAAATAGTTCAGTAAGGCAATATCCGTAAAGGGTTTTACCAGATGAAGCTAGCTCAGTAAGGCAAATATCCGTCAAGGGTTTTGCCAAACAAAGCTAGATCTGTAAGGCAAAGATCCGTCAAGAGTTTTACCTGACAAAGTTAGATAAGTAAAGTACAGATCCGTCAAGAGTGTAATCAGACAAACCTAGATCTGCAAAGCACATATCCGTCAAGAGTTTGACCATACAATGCTCGCTCAGCAAGGCAAATATCCGTCAAGAGTTTAACCAGACAAAGTTAGATCTGTAAGGCAAAGATCCGTCAAGAGTTTTACCAGACAGAGCTCGATATTTAAAGCAAAGATCCGTCAAAAGTTTTACCAGGCAAAGCAAGCTCAGTAAGGAAAATATCCGTCAAAAGTTTTTCAAGACAAAGATAAATCTGTAAGGCAAAGATCCGTCAAGACTTTTACCAGACAAAGATAGCTTAGTAGGCAAAGATCTGTCAAACGTTTTACCAGACATATCTAGCTCAGTAAGGCTCATATCCGTCAAGAGTTTTACCAGACAAAGCATGCTCAGCGACGCCCAGATCCGTCAATAGTTTTAACAGACAAAGCTAGCTCAGTGAGGCAAAGATCCGTCAAGCGTTTCACCAAACACAGCTAGCTCAGTAAGACAAATATCCGATAATAGTTTTACATTACCAAGCTAGCTCAGTAAGGCAAAGATCCGTCAAGAGCTTAACCAGGCAAAGCTAAATATTTAATGTGATGATCCGTTTAAAGTTTAACCAGACAAAGAAGGCTCAGTAATGCAAAGATCCGTCAATAGTTTTACCAGACAAAGCTAGCTCCGCAAGGCAAAGATCCGTCAAGTGTAACACTAGACAAAGCTAGCTCAGTAATGCTTATATCCGTCAAGAGCTCTACCAGACAAAGGTTGATATTTAAGGTGAAGATCCGTCAAATGTTTTACCAGACAAAGCCAGCTCAGTAATGCAAAGATCCGTCAATAGTTTTACCAGAAAATGTCAGCTCAGTAATGCAAATGTCTGTCAACAGTTTTACCAGACAAAGCTAGCTCAGTAACGCAAATATCCGTCAAGACTTTTACCAGACGAAGCTAGCTCAGTAATGCAAAAATCCGTCAATATTTTTACCACACAAAGTTAGCTCAGTAATGCAAATATCCGTCAAAAGCTTTAACAGGCCAAGCTAGCTCAGTAAGGCAAAGATCCGTCAAGAGTTTTACCAGACAAAGCTAGCTTATTAAGGAAAAGATCCGTCGATAGTTTTTCCAGAAATAGCTAGCTCAGTAAGGCAAAGATCCGTCCAGAGTTTTATCAGACACAGCTAGCTCACTAAGGCAAATATCCGTCAATAGTTTTACCAGACATATCTAGCTCAGTAAGGCAAATATCCGTCAAGAGTTTTACCAGACAAAGCTAACTCAGTAATACAAATATTCGTCAAGAGCTTTACCAGGCCAAGCTAGATATTGTAGGTAAAGATCCGTCAAAAGTTTCACCAGACAAAGCTAGCTTATTAAGAAAAGAATCCATCAAGAGTCTTACCTGAAAAAGCTACCCCAATAAGGCAAAGATCCGTCAACATTTTTATCAGACACAGCTAGCTCATTAAGGCAAAGATCCGTCAATAATTTTACCAGAAAAAGCTAACTCGCTAAGGCAAAGATCCGTCAACAGTTTTACCAGACACAACTAGCTCAGAGAGGCCAATATACGTCAATAGTTTTTCATGACAAAGCTAGCTCAGTAAGGCAAAGATCCGTCAAGAGTTTTACAAGAGAAAGCGAGCTCAGTAAGGCAAAGATCCGTCAAGAATTTTACAAGACCAAACTTCAGCTCAGTAATGCAAATATTCGTCAAGAGCTTTAACAGGCCAAGCTATATATTAAAGGTGAATATCCGTTAAAATTTTACCAGACAAAGCTAGCTCAGTAATGCAAAGATCCGTCAATAGTTTTACCAGAAAAAGTCAGCACAGTAAGGCAAAGATCCGTCAAGAGTTTTACCAGACAAAGCTAACTCAGTAATACAAATATCCGTCAAGAGCATTACCAGGCAAAGCTAGATATTAAAGGTGAAGATCCGTCAAAAGTTTCACCAGACAAAGCTAGCTCAGTAATGCAAATATCCGTCGAGAACTTTATCAGGCAAAGCTAAATATTAAAGGTGAAGATCATTATGTTCGTCTTTACCAAGCAGAATATTGCGCAGTACATGTATGTACTAAAATGCTAACAGTAGTCAGGAAGAACTACGGTATGGCCCTCTTCTTGCGGGCCAGTTGAGCCTTCTGCGTCCTGGATTCAGCAGGAGGTGCCCTGAAAACTGGACCAACGTCAAGCTTTGCGACCTCTGCTCTAGCCATTGATGCCCTTGGGGATTCTGCCGTATCAAAAGGACGAAACTCTAGATTTCCATTGACTAGTAATCCTTCTTCCGGAGTAAGCTTTCGTTCAATGGACACGCACACACCGCGTGCCTTGTCGCATGTTAAATATGGGGATCCACAAGACGGACACTTGGGAGAAGGTTCGTATTTATACCAGGATTTCGTCCAGTAGTTCCGATAACCATCACTATTGACGTATCCTTTTAATCCGTCCATTGCTCTTTTTGCAGCATGTTCACCAGAGGCCTTTGGATAATCTAACTCGGGATTAATTTTACAGTCAGCTGATTGGTGGATGCGGAATAGTTCCCAAATGTAGTCTACAAATGCGTGGTGGAGGAAAAAAACGGGGTCGTGGGCGGCTGTGTTTAAGCCTGTCATATGTCCACCGATCCAAACGTGGGGGCCACCATGGAATAATTCAAGGTCAGAATCAGCATTCGCAGTAGGAGCGACGATTTCGCTAGTCTTACAACGCTTCATCATCGATTTTATAAACTGGTTAGAAAACAGCTCACTATCGCCGCCGATATTTCTTTCAAGCTTACCCTTAGAGGTTGCCCAGTTGGCGAATGGTCCCGTGGTTACCAATCCGTATCCGTCTCCTAAGAACTCTGGTGCGAACATGATTGTGTTTGCCGGATTGTCCATTTCAAAGTCGAGCGTTGAATCCCAGTATGGGAGAGAAACTGTTTTGTCAATTTTTCGAATTGCTTCCTCTATTCTGGAACAAAAAGGTACCAAATTCATAGACATTACTTTATTGACAGATACGTTAAAGATGACAATTCAATGTAATGCTAGAAATGACTTATCGTGAATTTTATTTTTTAGTTACGTACAAAACTAGATAAACTCTGTGCCACCCGAGAAAGTTTGGACCGAAGTGGGCGGACGTTGTGGCAGCGCCCCGATGAAGATTCGCAAACGTGTCATACTGTCCATTCTTAAACAAGAAGCAAAATCAAAGTTAGAGATGTAAACATAATCGTGAATGGTCAAATAACGGCGGTCTTTGATCCCTTTCATAATTATCATCACCATCAATGATTTGAACACGCACTACATCCCTTCATTCTTAAACAAGAAGTTAACACCAAAGAAAACAATATAAATAGTTTCGATCGCGTATTTACAAATAAAGGAGGTCATTGATCGTAATATTAGATCAAGATTTGAACACGCAATTACCTCATTAGGTTAAACATATTTGTTTTAGAATGCGACCATCTACAATAGCTTCGATGGTTTGCGTACAGGTTGCTGATAAACATTCAAACTTCAGGTACTATTCGGGTTAAAATGAGCCAAGTTTAGTCAAAAAGCGTGCATTCACAGAGACGCATACAACAAGTTGATGTTTACACTACGAAAAACCAAATCCATTGAGCAGAATGAGACGCGGAAATATGCAAAGTGTTCTTGGATTTGCTCTCAAATGATTACCAGTTATGCTTAAAAGGTGTGGTTATATTGCAAACTATGGTAAAGACTTGCCGATGCCTGTCATAGAATGTTCAAATGTTACCGATCTGATGATAGTGTTGTGTACACGATGCAGAACTACTTATGTGTTATCGGTTGCTATTGGGCACTGTTGGTGTTAGAAGTGTGTACCAACATGTTGTTGGTTTAATATTGCTAGTTTTGTCTTCTATGGTAAAAAAGGGGGATGTGATAGTAAGTCACTTTTTAATTTCGGCATTCATTTGTGACCCAGGTTAAATCCAAATTTAAAAGCCTATCGAATGTTAAAAAACTTTCCCGACAATTGACCGGAATGAGTACATCTTCAAATTAAGAGAAATATCCCATAATATATTATTGTTTTGTTTATGAAAAGGTTAAGCATAAATGATGAACAATGTACATGTATGCAATGATATAAATTACATAACTGCTTTAAGACTATTACAGGAATAACAATTCAAGCATCATCTAGTTGTTGATTTAACTAATGATGTGTACCAGTTCAACTCTTATTATACGCTTTAAGCCGCATCGCTGTTTTAAAAGATATACATTTTTGTAAAACAGCTTTGTATTTCAGATAGGAGATTATACCTCATCCGATTTTGAGCGCGTAATTTTTGTACATAACCCATTCAATAAATTTTACGGTAGATTACACTGGCTTCGTATTCCCTGGAAACATAGCTGACATCAGGTTTAACAATTGCAAGATTTCGACAGCCACAACCCTTATAGGAACTCTGTCATGGTTATAAACATTATACTGCTACACCCTTTAACAGCCATACCTGTTTCATCGTACCCAGTACTTTATGAAAAGCATTTCTTTCTAAATCGGATAGCCGTCTGTATTCCTTTCGGGTTCGGAAACCTGATGGTGGTAACTTATCGCTTTTAGTTTGACGTTTGTTTCTGGAGTACTTTCCGTCTGTTTGTTGCATCATCTAATTAAAAAATATATATTTTGGCAAACTAAAAATTAATGTCAACATATTTTAAATGTTGCTATTTTGCAAACATACTAGTATATCTAGTATATATTGTAGGAAAACTGTAACTGCACAGACAAAATCAGTAGAGAAATTGTATTTAACGTTCAGTAGTTCTTTAATAAGACAATTGACCTATTGGAAAAAAGCTTACAAGATGAACACAATAACAACATCTTAAGGTTCTATGATATGTTATAAATACAAGTATCAGCTTAATCCATTCTGGTTAACATGATGTTAGAACTTTGCATCACATGGTACAGATGCCAGTTCATCTTACTGCATCTCTTTAAAAAAATGGTAATACAGTTTGAAAAGATTTTATGTATGTGCATAATACACACATTCTATATAATAAATTACAAATGTGAATTAAATGATTATTATGACTTGTGGATTCATGCATACTAAACTTAGTTATGCCAACATTCATTCCCTGAACATGTGTTATCAGTAAAACAAGCAAAAACGTTTGTTTTAAGTAATTATCTTTCAAGTGATAAGTGTTTGGTTGACTATTGTGTTTATGGAAACGACAAATCAACTCCAACAAATTTATGATAGACATATAGTAAGCAGGCTACCGCATGTGTTGGAAGTCATGCTTACCTTTTTGAAATTATTGTTCACTTCTTTTCCATTACCAACGTTTCCATTACCAACTAGTTCTCCTATGGATGGACAGGGTCAATAATAATATTCAACAAAATCCATTTGATAACAAGCAGGGATCCACATGTGAAGTATATCATATAAATAAGTAAAAGATGTCATTATTACGTAGTTCCTTTATATTGTGTTGATGCAAATCATTTAGTATACAAGTTTAGACTAAAACGATTGTAACTCAAGCGTTGTTGCATGTGAAACTAAAGCTTGGTTATGCTTTTCAATTTGAGGCAGTCAGAATCGTGTACATGTCAGCAACTAAACCTACGGATGCAAGAAGACCGTTGACGAAATCCATGTCTGCCTTCGAGATGTTGTAGTCATTCAAGCGCACCGTATCCGCTCTCCACACGAACTGCTGGAGACAATACAGGTGCACTTTCTCTGGCGTCTCGAGTCCTGGAACTCTCTTTGGATCAGTGGTGTTAACTAAAGGCGTAAGTCTATTTATACAATCGGCGAGCTCTGACGGCACGGTATTGTCGAGCGGAGCCGAGTAGGTTATCGCCAGTAAGCTTACCAAGACGATTGTCTGAAAATATATAATTATATATTCATAACGATAAATTGTAACATCGCCTTTATTGTTGTTTTAAATGTATGTGTTGAATATGCGCTTCTGAAACGTGGATTCGAAACCCGTATATGTGATGGTCGAACGAGATGCAACCGGAATAAGATTACTCATACTTATAATTATTGTTTCATTTCATTAAATGCTCTAAGGGATGAAGTTGAAGTACGTTTCATTCGTATTGCTTATTGGAAGACAATTTTATTTTCATATTACATTTTGCATAGTACCCCCTTTATTTATAACTTGATTTGTACATGTAATATGATAAAGTCGAAACCATTTTCTGAAATATGAAGTCTTGTGTTTTTTGGATGAATTCTGCACCTGAGTAAACCACTGCACTATAACCGCACTGTATCGAAGATGAACAATCAGAACAATAAAAAGTAACAGCGCGTGCACTACGACCTTTAAACTTTACCGGTGACACAGCCTTTTAAATGCGACATAAGTATTTGCATACGTCCGGTTTTGAATTTGAAGACATGTTACAGGTAAAAAATAACGTGTTTGGTTTTGGTGATCGATTAAAAAGTATGTATATGCAAATATACGATGTATTACAATAAAAGATGTTACGTAGCATAGATAGATAAGTATTGACTAATGAAATACCAACAGGCAAGCAATACCGTGTATAACGAAATAATGATTGAAAACCAATACTTTGTTTTGAGAACTGAGTAAACATTGTGAGTTTTGCATGAATATTATTGTTAATAACTATTCTCGATAAAAAGTAAACACATAGGCGAACGCCCGATTGACAAAATACCCTGGTTCTTTTTTTCAATATTTCTTAATCGAACGAAAACTGTGTGAAATAATGAATTTGTAAAGTAGATTTTTGTTTTCAGTTTTGCTTGTGAATATTAAAACCTATAACTATAATTAGATACAAAAACATATGATTGTATTCCAATTTCGTGCGGTTAGATGCTATTTGCATCGTTTTGTTTTTGGGAACGTTTGGTAATTGTTAAATGGTCTTCTCCCTCCGACAACCTTAACTGGTGTATCCTCTACATATTGGCACCTGGTACAGATAGAGAAAAGTTGTCAATGTTTTTGTAGCGACATACACTATCGGTAAATCCCCAATTGTATGTGCACATCTCTTCGTACAACACATGGACATTCGTTAGTCCGTATACAAAACTAGTTTTTGTTCGTGTTCCAACCGTCTTGTTTACAATCAGTTCATGTACACTGTAAAGGTCTATGTGAAGTAGCAGTAGTACTGGTGAGACTACTGTTATATGTTTTGGTAATGTTGAAACAATGCAACCAACTGCAACCTGTATATTAGTTGAAGCTGTTCAAGTATTGCCTAATGAAAGAAACGATTAATAAATAACCTGAATTGTAACAAGTAGGCATAAACAGTTGTTTTCCCTCTTACCCGACCAACCATAATATTTTCGCCAATCGTAAGCTTTGTTGTTATTACAGGTTAAATTTGCCATCGTTTGTGCTAAATTCATCAACAAAAATTGTTTGTGATATTTGTCTTTCATTCAATTATATTCGCTTAAAATAAACAAAAACAACATAAAAAAATATTTATATTTCTGCATGTCATACCATATTCATATTAAATTGGGAATCGTTAAAAAAACTCAACGACACAAAATGATGAGCGGCCTACCTACCCTACATTTTTGGTGACGTTAATAGAAACAAGTTACATGTTAGGCCGTATTAAGTTTGATGCTCTTTTGATTGATAAAACTGAACATTGTATACACGTTTAAAGCATCCGTTTGGTATAGTTACATAAACGCAATCGTACAACAACACAAAGATGGATTCAAACATAATATTTTTAAACCAAACTTTAAATGTTTGCGTTTAAGAAGAAATATATATATCCGTGTTTTAATAACGTATTAATTCATGAAAGGTTACGTTTTTTGAAAGCATGTGTACATTAAAAGTGAATGAACTGGGAAATGTAAATGCTAGAAATTAATCGTAACTTGTAAATCTTCAAGCACAATTTAACAACAGTACACAAAGAACTTTTTAAAATTACGTTGGTGAAGAATAACGTTTTTTAACTTACGTAAGAACATTTGCTTTCGCTAAAGTATTTTTTTTTCATGCGTTTCTAGTTTTCCATTTAATAAGATTGTGAGGCTTGTGTAAAAGTTTGATAATCGTTTGCACTCAATTGCTAAGCTGACGTTTTATTCTTTTCATCCTTAGAAACAACTGGCGATGAATAATTGGTTGACCAAAGTTTACAATTACTATTTAAAACAAAGTTGTTTAAATAAATGATTGTATGTTTTCTTTACAAGTAAAGGTTCTGTTGATGTTGTTATGTTTATCATTAATGCTTATATTTTGTCAAATTAGAGACATAACGGATATGTTTCTACATTTGATTGTCTTATTTGTTTAAATGTGCATGAATAACATTTTTTACCTTATATATTCTATATAAATATGATCATCTTTTCTAATTGTAATTAAATCATTAAATCAAACTTACTTGCAACACTGCCATGACCATAGTGGAGAGAATGTGATAATGTTTCCAGACGACGACGGTGTTTGGTGTACGGTTGGAAAAAAAGGACTGGATTTTCAATATATATACATGTTTTTGTTTACATCCATATGTGGTGTAGCAGATGTCTCGATACGTTTCTAATCTACTATAAGTGATGTTTAGTGTATTGATGCGCACTTACGAGATTAGTGTTCCAGTGTAATAAGGCAATATATATTAATTAAATTACGTCATTGGCCGACGAATCGTACAGATGGATTCAGTACGAACATATGATACGTGCGATAAAACTCGATCGGGGGCTGTTAAGTTAAAAACGGTATTCTTTGATATTTTGAATCAAATATGTGTTCCAGTTTGTTTTAAAATATAACGAGAATGCAGTATATGATATACCCACCGTATTTACTGACATACAGAGTTCATGCATCATAAGCCATGACATGAAATTCACATGCGCAGTTCGTGTATAATAGTTACATGCATAATCGTCTGTAACCTTTTACTTATATATCCAAATAAGTAAGGCTATAATTATGATATTTGTATTAAAGTATCAAATGTTACAATTTAAAAAAAATATAATTTTAACAAGTACATTTCCATGCAATAAATCAAATAAAACAAATCAACATTGCATCAATCATTATATATTATGATATAATTATCAATTGAATATTATGACAATAACTATTTGCAAACTGTTTTGTTCCTTCTTATAAAGGTGAAAATGTAAATTGATTAAGACTGATAAGAGCTTTATGCTTTATTAGAATTGTTATTGATATAACAGATAACATTGTTTTAGATATTTTCTTGGTCATGTCAGTTTTAATTTGATTAAAAAAAAAGTTGGAATCATGTTCGCCATCTGTACTTAAGACAGAATAAACGCGCACATTTATTTTTAAACGTTTAAACAATCCATGTTGAAAGCTGAATATAAAAAAGATTGTCCTTGCGCGAATATTTCAGACAATACTATATTATATATTATACACTTTCTCTGGGGAAGGTCTACATGTCTATCGACTTTGTAGAGCATTAAAGAAAAAAAAATATGACATGGACTTTGAATGAAATTATGCATTTGTTACAAATGCCATGAAAAACAAATGCATTGCATATACATACAAATATGCAATAAACAAATAAAAACAAAGTATGTTCTACCAATGACATATTTGGCGTACAAAAAAGCTCCACATACGGAAACCGACCGACCGGATGAAGATCGAGACCTGACCAAAAAATGGGGCTAGAAAACGAATTAGTGTTTAATAACACTATTGACGCATATCTATTAAACTGGTTTACCAAACACCTCTCTTGTATAACACTCATTCTGAAGCCTTATATTTTTAGATTTTTTTTGGTGACTTCAAAGCAAACATATATCTTAACGAATCGTGGCAATATGTGTTGCTCGTGCATCATTGTGCTTGAGCTTGGAACTTCAAATGGTTAAAACAATTTTTATATCTGAATGTGAACGGACTATAACACGTATGCTTCCACATAGGTATTGACCCAGTACAATGTTTTATTAAAAAACTTTAAACGTGTTTAAATAAACTTCCCTCTTCCGGTATATTTTATTATAAATACATTCATATTGACCGACTTATTTATATGAAGTCGAAATGAAAGTTGTTTTGATTATAGTATTTTTACAGAAAAGCAGCGAATTTATTGTCTTGTATTATAAAGGACATTTATGGTGAATGGATTTTCAGGTGTTGCATTATACATTTTTGTATATTCCCACTAATCATTATCAACCAATTTAAATGAAAATATATGGTATTGTTATTAAACATTAAGAGACTATTGTAAACTAAATGCAAGAACTTGAACACTTGTTGTATTTACCACAAATTACCTATGAAGATGGTTAATGGTTTAACCATGTGCCATTAAGATTTTTCATTTGTTATATGATTCCGACATATTTATTAATACTACTCAAAAGAATTTCAATGAAAATATATGTTATGGTTATCAAACATAAATGATTATTGTTAAATGAATGCACATAACTTTGCAGAGTGTTAGTGGTTTTACTACGCCTTCAAGATTGCCTGGGGTCAATGAAAGTGTAACGGATTACGCACGTGGTTAGATAATTATGAAATCCTTTATTGAAGCGTAGCTAAATATGTGTTATTTGATGCTACATTTAACGCCGGGAGAATCCATGCATATAATATATCATTATACAGTATTTATCCATTGTGTAAAGGCGACAGCGTGTGTTGTCGTAAAACTACTCTTACATGTACTTAACCTAAATAATATGAAATCATCATTAAACGAGAAAGTAACACGTTATTATTTGATAAAAATCCATGTGATATGAATTGGGAAATTGTAGTATAATACACTCTCAAGTAAAACAAAGTGGAACTTTCCATGTGGTGTCACTTTCAAAGCTGTTTAACTGCACTTTCATTTAAATCTTATAAACATGATATCAATAAACTTAAATGAAAACAAAACAACAAATTATTTGAAAAAAAAAAATATCAATCTTGGAATCAAAGATAATTGAAACCATTTGCTGAAATAACAATTGTTAAATAGAATCTTTGATTTGTTTTAAGCATTTTTTTGAAATGTTTTTGCCTGACTAGGACTTCCTAAAATAATAAGTAATATTCAACCTAAAGATTCATTTAAATCTATTAATTTTTAGTTAAGCTCGATTTCATCACAAGCCTAAGGTTTATTGGAACATCTCGAGTCTTGGTAGAACAAGTGCTTAGTGTCGCTGGGGAACAGCCCCCACAGTTAAAGATATATCATAATGATTAACATCTTACAATCATAAACATGTGTGCCTATTCTTAAAATTTAAAACGGTCATTACTCAAACGAATTGTAACCAGTAATATGGTTGGTACTATACTCGTGTCTTAATTTATATACTAGATAAGCTTGTATATAAAAACACTATGTTTAATAATTTTGATATCTACATTTAATCCGTTGTTATACGATTGTCCGAAAACATCTGCCGAATTTATAGATATTTTCCAAATTGTCAATATTTGCACATTTTTAGAATACCAATAACATTTTCTGAATCATAAATGTTCAATGTTAAATATAAGCATTAATGATAAACATGATTTGATAATGAAATACGATATGTCGGAGATATTATGAATAACAATGGAGCCTTCGTACAATTGGCGGAGTTTGAAAGACAACTTGGCGTAGTGATAAATTGTATTTACTCACTATTGTGCCATTAATAAATCAATAAATCCCTTATCGATACACAACAAAAACGCTAATTTAAAAGGCTAGTTATTGGCAGCAATGTGACAACATAGACGATTTGATTTAGAGTCAGAAAATGCGTCGCTTCACAATCGGTGTCGGTTAGATTGCTGTACGAAACTAAAGAAGACAACAGTCACGTTCTGTCGTATCACTCATGCGTTTGAAGTATTCTCGTCAACTGTCAACATCTAATACACTCAAACAATTATTAAATAAATTTTTAAAGACATGTTGTTAAATGTATAATTAAACGTACTATATTTTAACAATATCAATTACGTTTTGTTTCAGCTGCGCCGTGAAATTATTTTGATTCTAGTTCCACCGATTCAAGCGGAGATTCTTACAAACATTACAGCATGATCGCATAAAATAGGGAAACACATCCATATTTGTTCGTTATAAAATGTGGCGAGCGAAAGGCGTAAAAATGTTATCTATTTATTTTGCCCAATATATATTTATATATAGCAGTTTTTATTTAAATAATATGGTTCTTGCCAATAATGTTTACTGCTATGACTTTATATAGGTACATTATAGTTGCCTTATTTGGATGCTTGATAGCAGTGTTATCAAAGCTGTATAGTTAATAAGTCCTAAAGAAAATTTATTACGGAGTAAATGTGTGTTTTAAATGCGAAGGCATACGAAATATATTTAGACGCTTTAAGCATTATTACTATTTATTGCAGACGCACCAAAAGCATATGCTTGTGTTTTTTTTCATAGAATTTATATGGCAATACTGTTGAACCATAACCAAGATGAAAAGATAAAACTTTATTGTTAATTATTTGAACTAAGGAGGCGGTTAATGTCAACATTTTTTAAAATATCAACCTTAACAGTGTTTACATTCGGTGGGTTTATACCAAGTAACGTTCGAAACAAATGGTGTACATGCTTGAACCGAAGCAGTAGCAAACTCATACTCCCATGAAAAGAAGCTTGTGACTACAACAACTATCACAGCTGTTGAAAACATGAAGAAAGTAAGATGCACTTACCAAGATCTTGGAGCTCGTTTTTCGATGCACCGTGCATCGGAGTCACGACCATGGATACAACGAGCAAAATTGCGATCTTGTTGCTAGCCATAGTTCTTCAGAAATGAGCTCTCTTTCGCCTTCTCTCGTGCCTCATCTTTTTAATAAACGGTGTTGATATAGCCTTATAAAGACAGGGTAAATCCAATACACATATTAATTCATGCTAATTTACAATGTCACAATCTGGAAAACAAAACAAAACAATTACTTAAAATGAAAAGACAGAACTTGAGAGCATTTCAAATAATATGCTGTTCCACGGTCATATAATTCTAGAAAATATATGACGTAACGGCAATTTGTCATTGCATTTCCGTAACGACAGGATTCCCGTCAAAATTAATAGTTTTCAATTTTCGACTGGTGGCTGTTATCATATCAAACATTGTTTTAAAAGCAATCGAGAGAACAAGTGCACTAGAAGTTTTGGTTACACGGCTTCTAACTGACCCCCGTACGGTTTGACAAGGGCATGTAAATTAATATTGGGTTAAATCGTATATTTTGCACTGTATAAACGTGCTAGGGTCAGTAACAATTCAATCTAACGTATTTATTTTACCGATAACCTTTATTTTCCCACTATTAACGTATTTAAAACTCACACAATAGCTATACTGTAATAACGGAGGTCACGTGTTTACTTCCGTGACGTCATTTCAGGTTGAGGACCGTTGAGGACCATTTATAAAAAGTTACTGACCTTATATGAAACATAAAACAACAACACATTCAGCATGGGACCTGGTGTATTCAATGAAAACGAAAATACTTACACATAATAAAATTGCAATTAATTGCCATAAATAATAATTTTATAACATATAAGTCCTTAAATGGTTATTTTTGTCAGATTGCTCGAATACGAGGATTTTCAGCGCATGGAACAAAAGAGATGTAAAAAGATTGCAACGATATCAAATGGTATGCAGTTTGTAGCGCAAAGGTATGTATGTTCTATGCTACAATATGATACTTTCTGCACGTGAGATGCATCGTGTAAAGTTGTCATTCCCGCAAGGTGGCATTTTGGAGTTATTCGGTTGGTCGGTTGTTAGGTTTGTCGGCACAAATGTTCTTAGCTTTATAATGGATTTCTTCCACAATTCCAAATCGCTTCTATTTAAAATTCAAATATGTCCTCACTATGAAGTATAGATTCTAACTAACTCTTGAATTCCTGAGTAATTTGCCCTCAAATAAAGATGACAAAACGGTGCAGGATTATTATATTTGTAACACAGATCTGGTTTCTGAAATATTCAAATAGTTTAACCATTAGTTGTAAAAATAAATGTCATTTTTTTAATATTGCTTACGCGAAGCGTTAACTCACAACACTCGCTACCACATATGGTGTTAATACGCCGAGTTGTGGTTTTCATCAATGCTATTTCAGAACCTCAAACTCATTTTGATCGTATTCTTATCGGGTCATTAATATCCGATTGATGAGTGAAACTAGTTTTAGTGATACTGCAACTGACCCACGTGAAGTGCCCGATGTTTCATTGACATAAATTATCTGAAACGAAAATGAATAAACTCCTTTGTAAACTTTAACGAATTGCGGGCAATTGTCTTAAAATAATATCAGAAACATGTAGTTAAGTTCGTCATCAATAAATATAGACCTTGCTTTTCACAACAATATAAAAGAAGTAAAATATATTTGATTCACCATTGGATGGAATACTTATTTTATAAGTTTTGTGGCAAAGTCAGAAACGTTCCTAATTTGACTCACTCATACATACTATTTATTAAGGAAACTCATCACAGTTTAACAGAATGAAACTTTTCAAAACGCAATGTTATCAATTGTAAGAATAATTAAAAAAAAGATCTTAAACAAGCGAAAAAACACTCCTGACTCATACAAATGTTAAATGATCGCTTCATTGAGTGATAATCGTGAATCAAAATGGTTAAAAATAGAGCGTTTAAAAGCTTTGCTTTAATAAAGCGTGTCTTGTGAACGAAGAGTTAAATATTTGCCGCAAAACTGAAGTGCCTTAGTGGTGGTGACTTAGCTTTTGTTTCCAGAGTCTCGGGTTCAAAGCGAAGGCGATGTTTTTGCCCAACCGTTTATTGTTATTATGATTAGTTAAGACTATTATTGTGACATTTTTTAAATACTAAACTTTGTGAACAAAGCCATAAAAGAACAATAATCTGCAAATATATCCGCAACATTATCCATTACTCACATATGGGTCATTTATTCAGTGTTTCAACTATTTTATACAAAAGGACATGTTGTTATTGTGTGATTTTCAAAATCTGACGTGAGTATCTTTGTTTTTCAATAACTGGAAATTGCATGTTATAGAATAGCCCTTTGGTGAGAAGTTAAAGTGTTCGATGAAACTAAACTCATAATGGTCTCTTTGTCACTATATGCGCAACTAAACTCATAATGGTCTCTTTGTCACTATATGCGCATTTAAACGTATTAATTAACAGTTGTCATAGTTACTCTCTTTAACTGACATGTGTTACCTCTTAATTAATTCTCAATCGCATCGAATTCGCGTGGAAATATGCTCTTGCCAATATATAAAGATTGCACTTTGTTGACCAAATTACCTTTATGTCCGCTTGCAAATTGGCAAATGAAGCCTTGGTTGTTCCTCAAAGAGGCAAAGTGTTTAAACACATGGATATATGTGTTCGTGCGTAAGTAAACAATTTAATTTAATTAAGGATGATCAGATACGGAATTCACCTTCGTTTAGTTATCAGACATGCTCGAACAGACAATAATACACATACACAAGGTAGGAGGCCCAGTATGCATGTAGAAATAAAATCAGTCTATTGGTTTGTCGGCCCCGAAATTTGTGCGCACTCCAAAATGCATTGCATGATTCAAAATAATAAGACAAGACTTGTTTTGTCTTGTCTTGTTGATATTAGCTTTAATCCAACACAAGTATTGAATTTTACCTAACGTTCTCGTGAAGCGGATAATCTGTTTTAAATGCTATACAGTTGGTGCATTGTTTTCATAATGTGATGGAGTTGCAAATAACTTGATGACTTCAATGATGTTATGGTCAAACTTTTGGGTTCAAACGTCAAAATCAAATACCGCCTTGTTGTTTTTTATTCTTACTCTGTCTTAACATCCGTGGACTTTTATAGTATTTTAAGATTTTGTCCCGTTCACGAAAATATTGCTTATACATGAGCTTTGTTTTTAGGTGAACGACAAGGGTCAAAGCATATATATTTATTTTGTATACTTCATCATAACATGAATAGTTACCTAAAATTTCGAAGTCAAGAGTCACTATTCTCGACAACCTTAAGACAAACGAAAGGTGCAGGTGTTTTTGGTTATGTCTTAGATTATTCAATACAAATAATTGTATGAGTTGGCTTTGAACAATGAATCCGGAAATTACTACTGTGCCAAAAACTTTGAAAATCCTTGCAAACCACATTTATGTACATCATTGTTACATATGTCGGCAAACGGAAAAACTAATCCATACGGTAGCGTTTTGCAGTATACATGTACACAAAAAAAGCAAATACCTTCAGCTGCTCCAGCAGGAGAATTTGTTTTTAAATTACGGAACTTTATTTATGTGTCCGCATAGGTCCATTTGGTTAAAATCCTAAAAGACGTGGTTTGTGATTAATGTCTTTATACCCACAATGTAATTGTAATTAGTTTATGTTTATATCGATGTTCTTGTATAGAAGTAGTGAATACATGTAACAACAAGACGTTCTCTCCGTATATAGTATAAAGAATAACTATCGAATTTTGTGTATATGAGCAACATATATGACAACATAGAAAAACTAGCGAATATATATATATATATATATAAATATATATATAAATATATATACGATATATATATCGTAATGTATGTTACAATTTACAAAAGTATTTGTGGCGAGAATTATCATAACAACGTGTCACAATTTGCCGCACTTTGTTCATTTATTAAATACACTTTTACTACCGGAGCAAAAACCAGTGGCTACTGGGAAGGAAAACACATTTAGTTTAGTATAGCCTTTTATTTACCTTTGTTTCGTCAGTCTTTCAAAACATTTGCTCTGTTTATTTTGCTGTGAAAGTTGATTATTTTGTGTGCAAATACTGCACATGGTTACGTCAATACAAATATAGCTTTTTTTATTACTTTTATGCAATTCATGAATAACCATATTACAATTCGACTAATATTCTTATATCAATTACGCCTATACCAGCATATTAGTTAATATATGAACAGGTCAAAATTATTTACGAAGAGCAACGGTATTGCCCTCTTCTGAGGACTAGCTATTTCATGCGGGCCAGCTGAGCCTCCTGCGTCCTGGGCTCAGCTGGAGGTGCACTGAATTCTTGACCGACGTCGAGCTCTTCGTCCAGTTCTCTTGCTTTAGCTGCACTTACGGATGCTGCCGTGTCAGCAGGGGAGAACGAAGAAAATGGACCCTCAGGGCGCCCAGGAGGATTTCCCCACGCAGGGCGCCCAGGAGGATTTCCCCACCACGCTTGTGATCCATCGTCAGGAGTTAGCTCAGGTGCAGTGGACCACACTAGTGATCCTTCGTCAGGAGTTAGCTCACGTGCAGTGGACATGCACACACGGCGGACCGTGTTGCATCTTAAATAGGGAGAATCGCCACAAGACGGACAACTGAGAGCAGGTTCGTATGTATACCAGAATTTCGTCCAGTAGTCGCGATAACCATGAATATTTCTGTACCCCCCTGGTAATCCGTCCATTCGTCTCTTTTTGGCATGTTGACCAGTGGCCTGTGGATAATCTGAGGCGGGTTTTACGTTGCAGTCAGATAATTGGTGTTTGCGAAACCTTTCCCAAATGTTGTCTACAAATGCGTGGTGGAGAAAAAAAACGGGATCCTGGGCGGCTGTAGCTAGACCACGCATCTGTCCACCGACCCAACGGTGAACGCCATTATGGGCAAATTCAAGGCTGTAGTTCATATTGGCAGTAGGAGCTGTGATTTGTGTCATATTGGCAGTAGGAGCTGTGATGATTTGGCGAGTCCGACAACGCGACATGATCAAATTGATACGCTCGTTTGTAAACAGAGTAGCATTGACGGCGATATTTCTTCTCAAAATAGCAACAGGAGCTGTCCAGTTGGCAAATGGTCCGGTGGTGACAAATCCGTATGCGTTTCCCAAGAACTCCGGAGAGAACAAGATTGTGTGTGCCGGATTGTTCATTTCAAAGTCGAGCGTTGAGTCCCAGTATGGGAGAGAAACTGTTTTGTCAATTTTCCGCATTGCTTCCTCTATCCTGGAATAATGAAGGTTCTAAATGTATAGACATAACTTTAGTGACAGAAAAGTTAAAGATGACAATTTAATTTTATTGCATGAATTTCTGGTCGTAAATTAAATATTCTAGTTCCGTACAAAACTAGATATACTCTGTGCCACCCGAGAAAGTTAGGGCCGTTGTGGGCGGACGTTGCCACAACGCCCTGATGAAGATTCGCAAATGTGTCATACTCTCCATTCTAAAACAAGAAGAAAACACAAGTACAAATGTGAATATGATCGTGCATGTAAAAAATAAAGGCGTTCATTGATTGCTTTCATAGAAATTATGATCGATATCTGGTTGTACACGCAATACATTTCGCGTAAAATCATTGGGTTCATTTTATTTATTTAAAGGATATAGTCCACAATAGCCCCGATGTTTGNGACCCAATGAGTTTGCTGAGACGCGGAAAATGCAGTTTGTTTTAGTATTTACCCTCGAATGATTACCGATCGTGATGAAAGGATGCGGTTGCATTGCAGAACATACTGATGAGTCAGTTATTTTTTGTCTACATATTTAATCAAATGTAAACGATCTCAGAATCGTGTTATAAACCTTATGCAGTTATCGGTCGCTATATGGTACACAATTGGTACTAGCCTACTGTTGGTTTTGTAATTGTATTGCTGGCTTCTATTGCACAAGAAGAGTCGGATATGCTACTGCTTCACTTTCATTTTTTCGGGGTTTCCGTCCTACCCATGTGTATTCCTATTTCAATAGCCAATCGAATTTTGTAAAACTTACCAACAGTTGACCTAGATGAATATATCAAACATTTCATTGGCTTAATTGAGAAAAATCATCATTCTCAGAATAGTCACCAAATAACTGTTTTTTGACATATATACGTGTAACGTAAATTATGAACACTGTTCAGTATTGGGAAATCCCCACATTTCGTTGTAATTTGTTTACCCGACACATAGAAACACATTTTGGTCCTGTATGATATACGGGCAGACGTTTAGATATCGGCGTAGCGTTAAAAATCACTAGTTATTAATATAAAAAATCTTGTATTTTTGTCCTTTAATACCCTACTTTGACGTTTAACGAATAATTTACTCGTAGTTAATGTGTACATCTGTTTTTTCTAGTTTCTTAATTATTAGTGCACTACTTGAATCAGAGATAGGGGGAGCTATTTTGTAAAAAGGATGTCATGACTAATCACCACGCAAGTTATGCGTCCGGGCCGGGAGTTGGACCCTCAATCACATGTTGTGTAGTCAAGCGCTCTACCAACTGAGATAGAGGGCCCGACTCGTATTGTTGTCAACATCAAAACGTTCAACAGTATTAATGAATCAGTTTTATTTGAGCTGCAATTGTGTGAAATTTGCAGTAAATAGCATTTCACATAGTGTCATGGTCATCGCTCGGTAAGGCTGGGATTATAGTATAGCGTCGATTGGAAGCCATGATTAGAACCGCGCGTATGATGTTTTGCGTTCAAGATAAACAATTACTTGACAAAATTATCCTTGTAAGGAAACTGTTAACACTTAGGGAAAGTAGTATAATTAATTATTTAGGCTCAGACATGTCCCGTTTATCATCACATATCTGCATGTAGGAGACAAAAACTTATTTTATTTTAACACAGGGGCGGTTGACATAAATTACATAAGTAGATACAAATTACATCACATTGCAGAGCTATAATTCATATTATTGATTTTATATCGATGTTAATATATAATATGCCACAATCTAAAATAATTACTACTTTACGACTGTGAAAGAAAAAAACAAGTCAGACTTGACCAAATTGTTAGTCTAACTGATAACGTATGCATTTTTTACTTATTGTAAACAATTGATGCCGAATATCTTTTTCAAAAGATATTTCTTGTTTTAAATAGTGTATGTGAAAACCAGCTTGAGTTTTCAGATACGAGACAACAGCTCATCTAAATTAGAGCGCGCATGTCTTGTACATAACACAGTTAATATAACTATGATGGTTGTTATCTTGCTCTGGATAATCATTTGAGTCAATAAATTCCATAACTCAGAGAAAAATTTGAATTTATTTGAATATTCCGACTAAATAACACAGTCTTCATCAGCGATGTGCTGGTCAGTTGAGCGAGTCACGTGACGTAGGATGGTCAACTCGCTCAACTGACCAGCACATCGCTGATGAAAACTGTGTGATATAGTCGAAATATTCAAGTAAATTAAAATTTTGCTCTGAGTTATGGAATTTATTGACTCAAATAGTTAATACAGTTTTCGGTAGATGATCCCTACTTTGCATTAGTTGGGAGCCTAGTGAGAGGAAGGTGTTATCCCGATTGTAACGACAATATCTTATTGAGCCATTTCATTATAACCATACCGTTTTCATCGTACGCAATACACTAAGAAAAGCGTTTCTTTCGGAGTCATTTAAAACCCTGTATTCCCTTCGGATGCGGAAACCTGTCGGTGGCATCGGAAACACACCACGCTTGTTTCTTGAATACGTCTTCCCTGTTTGTTTCATCATCTAATTGAAATTATGTAGGTACATTTAAATTAATATTTGAAAATTAAAATAGTTTATCTTTGCAAACATACAAGAATATATAATGGGAAGATGTATGCAGCAGAGACATTTAACGAGCGAAATTGCAGTTAACCTCCAGATGTCCTGTGCTTAAGGCAAATGGCCAATTGGAAAAAATATGCATAAGAACAACATCACTACAACTTATTAAGGCACCATGAAATCAAGCAAATTGGTAAAATATAGAAATATGTAGTAGTTCCTAAATAGGGTATTGATACAAATCATAACGTATACAAGTTTATACTAAAAAGAGTGTAACTCAAGCGTTGTTGCAAGTAAAGTAAATAATGATTGTACTTTAAACAAATAAAGGCATTCAAACTATTATGAGCGACTATGCCTACAGATGCAAGAAGGTCATTCACGAAGTCCTTGTCTTTCTTAGTGATGTTGTAGTCCTCCCAGTGCACCATGTCCGCTCTCCATACGAACTGCTGGAGACAATACATGTACACGTCTTCTGGCGTTCCGAGTCCGGGAACTTTCTTTGGATCGTTGGAGTTAACTAAAGGTGTGAGTCTATTTATACAGTTGACGATCTCTGACGGCATGATATTTTCGAGCGGAGCAGCATTTGTTATCGCCAAAACACACGTCACCACCACGACAATCTGAAAATATGTCATTAAATATAAATTACATTTACAGAGGCTTTAACTATGCATCTAAAATCTGTGGATAAGTTTAAGCTTTAAGTATTAACTCATGAAAGAAACCCTAGAGTAAATACAAACAACTAATATTAAAGTCTAAAGGCGTTTAAATCGTTTGTTTCCACTTACATAACCAACACCGATGGATGTCCTAAAACTTGTTTTGGTATTTCAAGGTGAGCATTTTACATTTTGCTAAATGCACAATAACTAATAAAGTTTGCAAGAATGGTTGCTACATTTGACCATATTCGGTAATTTAGCTTCAGATATATACACTAATTAAAAAAATAATTCAGATATGTGAATTTCATTACACATTCTTATTAAATCGGGAATCGTAAACAATGAAAAACCAAATAAAGTAAAGACTACTTACCATGCTTGTCTTTTTTTTCTCTTCAAAATATGGTTTCATCATCAATATATATATACCACCTTTGCTTAAGATTTTAATTAAATGTATTTGTCTTTCTTTAAAAAAACTAAGCAAACATCCCAAGCAGAAAAAAAAAGAATGTTTAAGGTGGTGCACAATTCATAGTACTGGACATTCAAACACCTATTCTGTGTTTACAAATCAATATAAATACAAATAGTTAAAAAATATCTAAGAACAGTAATCTAGAGACGTCTAAACGGTACACGTTTATAAAATTGCACTCGTAAGGAATGATGTCGTTTTACATCTAACGTAAGAACATTATCTCTCGGAAAAAGGTTTTTTATAAGTGTTACAAGGTCATCTTTATAACGAGTTTATGGTGTTTATGTAATATTAATAAGTCATATGTACCGACTTGCGATACCGTATTGTTGATATTTGCAACATTAGAAACAAAGTTCGATGAATAATTATGTGACCGAAATTTACATTACTATCTTCAGGTTGTTTTATTGAATGATTATATAGTAACTTATATCAGTCAAGTTTTCGTTGATGTTGATGTATTTATGTTTATCACTCTAGCCTAAATTGTTTCGAATAAGTGACATAACGAATTTGTTTCTACTTTATATTTAACTATTATTTGTATTTGCTATTCAAATTTATACTTATAACAGTCTCGTCTTAAGTATAAACTAAAACTATCCTTCGCTTTGCTAATTGTTATTAAATCATTAAATCAAACTTACTTGCAACAATGCCATGTCCGTAGTGGAGATAATTTTAAGTGCTATCTAGACGACAAAAAAGTGTGGTCTACGGTTGGAAAAAAGGACTGGATTATATATACATACAGACAAAAACGATTTCTTGCATATATGCGTTAATAAAAAGTTTAGTCTGCACACATTGCAGATGTTTCATATATTTACGGTATATTATGTATGCCCGAATAGTTCCTATATCCGGGTCTTAAGTGTATTGACGCGATGTAACGAGATAAGCCGTCCTTATTAGGGGAATATATCACATGAAATTATCAAATTGCAAAGGTGGCCGCTAGTCTTTTATCTAAGACAAATGGCCTTTTCCCTATATGTTACAATACAATACATTCGCAGCTCGTGGGTATAAATAGCTTTGTTAAAATATAGTTATGCTACGGAAATGAAGTAAATTACAGGTGAATAACATAATGTAATCCGTTGCCGCTTTTACAACATTATTTTAATCATATTGTGTAACTAATGGGCATCTTTTTTCAGACTGAAAATCGTCCTTTGGAGAATATATAATGCACATTTTCAATTACGCGTAATGATGAAAGCGTAAATATATGCCGACATGATGATGTGGACTTTTTACTTTATCAATTACTCTGATACGGAAAACAGCTGCGCTAAATGTATCGAAATAGTGTTTGCATTTTTGTAGACATACAAAATAATAAAACAACAGAAAACACATTTACAGAAGAACACATATAAATTCCAAATGCCATTGTATGTCATCATGCCATCATCCAACTATTTTTGTTTGATTGCGTGGTTAGACAATTACGCAATCCTTGCTAAAAACGGAGCAAAATATGTGTTACTTACCCTACCATAAAACTGTAGCTGCATTATAAGCTGCGAGATGGGTATGAATAATCCATGCATGTGATAGATCGGTGTACAGAACGTCTCTTTATCTGGATTTTGTAACGGTAACAGCATGGGTTGCCTAAGTCATACGCTAAATAACCGTAGGTACATAATTGAGCGAAAACGCCATATACATTGAGAATAACAAGTTACCGCACTACCGTTGTAATATATCAGACGATGCTTAAAATAAAATAAAGCTGATGTTTTTCTACTCGTGTTTATATTCAAGCCGTGTCTGATATATTACTTAACGCTAGGGCGGTAATCTTACTTTCTGTTTGTCACACATCCATGCCCCATTTTTTAAGAAATAATAACATGTTATAGCTGCGACGTTGCAATTTCAGATTGGGAAATATATTGTATGGCGCCTGACGTGTTAATCAAGACGTAATGTAAAACACATATTTCACCAGGTTTACATAAAAATGTATTATCTTTTTATCAATTGTGTTTTGTTGAATCGGATTCGTTTTTACTGAAAATGATTACTTATTAGTATAAGTTGATTTGCAGTAAAATTATGTTCCTATATACATTGGCTGATTCAAACTTCTACAAAGCTTATATAACTTTGTTACCTTATAATTATAAGGGAATCGAACGTATAGTAGCTCATTGTGTAAACTTTAGCTTTATATAGATAGTACATGCTTATTTTAGATCGACCTAAACTGTAGCTAATGTGCAGTATATACGTTGAATAGTTTGCTTTTGACAGACTAATAACAAAGGTAAAAAACAAACATATTTGGTACTTTATGAAATAATGAAAATAAAATTCCACTAACACTTTCTAACGAAAATTTCAAAAGAAAACTTACTTATAAAAAGTGGCGAAGAAATGAATTTAAGGATATTAAAATTGAACGAATCAACATATTCATTACCGAACAAAAACAAAACACACTTCCAAGATACAAATTACTGCAGGTTTCTTGCCAAAGAAGAAGAGGCTTAATACATACATAAAATGGAGGTTGATCAGTTAGGTGTGGCAATATTCATTTAGTTTCTTACACAACTCGTCGGTTATGACCAAGTTCATTAAGAGGACTTATGAGCAGCCTCGCCTTCCGTCGTCACCGCTACCTTAACAACATAATGTCTGCCTCAGGAATATAGTTTCAACCCACAAGAGAAATCTTCAATGCGAAAACAAAAATCTTTGAAACTCTGTCTCAAAAAGGCCAGTAATTTAAATACATGTCCTATGTAATTTTAAGAGTTATTAATTTTTGAGTTAAAATGAAACAACATTCATTCGTCAACAAATTAATTTGACAACACAGTACTGTCATGTAAACGTTCTAAAGCAAACATTGTTTAATTCCCTTTAAGATTCAATGCACAATCAATGTTATTTCATTCAAAATTAAAACTGCAGAAATAAATCTCGACAAAACCGGTTAACCATGTATTGTTAAGCGTTAAATCATATCAGCCTAACTATAATTTGAATACAATAAGCCCTCGAAATAAACATTTGTCAAGACAAACAACATGTTTGTTTGGTCTATTAGTTTCAGCTATATAAGATATTTCTTAGGGCAATACACATGTCTGCATTGAGGAACTAAGAAACTGTTGGCAGGCAGTATTCTTCCCTCGCCATGGGACATTTTCAATTGAACGGTATGTACTCAAGGCCATGGTAATTGCCCGTAGGAAGCAGAGCATATCACATATTAGATATTGACCATAATTGATGTGGGAACCTTAAGTGAATCGACCTTTCTGAATACAAAATACAAAGTTGCTAAATTAAAGCTTCCTCTTTGGTTAAAGGGAAACAACCGACAAGCATAATTCTAGGTGAGGTATTTTATTATAATTTTCAACATTATAATATGAAGAGAGACTGGAAGGATAATGTGTTTGTGTGTTTGGCATCAAATCGTTTAATCAATCAAAGCGCTGAAGCTAAAAAGTTGTTTGCTGTTGTATAAACAGAGGGCATTGTAGTACCACACATTGCTCTAAATTCATCTGCGGTCTTCAAAACCCGAAAGTGATCGCAGTGCGTTGCAGTAGTACATATAGATTGTAAAAAACGCACTTTAGTTGGGCCTAGTACATCCTCATCTCGAAAGTTCACTCATCATCACAAAAGGCGAAGTCATCCCCTTCATCGTCGTTATCATAATTAAACATCATCGCCATCATTATCATATATATCACCAAATTAACCATCCTCATATTTTCACGGTAATCATCCTTACCGTCATGATAAACATCAGCATAATCAGAAGTATTTTTCTCATCACCATTTTATCAATAATGCAATTATCGGTCGATACCTGTACGTATTGATATGGACATTAGACATATCAGTAAGAGTCATGTCTGGGTACTGCATTATACAATTTGAAAGCATGTTAGTAATGCACTCACTGTTATGAGGTATTTATAGTTTATTACATGGTGATATTTGTGATACAATGATAATAATATGATGCCGGTTTAGGTTGTTATGACAATACAATCATGATTACGATGGAGATAATGGTGTTGATGGTATTTTAGGGCTGTTGCTGTTGATGATTATAAAAGAATATGATGGTGGGGGTACTCTTTGTTGTTGAGTTGCTCTTGTTTATGATGATGGTGATGTTCTGCGGTTGAAAACGGTGTTAATGAGGAAGATTAGGACAAGGATAAAACAGGAAGATGATGAAAATGATTACGCCCAAACTTTATTTTTTTGTTCACTTACAAAAACATAGAACAGAATGCACGGTGTTCAAAACAAACCTCTGGTTGACAGGAAAGTGCTTCAAAGAGTTAGAGTTGAACACCAAGTATAGGTTGACAACAAAGTGTAGTGCAACAAGACGCATTTCAGTAATTGTGTGTTTGTTGTTTTCAATATTAACACCACTCATAAGAAAAGAACGCTAAACTGTTGGTGCAGCGTTGATTAAAAAAATACCTTTCCATCAATTATATGATCATTTTAACTGGTTTCTGCTTTTATCTATGCATGCGCTGCATGCGTAACAGCAACAAAGAACTAGAACTTTTCAAAGTTTGCTACTCTAGTGTAGAACTACAGAGGGGCACAAATCACATTATACCATGCTTTTACATTTTGTTCATTATCTGGATTTATTTATTTAGTGATGTTTAAAGTAATGGGCATACAAAGAGGATGCAGTTGCTCGAATCGTATTTCTATTGACATTCATTGTTAAAACATGGGATTTTCTCACAAAAAGGAAACTGTATCGACTCAACTGTTTGTTCTTTGAGCGTTCTTGGAATGCTCATACTTATTGCAAAATACTTAATTTACATTGTATGTGTAAGTGTGCGGGTTAGTGTTAGAGTATACATTACATATATAGTGAGAACAGAATATTGAATAATTTTAACTGTATTTTGCAAAATGTTTTAACGATTATATTGATTTTTTTAATGATGCTATACAAATATTTTTCTTCCGCTTGTGCAGCTAAAGTTTTAATTTGTTTTGCTGATACGCAACCTTTTCAGGATGGGGCATGATGTATTCAAAGCAAATCTGGTATTCTGCTCATGTTTTTATCACATGCTATACCTTATTTTCAATGTAATACAGACATTACGTATTTTTATATTACACATGTTTAATACAACATTTGTAAGCGTTTTCATTGGCTACATAATCAATAACTTACCAATCGCATGGCTTTCTTTTGGTGAAATGACGTCGTCAACATGAAATGACGTCACGATAGTAAACAACTTTTAGATCTGTCAGCATTTGGTTGGTCAATTAAGATGTATTTTATTTAGTTTAAAAGCATGTGATAGAAAAAGATCTGACACTCGTTGTCATATCATACCATATTTTATTAAACCCGTAAAGGAAATTCTCTTACTAACATAATGCCTGAACTCGTTTAATAAAATATGGTATGATATGACAACTCATGTCAGATCCTATATGTATTATATTAGCATAACATATATAAGTGACTTAACAATTACGTTTATATAGACGCAAACGAAACTTCTACTATAAAAGAACACTCATAAGACCCTGCATCCAAACAAATAATACACGTAGTATATATACGTGTGTAACAGAAACGTATACAAACCATACTTTGCCCTTATAAGGAACACTAGTTAAAGAAATGTGTATTTTACCCTTTATCGAGTCGTTTAAAACTATAACATAATCACCCATTTTCTGTTTTAGTCACTATACTAAATTGGAAAGTTTATACAACGCAACTCATATGTGAATTAACTACAACAGTACTTATATTATTTTAATTTGAAGAAGATGGTATTTTTGGTTAGTCCAATCAAGACTTAATACACGTGTATCCCAATCAGAAAGACTAATATGCGACTCAAGGAATGCGTTTGATTATTGGAATTAAAATCCATGTACCGTCTTTGCACAAATACATCAGTTTAATTCCATCGACACAATTCTTAAGGCCCATATCTCGTTTATTTCAAAACGGGAATTATATAACCAATGAGGTCCGCTGGTATAAACTGCAACTCAATATTCAATCTAACTTTCTTGAATTTTAATTTTAGAATACCAGACAGTGCTTTGAAGTTTGCCAGATTGGTTTTTATCGAAATCGCCTCTACTGTTTGTTAATTACATGTATATAATCAACTCTGATGTAAGAGTTCTGTCGATTAATGCAATGTGTCAAGTTATTTATTTATGAGACAGGCGGATATGCAACTCATTATATGTCTAAATTTACATTGTTGGAAATAAAACTTAATTTTTAAACAAGCGCCGCAATAAACACATCATATCAAAGTCTGCCATTTAAAACGGGACAAGATATGTAGTTCTTGTACGTTGAATATTTAACTTTTAAATTGAAAATTTTAATTGAGGTTTGATCTGTTTTAAGGAAAATATATACTATTTAAAGTGAGTTGTTTTATCAATGTCAGTTCAATGTGTTCCTGTAAAGTTAAATTAAACAGGTTAGACAAAAAAATATTAGCTGATTAAGTAAAAAACATGTATGATGATACAATTAGTGTAATAGTTTGGTCAAAGCATTCCGCGAGTTAAGCTGTTTTTCGGTTTCAGTATCAGAAAAGTTAAATGTGCCTTAAATATAGAGTGTCAGCTAGAAACACGCTTCCGCAGTTCAAATAATCTACATTGTGATCAAGGTAACGATATGCCACTGTATTAAGACCGTATAGTAGGCCGTATAGTAGACCGTATAGAAGACCGTATTGTAGATGCCTTTGTATGCCCATCCCAACGTTATGTTAGCACCCGTTAGGACTTTGTTGTGATCATAATTACATGCTGGTACAACTATTTGATCACACACTAGAACGACCCTTCAGAAATGATATAATTTAATTACCATCAAGTTGTGGCAACCAGTGTATTATTTTCGATTTAAAAAAAAAAGGCACGGTTCATTAACGTCGCAGTCAGTTGCACGAACCTTCTTTTCTTATGAATCTAGCAAAGAAATCGACCTATTTGTTACCCAACTTTGTATTATATAAAGGCCATTATTTTAACTATTTAACTTTTTACAGTTTGCTTTCTTTGGTTTGACAATCAATGACTGGTTATGTAACAATAATAATTAAGTGGAATACTAAGAAACTTAAATAATTAAAGTTCAGAGTTTCGCTCTACACATACAACACATGATATGGTTTTTATTTTTTACTCATTAAGTTCATTCAACTTAGCGCAGTATTACACAAGCTATGACTTGTATAAAATGTGTGTTATACACATTTTATAATTAAATATATTTTACGTAATATAACAGTTTCCTTGCCTTGTAAATTTAATCGGCATTTCGGAAGTGTCTACCTGGTTTTACACTCTTAGAGGCAAGTATTTTTTGAAACTTAATTACTCTCATAAATACTTAGCACTTAAATAAAGAAAGCATTGATATGAGATAATAACATGATGGAATATTTGTACCATTATATTGAAAAAACGCCAGCCTGTGACTATTGAAATTATTGAATGATAGCAGATTTTTATGATATGTTTTTATGTGTGTGTGTAAAAACAATATCATCCCAAAGAATATATACTGCACGATTAAAAAAGGTAACTGAGTTAGTGTCACATGATGGCAAATAAAAACGATGCCCACTGTCCGTCATTTTTGCAGACTTACCCTATCAATGTGTTTTAATAATGGTTTCAAAAGCTATTAAATTAAGTTTATTTACACGTGGATTAGGAGCAAGTGAATCAAGAGTTTTTTAAGTTTCATACAAATACCTTACCTTAAGATTGTTTTTGTAATAAAAATTATTTATGGCGTTTTGAAATATTAATATGTTAATAAATACATTTTGTGATACGGAAATTTGTGAACCAGACACCTAATTAATACTTATATTTAAATTAATACGAAGCATTATACATTCATCTGACTTGGGTATCACTAATTTAGCGTTTGTTATTTTATAGAAAGGGAGATGTATATTAGCTGAGTGATTTCAATTGCTGACGGTAGTATGTGTGTTTTTCTATGAATGGTCATTGTATTTAATAAAAGTTTTATCTGGAAATTAGATTAAGCATTCGACGAAACTGCATATATTATGCTTAATTATGAAAGAAGAAATACAATAGCATGGTATCGTTGCAATGATTTTATATGTGTTCAATCGGGACTTAGATGGGCGTGTCTTTGTTTCTGACATAACTAAACACTAGTATGTTCATTTGAATAATTTGAAATGTAAACATGTCTTGTAAACTTGGCCAAGCATTAAATCCTGACCTCATACGCTGTAGTTAATCTTTCCATGTGTTTTAAGTATACAATTTGGCTCGTCTGCATGACACAAATTGCAACGTTTTAACAATGCATGTGGTATACTTCTACTATGGTTAGATTGAGGAACGTCTTTTAGCATAGTATAATGGTGTTTAGCGAACCATCGTACAGCTTTACGCCGGATTCTTTGGTATAGCAACATAAACACGGGTAAAGGGAATTGCATCAACGGCTTTATATGCACTTTTCATACATTGGATACGTTCTGTTATATATGTTCAAAAAAGGAATACAAGTGGGAATTTATTACAATATCGCCGTCGATGTTAACAATCGGTGTTTGTTATGATTACACAATACAGTGAAATATGTTTTATGAGGTGTATAAAGTGCCATTTGCAATTTAATATTTATTCTAATTATTCTGAGTTATACATAAACGCGTTGCTTATAAGTACGTTTCGAAACTGAAATAAATGCCCGTTCATAAAACGTCGTCCTTATGTTCAGGTAATATAAGCATACACAGCTAGCTCAGTATGGAAAAGTCCGTCAAGCTGGATTTAGAAAGTTCATCTTTGCCTTGACAACAGCTCTTAGACCGTGTGCACTTTAAATACTTAACATCTACCTTTGATTATACATTTTTTCAGTTGCCAACTTTAGTACTGGTAAGGCGTTTAGATCGACTTTATATATANTATATTGTATAACATATTGCACTTTAATAGTAAAGCCACAGCTTTAATTTACTGCCATATCGCCTTCCATTTGCTGTTGCAATAGAAATTACATGCAGTGAAGTGTACCCATTTCTTTACCTTCATCAGCAATTCAAAACTCAATCGCTCCGAATATATTATTGTAAAACATGATTGTTTTCGTTGAAAATACTGCTTTTTCTTCGATATTAATAGAAATTATTATTGATTTCTTTACATTTTATTTGCTAAAAGAAATCGATAGTGTAATCTTAGTCTGATTGGCTACCCTTTTTTTCGGTTTGGTTTTCTCAGAGAACTAACTTCTGGCACGCGGGCCGCTTCTAAACATGCGGGCCATCTGAGCCCTTTGCGTCCTGGGTTCATCAGGAGGTGCGTCGAATATTTGACCGATGTCGAGCATTTCGACCTGAGCTCTTGCATCAGCTGCACTTTCGGATGTTGTCGTAGCAGCAGGGTCGAACGCTTCTATTCCTTGCACTAGCGATCCCTCTCTCGCACTAAGATTACGTTCCCTGGACACGCAACATCCGGTAACGCTGTCGCAATATAAATAGGTAGAATTACAATTCGGACACCTGGGAGTATCTTCGTATCTATACCAGTTTGTCGTCCAGTAGTTGCGATAACCATCAATATTTCGGTATCCTGGTAATCCGACCATTGCATTGTTTGGGGCATGTGGACCAGTGACTGGTGGATAATCTGTCTCGGGATTAACTCTACAGGCAGATGATGCTTGGCGGATGCGGAACCTTTCCCAAATGTAGTCTACAAATGCGTGGTGGAGGAAAAATATAGGGTCCCAGGAGGATGTTCTTAGACCTTCCATATGTCCACCTACCCAATTATGAGGACCACCGTGGTATCCTTCAAAGTCAGTTAACGGATTTGGACGGGTGATTTCGCGAGTCCGACAACGCCTCAAGACTGCTTGGATTTGCTCTTTAGTAAAGAGAGTACTAACGCCGCCGATATTCCTAGTCAGCGGAACATTAAGAGAGGTTCTCCAGCCGGCAAATGGTCCCGTTGTGACCTCTCCGTATCCGTTTCCAAAGAACGCTGTTGAGAACAAGATTGTGTTTACCGGATTGGCCATATTATAGTCGAACGTTGAGTCCCAGTATGGGAGGGAAACTGTGTTGTCGATTCTGCGCATGGCTTCCTCTATCCTGCAAAAAAAGAAGCAACACTTATAAACACTACGTAAGTCAAAGGAACGTTAAGGATGACAATTACATTTCATTTCAGGAATTTCCTATCGTAAATTAAATATTCTAGTTCCATACAAAGCTAGATAGACTCTGTGCCAACCGAGAAAGTTGGGACCACCATGGGCAGATTCCGTAACACCCCGATGAAGATCTGCAAACGTGTTATACTGTCCATTCTGAAAATAGAAGTAAAATATAATTGTTTTTTTCATCAAAATAGGTATTAATGTCAAAGTCTGGTTGACAGATCTGTGCGTTACTACTTAAAAATACTTTGGCGTTGAACCTCAATGTTGGATTCAGACCAAGTGTCGTGCAACAAGACACACTCCATTTGTGTGTGTGTGTTGCAACACTCATACCAAACAAACGCTTAAATCTTGAGAGGTTTGTTTGCGCAATTAATATTATTTGAAATCTGATAAAGGTTGGTCCAATAAATTGTTTAAGTCAATAAGTTATTATATACTTGTGTTAAATCAATAAATTTCAGTTTAATGCTTATAATTTTAGTACACTTAGTACATGTTTATACTATTAACAAAATCTTTCATACGTGAAGTCAATTTAATAAATTTAATCGCTTCAATGAAAATTCAAATTGCACTACATTGAAGCATAATTAAATTTAGTTCATCTCAATAGCGTTTCTGAAATCGAGTACACCGATTATAGAATGTGGATATGTTTGGAACTCAATTGTTATAATGTGTAACTATAAACACTTATGTTTTGTTCCACATGAATACTGAACAGGTATATTATGTTTCCGAAATTTATTTGTTTACCCGATAAATGTGAACTAAATGTACAAATTTAATTGCCAACGTTACATATGTAAAAAAAAGATTTTCATCAATCTAATCTAAGGACAGTGTTAACTATCAACTTTTTATATAGTCAAGCATGTGAAAGTAAAATTATAAAATGTTTACTGTTTTTTGTATATGATATTCTTAAATTTAAACTATTGCAAAGTGTGCGAGTCATCATGATGTATCTTTTGTTTCTGTAATACAATGTGCATCTGAAGGTTTCGTTTGTTTACATAAGAAGGCTTTAATTATCGCCGTTAACAATATCAATACATTTTACTACGACAGAAACACTATTTATTTGGTGTAGAATGTACTTTTAAAATGTGAGTGATTCTTATTTCTCTGTGATTAATCTGTTCCTTAATAACATATCATGTCCGTAAGAAGAGTTAGCTGATTTTAAGCGTCACGCGCTTTTAACAGCTAGAGGATGTAACCTCTGTGAGTAGTTTATTATTACCTGACCTATTTAGAGCTCTGATTGTTAATGAATACATGTGCTGCTTATAAAGCGCATTCACGATCCGTGAACAGTTGCGATACTTAAAAAGGTCACATACATGCATAACAATCAACTTGCATCCATAGATAAGCGATATTATTATACAAAAAATGTGTAAAGAAGGAAATACGTTCTCGTCATTGAATTAATCCGTTAATGAATTGGATATCCCTGCATAGTATACTTCTTTCTCTTCTGCTATTTTTATTCAAACGTTGATTATGCAAGAATGACAAAGATCACTTTCTTTTTCATTGTGAAATAGTTCAAAACTTGTGATGTTTTTTTTTAATTTCTTCATCAAAAGGATACACGCATTTGCAGAATTATATGTCGCAAAACGGCATTCCTTCTTTGTAACAATAATTAAACATTAAACTACTCTGCGACGACTATTTCTTTATTTTTCTGTTTAATACACACATACATTGTATGCGGTCTAGATTAATGAATATAACTTCCATCACTTTACAGTACATTATTCATAGTATTAACTGCATAATTATGAGACATTTATTTTTATATATATTTATATATTTATACGCAATAATTAAAGGAATAATAAGTCAATCATGACTTACATACAATCATACAATCATGACCATTTCATGCCAGCTTGAGCTTTCAGATAGGAGATTTCACCGCACCGACTAAGAAGGCGCATGTTTTGTATAAAATGCATATTTTTTATGTAATACATTCGTGTTAGATTACCCTTGATTACCCCTGATTTGCATTCTTTGGGAACTAAGTGGACAGCAGGTTAAGTCGCGATTGAAACGAGAGTTGTTAGCTTATCGGGACACGTCCATGGTTATAACCATACCGTTTTCATCGTTTGCAATACTGTATGAAAAGCGTTTCTCTGTGCGTCGGATATCCGTCTGTATTCCCGTCGAATGCGGAAACCTGTCGGTGGAGTAGTGGACTGACGCTTGCTTCTAGAGTGTATCTCCCCTGTTGGTTGCATCATCTAATTGGAATATTTGGGAAATTTAAAATCAATATTTACATGCCCGACTAGCTTGGATGTATATGCATAATGTACAAATTCTATATAATCAACACCAAATGTGTATAACAAGACAAATATGAGATTTAGATTCCTGCATACTATTATTAGTTAGTCCACCGGTCTCGCCCTTTACATGTGTTGTCGGTTTTACAAATATAAACATTTTGTTTATAAAAAGTATGCAGTAGGTCCTAAATAGGGAATTCACATAAATCGTAACGCATACAAGTGTATCCTAAAAAGAGTTTAGTTGAAGCGTTTACCATGTTAAGTTAAAAATTGAATTACTCTAACATGTAAATGCAGTCGGAATATGTTTAGTGACTATGCCTACAGAATCAAGAAGGCCGTTGACGAAGTCCTTGTCTTTTTTAGTTATGTTGTAGTCATCCCAGTTCACCATGTCCGCTCTCCACACGAACTGCTGGAGACAATACAGGTACACGTCTTCTGGCGTTCCGAGTCCGGGAACTTTCTTCGAATCAGTGGTATTAAGTACAGGTGTGAGTCTATTTATACAGTTGACGATTTCTGACGGCATGCCATTTTCTACCGGAGCAGAATTTGTTATCGCCAATACGCAAGTCACCACCACGATAATCTGAAAACATATCACTTAATATTAATAGTTTATAATAATTACGATTAATTGTTCACATTAAATGTCCGTGTGTACTGGTAACACTAATAGTATATGTTTTAGATCAGCTGTTACTTTGCAACTCCAATCTATATATTTGTTTAAGCGTTAAGAGTATTGACTTATGACAGAAACTCTTGATAAAAAACATATATAATAGCCTAAATGCCTTTATAGCTGTTTGTTTGCAGCTAACGATAGCAATACCACTATGATATATTTTACGGTGAGTTTTCTATCATTTTGCTTCATTTACGAGAAAGTTTTCGTTTGCAATAATGTGTGCTACATTTGAGCATATTTGCTAACCTAGCTTCGAACATATATACTTTCGAAAAGATGTTTTTAGAAATGTGTATGTCATAACACATTCTTATTAAATCGGGAATCGTTAATAAATAAACGACTTAACATCAAGTCTAGACTACATACGCTGCTACGCACCCGTTTTAAAACATTTTGTTTTGTTTAAACATATGGTGTCATCATGAATATATCTGTTGTGTTATTGAATAATTCAATTAAATGTAGGCCCTATTTGCCTTTCTATAAAACACTAAGCATAAGTCTTAGCTGAAAACAACTTCTAAGAGCGGTGCACAATTAATAGTACTAGACATTAGAATACCTGTTCTGTGTTTGAAAATCCACATACATGATCAAATGATCTAAAAGATCATTGATTTCACCAAATTAATCTAGATACGTATATACGGTACAAGTTCTAAATTTGCATTTGTAAAAAATGTCGTTTTGTAAGTAACGTAAGACGTATTTACTCTTGTAAAGGTTTGTTTAAACATGTGTAACAAATCGGTCTTTAATAGGAGTTGGTTGTGTGTTTTTAATATGTATAAGTTATATGTACAGAATTTGTGATACGATACTGTGCTATTATTATTTTCATCTTTAGAAACAACTTCCGATGAATTATTTGACCAACAATTTACATTACTATTAATTAAAAAGGTTGTTTTATTAAATGATTATATGGTTTCGAATATGAGTCAAGTTTTCATTGATGTTGTTGTATTTATGTTTATCACTTTAGCTTATATTTTGTCGAATCAGTGACGTAACTAATTTGTTTCTAATCTAGATTGTATTCTTATTGTATGTGTTGTTCAAATGTGCATAAATAACAGTTTCGTCTTAATGTATAAATTAAAACTATCCCGCACTTCGCTAATTGTTGATAAATCATTTATCAGACTTACTTGCAACAATGCCATGACCGTAGTGGAGAGAATGTAATAATGTTTTCTAGACGACACAAACGTCTGCTTTATGGTGTGACAAAGGACTGGGTTATATATATGTAGAGGCCAATCGATCTCATCTCTATGTGCAATTAGTAAATGTTAAGTCGTTACAAATTGCAGATGTCTCATAATGTTGTTTACGGAATGTTATTTATGTCCCAAGAGTTTACATTTTTTCGGGTCTCAAGTGTATTGACGCGCTGTAATGAGATAAGCGTTCCTTGTTAAGAGAATGCATTACATAAACTTTCCTCAGTGCAATGATGGCCGCTTCTTAAAGACAAATGTTCGTTTGCTTATATTTCACACGACAAAACATGCGCTACTCGTGTGTATATTTAGCTATGGTAAACTATAGCCCTTTACGGTAATATAGTAAACACAGGTGAATAACATAACGTTCAGACTGAAAATCGTCCAATGGAGAATAGAGAATGCATATTTAGACTGAATCCAATGCTGAAAGCGTATACGTATACCGCCAGAATGTCATGGAATGTTTGCTTTATCCATGACTCTGATACAGAACATTGCGGTATTAAATGGCTCGAAATAGTAGTTGCATATTGTAGACAACATTACTATTTAACAACACATCAAAACGAGAACAAATGTCATGGTTAGTCATCATTTCATCATGCTAATGTTTTTGTTTAATTGCAAGATTAGATAATTATGAAATCCTGGCTAACGACGGCGCTAAATATGCGTTACTTAATTCACCATAAAACTGCAGCTGCAATAAAAGCTTAGAGATATGTTTGAAGAATCCATGCATGTAATATGTCCTTGTAAAATAACTACTATATATATCAAGATTTGGAAAAGACGACAGCATGCGTTGCCTTATGTATCATGTGCGGGAACAAAAACTGTCACATGACCACAAATGTGAACGACCACGGCTATTTTTCGGACAAAACGTCAATCGAAGGTATGTTTTCTGACATTGTCTCCGTTTTAGCAGAACACATGTTACAATGCCTTGGTGCACCGTACGCAGTGCGAAATCTACTTTTCATTGATGTATTGCTCATATTTTAGGTATAATACTTTTTGAGAACATTCAAAGACAAATATCGAACTCGACGATGTAGACGACCACACAACTTGTTTCTGTGTGCGTTTCTCTTTTAAAAGACCAAATTGTCAATGTTAAACTGTACGAAACAGACCAACAGAACAGTTTCGAAATCTAAATAGTTTAAAAATGGTATTAACATTGTCTTAAGTATAATTAGTAGGGGAAAAATAAATGTGCGAACGACCATACTTGAAAACCATTTGCGAACGACCACACTTTGAATAGAAATTTATGCGAACGACCACACTTAATTATTAAACACTCGTACGAATGCACGCACGCACGCGCGCGCGCGTCCACACACACACATGCACACGCGCACGCACAAACACATACATACACATACAGATACATACATACACATGCAGATTACATACATACACATGCAGATACATGCATAAATATGCAGATACATACATACACATGCAGATACATACATACACATGCAGATACATACA
>VMBQ01000903.1:34477-53857 GCA_007657795.1 Dreissena rostriformis | reverse complement strand
ATTTATATATGCAATTTTTCAACTTGTTTAATTATCAGACAGGCGGATATGCAACTCATTAGATGTCTAAATTTAAATTGTTGAAACAACAGCCGAATTTCTAAACAAGCGTCGCAATGTACCAAATATTTCAACGTATGCCACTTATATCAATCGAACAAGATCTCTAATTCGTGTTCGTTTAATGCTTTTTTTACTGTAGTCAGTGTAAATTGTGTTTCATATGTTATTTGTTTTCAGGACTATGAATATCATTAACAGTGACTTGTTCTATCAAACTGAATGTCAGTTCCATGTGTTTTCCTGAAAAGCAAAATCAACATTGTAAGAAAAAAAGGTTAGTTCATTTTAGCAAAAACATGTATGATGATCAATAGTAATGTTACATTTGATGACACCTTTGGTCAAAGCATTCATGGAGTTTAGCTGTTTTTCAACAATAATATAAGAAATGTTATTTTTTTTTATAAAAGAATAAAACATGCTTCCTTAGTTATAATATTTCTACATTGTGATCAAGGTACCTGCATGGCAGTCTTTTAGAACATTATAGGTCATATTTTTATGCCAATCCAAACGTTCTGTTAACTCTCGGTTAGCATTTTTTTGAGTTCAGACTTTTGTTCTGGTACCATTGCTTGATCACACGCAAGAACGATTATAAAAACATGAGGTAATAAATTACAATGAAGTTGTGGACAAACACTGTATTATTTTTTAATCTAATTAAAAAGAAAATACACGGTTGATTTACGTCGCAGTGAGTTGCACGAATCTGGTTTTCTTTTCATTTTTGCAAATCGACCTATTGGTTATACAACTTTGAATTGTGTAAAGTCCATTATTTGAACTATTTTACTTAATACAGTTTGCTAATTTTTGGTTAACAATCGAATACTGGTTATGTATCAATAATAATAAAGCGGAACACCAAAAAAAGGGTTAAAGTTTAAAGTTTTGCTCTAGACATCAAACACATTAAAAGGTTTTCAGTTTTTTACTCATGAAGTTCATTCAACTTAGCGCAGTATTACACTTACTATGACTTTTATAAAATGTTTGTTTAAAACATTGTAGAATTACATACATTTGAAGTCAAATACAATGTGCATTACCGTGTTTATGTAATCGGCATAATGGAGGAGAATAAAACATTTAATTAAGCTTAAAGTATGTTATGAAACTTAATTAATCTTATAACTTTAGAACACGTAAAAATGAAAGAATTGATATGAGATAAAAATATGATGGACTGTTTGTAACGTTATATTGAGCAGACGCCAGCCTATGACAATATCAAATATGGAATGACGGCATATTTGTATTATATGTTTGTATGCGTGTGTGTCAAAACAATATCATTACACAACATATATACTGCACTCGATTTCAAATTGTTAACTGTGTAAGCGCCACTTGGTGCCACAATAGATACGATGTCCAGTATCTGTAATGTGTGCGGACTTACACAATCAATATGTTTTAATTACGTTGTTCAAAGGGATATTAAATCAATCTTTATTCACACGCGGATTAGAAGGAAGCGAATCACGAATGTATAAGTCTCATACAAATACTTTACCTTAGGGTCAGTTTTAATGTGAAATTACATAATTAAACGGCGCATCATTCCATACATGATGGCCCACATCTGCCATATTATATTAAGACGATGCAATTGTGGTAAGCTGGGATGCTTGCATAGCCCAAAATTTGATTCAATGTGACGTGATAATGTAACGTAAACGTCATTATCGATATATACAATTATTGATTTAACACATAAATAAACAACTCTGCACTTCACACGTGTGCTGTCAACTATATTTGCATCTAACGTCCAACAATTATATAAGAATTTGATAGAGACCGTGTACATTATTTACGTATGTGTCCCGTTAATGGGTATGTGTTCAGATTGCTTAGATAATTTGATTGTTAGTGAATTACACAAAAGAGAAGTAAATATTGCAACCATTTCAAATGATATAGAAATTTGTATCTCTAATGTACGTAGAGTCTATGATACAATACAATACTTTCTTCACGCGGTATGAAATAAGTTATCATACCTGCGAGGGGGTATGTAAGGGTTATTCCGTCGGTCGTTTGTTCGATCTTTGTCGGCACGAAATGTTCCTAATATTTTAATTGATTACTTTCCAGATTCCCAATCGTTTTAATAAATTTAAAATATGTCCTCACCATGAAGTGTAGTCAAAGTAACTTGTTTCTGCCGAAGGTACTCTTGAATTTCTGAATAATTTGCCATATAACAGATATGACCAAACGATGCGAGATTATTATATTTGTGATAAAGATCTGGAATTTGATTGATTGTGAAATGACAAATAGTTTAACCATTAGTTTTAAAATAAATGTCATGGTATGTTTAATATAGCTCACGCGAAGCGTTAGCTTACAACAATCGCTACCACAGATGGTGTTACTATGCAGAGTTGTGGCTTAAATCAATGATATTTCAGAACATCAAACTCATTTTGATCGTATCCAAATCGGGTCATTAATATCCGATTGATGAGTGAACATAGTTTTAGTGATACTGCAACTGACCCACGTGAAGTGTTCGATTTTTCATAGACAATATAAAGAAGTGAAACTCCAGCTGCTGGAGCAGTATTGAAATCGTATTACAAACAATTAGTTGGTCCTTTATTTATGGCAAGTGACCGATTGTAGAAAAAAAATTGAGAATATAGCGTCACGGAGTTAATATCTCAGATAATAATCGCGCAAATACAGGAAGAAGCAGCAATAATGGGTGTAAAAATTCCATATAACATTGATTGGTTGTTTATGTGACTGCTAAAAAAATTAATAATAATTAAATCAAACAAGAAACGCCTATCAGAGAGAAAATATAAATAAAATGGAACGTTATAAACCCAATGACCTATGCATGTAGATCACAACTGGGAAAGTCGGTCGTATGACGTCACAAAAATCCATAATGACATAATGACGTGAACACAATCCAGGGGCAGTACTGTAAATAAAAATATTAATGGGGCTGTGCTACTCATAAAACAAGTTTAGGTGATTTAATATTAAGAATCAAATGAATAAAAATGGTAATTCCATTAAAGCGACATTATTGGAATCAAACAGTATATAGGTGTTATGACATTTGACGACAGAAATGATTTGATGTACGATGTGAATCTAAATGTAGTTTTCTGAAACGAAAATGCATAAAATCCTGTGTAAACTATAACGAATCGCGGGCAATAGTCTTTAAAATAATATGAGAAACATGTAGTCAACTTCGGCATCAATAAATATAGATCTTGTATTTCACAACAATATAACAGAAGTAAAATATATTATAAAATAATATATTTGATGCAACATAAGATGGAATACTTATTTTATAAGTTTAAGTCAAGCGAATGGCAAAGTCAGAAACGTTCCTTATTTGAATCTCTCATACATTCTTTTTATTAAAGAAGCTAATCACACTTTAACAGAATGAAACTTTTCAAAACGCAATGTTATCAATCGCAAGAATACAAGAAACAAGCGAAATAACACTCCTGACAAATGTTAAATTGACGCCTTATTGAGTGACACACGTAAAAAAAAACGCGTCTAAAAGCTTTTCGTAAATACAGCGTGTCTTATGAACGCAGAGTTCAATATTCGCCGTAAAATATTAGTGCCTGAGTGGTGCAGTGGTGGTGACTAAGCTTTTTATTCCAGATAATCGGGTTCAAAGCGAAGGCGATGTGTCTGTCCAACTGTTTATTGTTATTATAATTATTTAAGAATATTATTGTGACATGTTTAAAATACAAAACTTTGTAAATAAGACCCTCAAAGAACAACATTCTGTAGATTAATCAACATTATCAAATCAGCACACTTGGGTATCACTTACTTAGTGTTTCAACTATTTTATAGAAAGGACACGTTATTATTTGTGTGATTTTCAATATATGGCGTGGGTATGTTTATTTTTCAATTACTGGAAATTTTATTTCACAGAACACTACTCTGGTGAGTAGTAAAAGCGTTCGATGAAACTGAACGCATAATGCTCTCTGCGTCACCTTGTGCGCATTTATACGTATTCATTATCAGTTGTTGCAGTAACTCTCATTAACTGGCATGTTTTACTTCTTCATTACCTCTCGATCGAATTCGCCAGAAATATGTTCTTGCATGTATATACAGATGACACACTGTGTTGATCACATGATCTTTATATCCGTTTGCAAATTAGCAAATCAAGTCTCAGTTGAACATTGCAGTCCCAAATCTTTTGAATAAATGGACATATGCATGGCCTATCTTATATACTTAGTTTGTATACTTCATCATACGATGACAAATAATATTACTTAATTGAATATTCATATAACTTCAATATACAGTAGTGAAACTCAAGAAGGTCCAGCAGTATTGCATTTCTATCATACACACCTTTGTGGTCCTTTATTTTTTGCAAGGAACCAATTGCCAAAACGGTACAGTATGGCACAAAACGAAAAAACATATTCAAAACGACATAAAACCTCTGACATCAACAGTTTATCGCATAAATGGTAGGTGCATATAGTAAACCAATATATAAAAAATACATATTACAATGTCACATTCAACAAAACGAACTATTCTTTTTGCATGCTAATTATTGTAACTTATTAATCTTCTTTATCATTGACTACATATATTCGAAGTCATGACTCATTATTCAAGAACACCTTAAGACTTACGAAAAGTATAGGTGTTTTATTTTATGTCATTGATGATTAAATACAAATAGTCTTACGAAGCATCGTTAAACACTGATTCCGGAAATTATTGCTGGGCCGACAATTGTTTAAAAACCATTGTAGACCCACATTTATGTATACCATGGTGGCATATTTCAGCACACGGGAAAATTTAATATTTAATGTGTAACCTGTATTTGCGGTGTTTTAGTGCTATTCCATATGGTAGCTTTTTGCAGTTTAGTATACTTAAAAGAGAACCTTTAGCTGCTTCAGCAGGAGAGAAACTTTATTTAACATTGCGGCACTTTATTTATGACAAGGTACCAATTTACATTCAAGTCAGAACAAAAGACACACGAATATAAAAACAACTGGTATCACTGCCTTGGAACGCCAGATGCAAAGCATTGGGGTTTTAAAGCCATGGCATCTACTTTGATAAAATATGAAAATTGATACAATTTTTGTTTTTAATCAATATTTGTCCTGTCCAAATGTGTTTTGATTAAGTAGCTATCATTACAGTGGTTACGAAATTGTATGTTCTGAAATAGTGCATTAATATACAATACGTATCGATATTATCTGAATATGAGCTAAAGTTATTGGAGTAACCTAAGGTTTTGAAGTAAAATGTATAACCTCATTTACAATGTACCACTTCATAATTTCATTGCACATGTATGTATACAATATTGTTGAATCAAATCTTCATTAACTACTTGATATATTTCATTAACAGTTCACAGCTGCATATGTGATATACGAACCCTTATATAACGTTGTATGAGCCTAATGTACATGATATAAAAATAAATGTGTCGAGGTAAAAATAGCTTTCTGTCATGAACTTCGTATCTGTCCAATAATATCATAAGATATAAGCTATTTCCGGTAAACGTATTACCGTAATTCTCATTTATTTCAATGCTATACTAAATTATTTGGATTAATTCCCCTAGATCACATTAAGCTTTTTTTTCGCAAAATGTTTCAGAACAAAGACGATGTCTAAACTTAGATAGTACTTTGATGATATAAAAATTATATTCATTCTTTGTACAGAAATTGCATGTTGCTTTTGTCTTTTCACTCTGGTAAATGAAATAATGCCAAACACGACAGGGAGCCACTGTGAATGGTTTTAACTTAAGAATCTATATTGAAAATTTACCTAGAACATATAGCGAGTTAAAAGTGAACGCTTTCCAGCCTTAATAAATTGATACTTATTTAACAAACAATTAATTAGTTAACATTTGAGTAAGTAAATTCGAATTTAATAAGCACGGACTTAATATATTAATATAATTATCAATAAAACTGGCCAATTGAAGGTAACGTAAGTCGGGTTGTCTCTATTGTGTTATTTGAGAGACGCTGAACTATGAATAACTTGTCCATTATTTTAGAAAATAGATGTATGAACAACCGTGTAAACTTCATGATAAAATCAATACAAACACTACACGTCTCACGACAACATCCGGTAAGGCAATTATCATCTCGCTAATTGATGACTGCTGTTTTCCAGCCAATGAATGATACACGAAAGTCGTTTGCACTGAACACAAACTGCGACTTTGCAGTTATACATTTTTGGAAATTTCTTTGCGTTAAAATCGAATATTCGAAGAAGAAATTGTGATTCGAATATCAGATATTTGAATATTTGTTCCCAGCCCTACTGTGACTATTTGAAATGTAAATAGGAAATGAGATCGTAGCTTGAAATTAACAGCTGTAAAAGTTAAATTGATCTATGAATGTTTTGACGAAGTTTTTAATTCCGTAAGGGACATAAAATAATATCAAATGCAATACTGAATGCTATTTTCACAACTATCAACAATTAAACAATTTATTCGTATTATAAATACGATAAAGAAAATATGTTTATGAATGATGTGAGGTATACAATTTGGCTCGTCATAACGATACACATTCGACAATAAATTTGCAACGTTTCAACAATACATGTAGTGAACTCATTCTATGGTTATATTTTGAAACAATTTTGAGCATGTTATTATGTTTTTTTTATTGAACCATCGTAGAGTTTTAAGTAAGATATTTGGGTATAGTAACATATAAACAGATACAAAGAAACGCATCGTAAGCGTAATATACTCTTTTCAACAGTTTGAATTGTGCTGTATGAATACAGTAGAACATATTCCGGTACATATCTTCAATGTTGTCATATTTTAGTCTTCAGAGGCTGTCAGCAGTAGAGATATTTTGTGCTATGGGGATGAAATATTTACGATCGTTCTTTCGTCTAGATTGTTCGACGATTTTCCCGCAGTTTAAGTTAAGTGCACGTGTATGCACTTTAACGTCAGGAGCAAACAGCTTACCAGTGGCTGCTGGTTGGAAAACTTATTGAGTGATCTGTAGCCTTTTTTACCTTTTTTTCGTCAGTTATTTAAAAAAAACATTTTCGTTGTTTATTTTGCTATTAAAGGTGTGGCTTTTCATTGTAAATACAGCACATGATTACGTCAATACCTATATAAGTTTTATGTAATCAATGAACAACGATAGTATAATCTGATCCATATTTTTGCATTATTTTCGCCTATAACAAGCATATAAATGTATTTATGGACATGTCAAGGTATATTCGAAGAACTACGGTATGTCCCTCTTCTAAGGACTATTGTTTTGCCGCCATGCGGGCAAGCTGAGCACTCTGCGTCCTTGGGTCAGCGGGAGGTGATCTAAAAACTGGACCGTCGTCGAGGTCTTCTTCCAGTTTTCTTGCTTCGAGCTCTTCTCTCAGTTTGCTTGCCCTTGCTTCAGCTTCATTTACGGGTGATCAAAACCCGTTATAATTCGACCATGATCCCCATACTCTATCAAGTTCACGTTCAATGGAGACGCACACACCGGCCTTGCATGTTATATAGGGGGTGTCGCCACAAGACGGACAACTGAGAGCAGGTTCGTATCTATACAAGGAAGTCGTCCAGAAGTTGCGATAACCATGAATATTTCTGTACCCTCCTGGTAATCCGTCCATTCGTCTGTTTGCGGCATGTTGACCAGAAACCGATGGATAATCTGAGGCGGAGTTAACATTACAGTCAGATACTTGGTGTTGTCGAAACCTTTCCAAAATGTTGTCAACAAATGCGCGATGGAGAAAAAATACGGGGTCGTGGGCGGCTGTTTGAAGACGACTCATTTGTCCACCAACCCAACGGTGTACGCCAACGTGGGCTAATTCAAAATCGTATGACGTATAAGGCGTTGAAATTTGGCGAGTCCGACAACGCGTCATGATCAAAATTATAAATTCTTTAGTAAACAGAGTACCATTGCCTTCGATATTCCTTCTCAATGTAGCAACAGGGGCTGCCCAGTTGGCGAATGGTCCCGTGGTGACCAATCCTTTTCCGTTCCCCAAGAACTCATTTGAGAACAAAATTGTGTTTTCCGGATCGCCCATTTTAAAGTCGAGCGTTGAGTCCCAGTATTGGAGAAAACTGTTATGTCAATTTGTCGCATTGCTTCCTCTATCCTGGAATATAAAAGATACCAAATTTATAAACATTACTTTAGTGACTAAAACGTTAAAGATGACAACTTAGTTTTGTTTCAGGAATTTCTTATCGTAAATTAAATATTCTAGTTCCGTACAAAACCAAATATATTCTGTGCCATCCGAGAAAGTTGGGACCCCCGTGGGCTGACCTTAGCACTGCGCCATCATGAAGATTCGCAAACGTGTCATACTGTCCATTATAAAACAAAACGTTAACACAATTAGAAATACGAATATAATTGTGCATTTATAAAATAAAGGAGGTACTTGATTGCTGTCTTACAATGAGTAATCAATACCTGGTTGAACACGCAATACATCTCGCGTTTCATGACCAATCACGAATAAATTTATGAAGCCGAACTGAAATCACATATGATGTTAACATCAAAACATTAAAAAAAAACATTCATTAGTCGGCGTTAATGACACTTCAATTATGTGATACGTGTACACTTTCCTTAAGCGCAGTACAAAGCATCTCCCAGTATTTTAGGGTCAGTCTGTGACTTTAATATATCGTCGACTGGAAGCTAAAATGGGCTATCGATAACCGCGTGTAATCTGGTTGGATTTTAAGATATACAATAATTTAACAACATTTGTTTGAAAATTTAACAATACAATGAAACTGTGTAATTTCTATAGAAAGAAATCATCGAATACATGTCGGTTTATGCTTATAGTTTAACCGTGATCAAAAAGCACTTAGTGACGCAATAGTATAGAATGCCATTTTCATAGGAACGTAGTACACAAACTTATATGAGCAGATACGTTTGTCATTTATCTACGCATATCTAAATGCATAAAGTATATAAGTAGATATAAGTAACATCGCACGACAAAACTATATTTCATAGTATAGACTGTACAATATTCATATATGAAATAATCTTAATTACATAACGGCTTGACCAGTGTTAAAGGAAAAACAAGTCAGACATGACCAAGTTGTTAATTTAAATAAATTTGTATTATTGTTAATTCTATACACTGAACATCGAATGTATTTTAAATATGCTTTTAGTTTTAAATATGTTATTTTCATACCAGCTTGAGCTTTCAGATAAGAGATTACACCTCAACCGATTAAGAAGGCACACGTCGTGTATATAACATATTAAATACTGTTTCGGTAGATTAACCCTGCTTTGCGTTCCTTGGGAGCCTAGTAGGAGACAGGTTTACTCGCGATTGTAACGAGAGTTTTAAGCTTTTCGGCAAACTTTGATGGTTATTACCATACCTGTTTCATCGTTTGCAAAACTGTATGAAAAGCTTTTCTTCCCGAGTACTTTAAAACCCTGTATTCCTTTAGGATTCGGAAACCTGTCGGTGGAGTCTGAGTCGGAGGGGGTGGAACACCACGCTTGTTTCTTGAGTATGTCTCCCCTTGTTTCATCATCTAAATGAAAACATTTGGGTAAATGTTAAAATAATATTTACATATTCTATCTTTGCAAACATTCAAGTGTATAATATGAAAAAATAAAATGCAGAGACATTTTTAGAGAAACATTGTTCTTAATATCCTGTTTTTCTTTATGTACGGCAAATTTGATAAAATAAATTAGATCAACATTATAACAATTGTTTGAGGCACAATGAAATTAAATTCATAAACGTATCAGCTTAATCCTTTCTTGTTGAACATACTACGGAACATAGCAACATATACTGAAAATTCAAGATCAAAGTAATGCATCTCAGGGAAAATTAGAAACACAGCGTGTAAAATGCTTGACCAGCTTTGATGTATATACATGATACACACATTATATGTAATAAACGCAAATGTGAATTACATGACATATAGGGTATATGGATTCATGCACTTACTTTTTTTTTATTCCTTCGTTTTTGCCCTTAAAATGAGTTGTTAGTTATTCAAACAAATCATTATTTAAAAAAATTAAAATCTTACTTTAAACGTTTATGTTAATTTGTTTGTGGGAATGGCAAATGTGCCACACAACCCATGTTATACGTATATATAAACCAGGCTACCACAGGCACTGTAAATCATACTAACATCTTAGAAATTGTTAAGAAATCGTATTATTGTACCACGTACAATTATAAAATTTCTACACAATCAATTTAAGAGAAAGAATAGTTCGACATGTGATGTTGATTTAACAAATTGGTAAAACATATTTTTTTTTTGTCATGCCTGAGTTTAACACAAGAGTTGTTACAAGTTAAGTAAAGATTGCTTGTACTTTATTAGAAAATAAAGGTAGTCGGACTATTATAAGTGACTTTGCCTACATATGTAAGAAGGCCGTTGACGAAGTCCTTGTCTTTCTTAGTGATGTTGTAGTCCTCCCAGCGCACCATGTCCGCTCTCCACACGAACTGTGTGAGACAATACAGGAACACATCCTCTGAAGTTCCGAGTCCGGGCACTTTCTGTAGATCAGTGGAGTTAAGTAAAGGTGTAAGTCTATTCATACAGTCGTTGAGCTCTGATGGCAAGACATTTTCGAGCGGAGCAGCATTTGTTATCGCGAATGCGCACGTCACCACCACGACAATCTGAAAACATATCAGTTAATATTAATTACGATTATTTGTAGACATTAAATGTCTGGGTGTACTGGTAAAACTAAGATTATGTGTTTTGAAGAAGCCGTAACTTTGCATCTTTAATATGTAGATAAGTTTAAGCTTTATGCATTAATTCACGAAAGTAATTCTAGATAAAAAGATAAACAACTAATATGTAAGGCCAAATGCGTTAAAAAGGTGTTTGTTTCCAAGTACTTGACCAGTAACGCTATAGTTTGAAGATCTTAAACTTGCTTTGTTATTTCAGGGTGAGCGTTTTATCATTTTGCTAAATGCACAAAAACCTATAACTACAATAATTACAATATTCGGTAATTGAGCTTCAACTATATACACTGACTTAAAGGAAAAATTCAGATATGTGCATGTCATTACGCATTCTAATTAAATCGGTAATCGTAAAACAATTAATAACAAAATAAAGTTTACGCGACCTTCCTACTATTCTTTTCATTTTTTTTTAAATATATGGTTTCATCAAAATATCTACTCCCTTTGCAAAAGCATTCAATTAAATGTATGTGCCTTTCTTAAAAAAAACACTAAGCATAAAGTTCTAGCAGAAGAAAAAAGAATTGCTAAAAGTGGTGCACAATTAATAGTACTGGACATTCAAACACCTAGTATGTGTTTGAAAATCCACATAAATAATTGAATAGTCTTTACAAAACATCAGAATAGGAATCTAGAGGCGTCTTAACGGTACACGTTGATGATATTGCATTCGTAAAGAATGCCGTTTTGTAACTAACGTAAGAACAATTTCTATCGAAAATAGAGAATAATAGGTTAGTGTTGATTATAGATCAGGTTTATCATGCGAGGCTTAGAAAACAAAAAGCAAGAGCCTTGGCGAGTGCTTTTTCGTTTTTCGTGCCGAGCATGATAAACCTGATCATAATCAACACTTACCTATTATTCTATTTATCCCACTTTCATTCAGTAAACCTTTTTATTTAAACAAAATAAGTTTAACTTGTTATTTTCGCTTGATTTATGACGTCATTTTGTCTAAAATATGACGTCATTTCGTGCGGTGTATTATAGCAGAAATTTAATCAACGGGGCTATAATCAACCGAAATCGCTGTAAAAGTGGGATAACAAGTTTTTTCAACAAATTTACAAGTTTACCCAACCTTAGAAACAACGTTCGATCAATAATTATGTGTCCAAAATGTACATCAGCTTATTAAAAAGGTAGTTTTCTTAAATGATTATCTAGTTACGTATGTACGTCAAGTTTTCGTTGATGTTGTTGTTTTAATGTTTATCACTCTAGCCTAAATTGTTTCGAATAAGTGACATAACGAATTTGTTTCTACATTATATTTTACTATTATTTCTATTTGCTATTCAAATGTGCACGAATTACAGTTTCGTCTGAATTTATTTATTAAAAATATCCTTCGCTTTGCTTATTGTTATTGCATCATTAAATCAAACTTACTTGCACCAATGCCATGTTCGTAGTGGAGATAATGTAACAGTGTTTTCTAGACGACAAACAAGTGACGTCTACGGTTGGAGAAAAAAGGACTGGATTATATATACATATAGTCAAAATCAATTACTTGCATATATGTGGTAATTAAACGTTTAGTATGTACATATTGCAGATGTCTCATATATTTACGGTATGTTATGTATGCCCGAATCGTTCCTATATCCGGGTCTTAAGTGTATTGACGCGCTGTAACAAGATTAGTCGTCCTTATTAGGGGAATATATCACATGAAATTACCAAATTGCAAAGGTGGCAGCTAGTCTTTTATCAAAGACAAATGGCCTTTTCCCTATATGTTACAATAAAATACATTCGCTGCACGTGGGAATAAAAAGCTTTGTTAAAATATAGTTAAGCTACGGAAATGAAGTAAATTACAGGTGAATAACATAACGTAATCCGCTACTGCTTTTACAACATTACTTTAATCATATTGTGTAACTATGGGTCATCTGTTTTAGACTGAAAATCGTTCTCTTGAAAATAAATAATGCATATGTTCATTGACGCCCATGATGAAAGAGTACACATATGCCGACATGATGATTAGGACTTTTTACTTTATCAATTACTCTGTTACGGAAAACAGCTGCGCTCAATGTATCGAATAAGTGTTTGCATTTTTGTAGACATACTTAATAATTAAACAACAGAAAACACATTTACATAAGAACACATATAAATTCCAAATGCCATTGTATGCCATCATGTCATCATCCTACTATTTTTGTTTGATTGCGTGGTTAGACAATTACGCAATCCTTGCTAAAAACGGAGCAAAATATGTGTTACTTACCCTACCATAAAACTGTAGCTGCATTATAAGCTGCGAGATGGGTCTGAAGAATCCATGCATGTGATATATCGGTGTACAGAACGTCTCTTTATGTGGATTTTGTAACGGCAACAGCATGTGTTGCCTAAGTCATACGCTTAATAACCGTAGGTACATAATTGAGCGAAAACGCCATATACCTTGAGAATAACAAGTTACCGCCTTACCGTTTTGTAATATATCAGGTGATGCTAAACATAAAATAAAGCTGAGGCTTTTCGACTCGTGTTTATATTCTAGCCGTGTCTGATATATTACTAAACGCCAGGGCAGTAATCTTTCTGTCTGTTTTTCACACATCCATGACCCATTGTTAAAGAAATAATAACATGTTATAGCTACGACGTTGCGATTTCAGATTGAGTAAATATCGTGTATGGCGCTTGACGTGTTTATCAAGACGTCATGTAAAATACATAATTATTTGACCAGTTTTATAAAAAATATATATTATGTCTTTTTATAAATGTGTGTGATCAATCGGATGCGTTTTTACCGAAAATGATAACTTAATACAATAAGTTGATTTCGAGTTATATTATGTTTCTATATACATTGACTGATTCAAACTTATACAAACCTGATATAACTTTGTTATCATATAACTATTAGGAAATCAATCGTATAACAACCAATTGTGCAAACTTCAGCTTTATAAAGATAGTAAGTACATGCTTATGTGTATATCGACCTCGACTGTAGGTATTGTGCAATATAAACGTTGATCAGTTTTCTTTTCACAGACTAATAACACAGGTAAAAAACAAGGATATTTGGGATATGAAAATAAAATTCCACTGACACGTTCACACGAACAATTGCAAAACAACACTTACTTATAAAAAGTGGAGAAGCAATGATTTTAAAGATATTTAAATTGAACGAATCAACATATTCATCACAGAACAAGAAAAAAAAACACACTTCCAAGATAACACATATTGCAGGTTTCTTGCCAAAGAAGGAGATTTTTAAGACATCCATAAAATGGAGGTTGATAAGTTAGGTGTGGCAATATTCCTTCAGTCTCTTACAAAACTCGTTGGTTATGACCACGTTAATTGAAAGGACTCATGAGCAGCCTAGCCTTCCGTCCTCACCGCTACCTTCACAACATAATATCTGCCGGGAATAGAGTTTCAACTAACAAGAGGAACCTTTAATGCGAAAATAAGCTTTAAAACTCTGTCTCAAAAAGCCAGTTATTTAAATAAATGTCCTATGTAATTTTAAGATTTATTAATTTTCGAATTAAAATGAAACAACATTAATTCGTCAACAAATTAATAAGACAACACAGTACTGTCATGTAATGGTTCTTTAACAAACATAATTAACTGTCCTTTACGATTCAAATCACAATCAATGTTATTTCGTCCAAAATAAAAACGGCAGAAATAAATCTCGACAAAACTGGTTAACCATTTATTGTTAAGCGTTTAATCATTCCAGCCTCTCTTTAATTTGAGTATTATACGCCCTCAAAATAGTTTAGTCCATCCGTTTCAGCTATATAAATTATTTATCAGAACAATACACATGTCTGGATTGAGGAACTAAGAAACTGTTGGCTGGCAGTATTCTTCCCTCCACATGGGACATTTTTAATTGAACGGTATGTTCTCAAGGCCAAGGTAACGGCCCGTAGGAAGCAGAGCATATCACATATAAGATATTGACCATATGTGGGAACCTTCAGTGAACCGACCGTTCTAAATACAAAATACATAGTTGCTAAATTAAAGCTTCCACTTTGGTTATAGGGAAACACTCGACAAGCATAATTCGAGGTGGATCATCTTATTATAATTAACAACAATTTACTATGAAGGGAAACTGAAAGGAAAATGTGTTTGTGTGTTTGGCATCAAATCATTTAATCAATGAAAGCGCTGAAGGCTATTCAGTTGTTTGCTATTGTATAAACAGAAGGCATTGTAGTACAACACAATGCTCTAATTCCAACTGCGGTCTTCAAAACCCAAAAGTGACCGCAGTGCGTTGCAGTAGTACATATAGATAGTACAAAACGCACTTAAGTTGGGCCTAGTACATCCTCATTTCCTTAGTTCACTCATCATCATAAAAGGCGAAGTCATCCTCTTCATCGTCGTTGTCATAATTCAACATCAGCGTCATTATCAAAATCATCGTCATCATTATCATATATATCACCAAATTAACCATCCTAATATTTTTACCGTAATCATCATCACCGACATAATAAACATCAGCATAATCAGAAGCATTTTCTCATCACCATTTTATCAATAATGCAATTATCGGTCGATACCCATTCGTTTCTATATGGACTTTGGACATATCAGCAAGAGCCATGTCTGGGTAATTAATTACACAAATGGAAAGCATGTTAGTAATGCTCTCATTATTATGAGGTATTTATAGTGTATTATATGTTGATATTTGTGATACGATGATAATAATATGATGCCAGTTAAGGTTGTAATGGCAATACAATCATGATGACATTGGAGATAATGGTGTTGATGGTATTATAGGACTGTTGTTGTTGATGATTATTAAAGAATATGATGGTGGTGGTAATCTTCTTTGGTTGTGTTGCTCTTGTTTATGATGATGATGATGTTCTACGGCTGATGATGGTGATAATGAGGAAGATTAGGAAAAGGATAAAAAAGGAAGATGATGAAAATGATTATGTCCAAATTTCATTTTTGTTCACTAACAAAAACATAGAACACAGTGCACGGTGTGCAAAACCAACCTCTGGTTGACAGAAAATGAGTTAAACAAGTTGAAGTTGAACACCAAGTATAGTTTGACAACAAAGTGTAGTGCAACAGGACACATTTCAGTAATTGTATAGAACACTAAACTGTTGGTGCAGCGTTCATTTAATAAATGACCGCTTCATCAATTAATGTGCTCATTTCAATTGTGTTCTGCTTTTATCTATGCATTTGTAACAGCAACGAAGAAAGCGCCCTTTCCAAAGTCTACTACTCTAGTGTAGATCTACAGAGTGGCATGACTCACATTATACCATGCGTTTAAAATATGTTCATAATTTGGATGTATTTATTTTGTGATGTTTATAGTAATGGTCATACATGACAATGAGGCCTGGAAGAGTATGCATTTGTTTGCATCGTATTTTGACGGACGATATTCATTGTTAAAAAATGTGATTTTCCCACAAAAATGAAACTGCATCGACTAAACTGTTTGTTCTTAGAGCTTTCTTGAATTGCCGATAATAAATGCAGAAATACCTATAATTGATGTCCCTTTTATGTATAAGTTTGCGCGTTATGTGTGAGAATATATATTCTATATACAGTGAGTACAAAATATTTTGTAATTTGTACTATATTTGACAAAGTGTCTGAGCGATTATATTGATTGTGTAATGATGCTAAAATACAATTTGTCTGCCTCTTGTGCAGCTACGGTTCACATTTGTTTTGGTTAGACGCATCCCATTTAGCATGGGACCTGATGTATTGAAAGACAAACTTGTATTCTGTTCAAGATGATATTATATTAGCATCACAGATATATGCAAGATAAGTATTGATGCAAAGCATCAAAGCGCGTCGGGAATTTCAGTGTAAAAGGCACTCATTGAAGTTACATGGAACGATTTTTGTTCTACTGTAAATATTAATATATTGGCCGATTATTTTAAACAAAATAGAAAAAGATACTGGTATAACCATTATCTATGAATTTGTGTTATAACCCCCAAATAATCATTATCTATGATTTTATGTTGTAACCCCCAAATATTTCATAGTTCATTTTATTTACATTGTTTTTTTTTACTGGCATCCGTGTGCAGTTTCCATTTATGGAACAGAACTGCGTAGGTTTTAAAAAATCTGCTTCATCTTGTAAGCGTAATTTCATATTTTTCTCAACTTCAAGGGGAGATGATTCTGCACTTAATCTTACGTTGCTCAGTTACGATAGGGGTTGAGTACTCATTGATATGAAAACACTGTACAAGTTTGAACAAATTTAAATGAAAACTGTAAAGTGCATAAAGAAGCTGCATTTCACAATACTTTCAAATTCAGTAAAAGATCACAATAAATTTATTGCTCCGATATTTGTCATTTGCAAAAGGGTTCGAGTAATACTGATATAAAACACTTAACAAGTTTGGAAAGATTCAGACGAAAGTTGTGAAATCTTTTAAACAAGTGGAAATTCTTTATTTTCTCAAATTTAATACAAAAAAATCTGGACTTATTGTCCCGATGTTTGTCATTTTAAATGAGGTAAACATGCTCATTGATATGAAGACACTGTAAGTTTGGAAAGAACCTGATGAAAAATGTTGACATAATCACATAACCAAGCAGTTTTTCACTTTTATTGTTAAATTCAAAGAGACATAATTCTGGACTTATGGTCCGATATTGCTCATACAGGGTTTGGGTTGGGTCTTCATTGATAAAAAAACCTGTGCAAGTTTGGGAAGAATCGGATGAAAATTTTGGACTTTGAACAAGGATTCAAAAATTTCTCAAATTCTAACGAAGATAACTATGGACGTAATGGTCGGATAATACTAAAGGGTCCATACCACCTGGATAGTAATACGTGTCGCGCTTCGCTCTCTATATGTGGTTCTTAACAATAAAAAAACTCCGATGAGTGCTTGACTCTAGGGAAACGGGTTGCTGGGACACAGCTCCTCCTTGATAAGCGGCTGCTTCCTTTATCGCAACTCATTGTTACAATCAATTATACGTGTCGCGCTTCGCGCTCTATATGTGGTAGGGATAGTACTTAGGGCCTATGATAGACAACCATAAAAATACATGGATAATAGATGTGTTGTTTTTATTTATTTGTTACACATAAACACATAAGCTCTTTTGGCCTACAGCCAGTGGACCTGTAATGAAGATTTGCAATGCCAGGCTCATTTGTTGTTTAGGAAGACCCCATATACTTGTTGCAAATCAGCCAGAAAGCTGCTTCATATAAATTGAATCTATACGTATATGGCCTGTGTTATAAGTTATTTGAAAGTATATTTTACTATAATATATTACTGTACATAGCACTCAAGGAACAAAAACACAATGAAGAGATACAACTCATTCAAAATTAAAAACTGTTTTATTTATCAATCCTGTACTAGTAATGAACAATTATTTTCATTTTGTTGCATACACTAATTTGTACTAGTAATGAACAGTTATTTTTATTTTGTTGCATCGAATCATTTGTTCACCCTGTTATTGAATATGATTTTAATAAATGCACTGAATGGAATGCAGAATTTGTTTGTTACATTTTTAAAATGAAGACTTACATGAGATGATGTCAACATATTTATGTTAAAAAAATACCCAAAAATGATATCATACAATGTAACTAACTTATGTACCAGCCACTACAGGTGTTTTAGAATTGATTGTTTTTACACAAATACACGTTGTACTCCCCTTATATGTTGCCCTGATCACTTTACCAAAGATGGCATTAGGTTTTTAAATGCACTACAAACAAACACTAGCTCATTTGATATCTAACTGAGGGCGATTGGCAACACACCCTGCAAAATCCTGAAGTTTTTTTTTTTAATTTTTCTTTCAACATGTATTCTTGCAGAAGCAATTCTTCTTGTTAATTCTACTTCTTCTTTAGAAAATTGTTCCTTTGTTTTGAAAGGGGGACAATACAATTTAACACCAATATTTCAAAGTCTGATTTTAAATAAATAAAGCCTTTATCTACCATCACAGCATCACCTTTATCCAGCATAGCAAGTAAAGAGCTGTCTCTTGTTATTTTAACATCTGATGCTGAACCACCCCAAAGTTTGGATACAAAAACTACAGCACCAGTCACACTGATTCCAATTAAGACTTTGAATGTGTTGTGTGACTTATAATTTGAATATGTTACAGACTTATTCTCAAGAGACGATGGTGTTTGAATGAAAATTTCAGTACAATCTAGAATGATTCTAGTATCCTTGAAGTTTTTAAAACAAGAAGGAGTTTGTTTCTGCAACATACTGAGTGATGGAAGAAAAACCAATGACTGTAAATATTGATACATAAAACCTATCCAAGAATTGAAAATATTTGACACTGCACTTCAAGAAATTTTAAACCTTTATTGAAGATCTTTTACAAGCAGTCCGAGTCTTAATCGCATCATAACAAGAAGAA
>VMBQ01000903.1:0-29032 GCA_007657795.1 Dreissena rostriformis | reverse complement strand
CTGACTGTAAAAAAAAATTTTTTTTACAGTCAGGCATACAGCAATATAATTTGCCCATTGTTTACTTTTTCAATTGTTACGTTTAACACAACCGGAAGTGAGCATACCTACCCGAATGGGAGGAAACTCTAATTTGACTTAGTTTCGAAAATCCCGAATGCCCTATTGGCTAGAACGGTTATCAATAAAGCAATAAACCGTGTAATCGCTGTCGTCTTGTACAATTAAAAAATACTCGTTAACCAAAACTCTAACAGCAAAAGTCTGCGCTATTGTTAGAAAAAACACAAAATAAATATACTTTGATTATGTTTTGTTTTTATACAAAACCACAAAGTTTCACCGGTTCGCGTATTTGCCCAGTCCCTGTGATCTTTTATAAGTACCCAGTCCCAGTGATCAGTTATTAATTAAAGCAATTACCTTTGCATTATTGGCAATAAGTGTTGTAGTAAATTTAATAGGCACAAATGCAGTACTTATTTACTCTAATCTACACAAAAAATCACCACTATGCAAGATATTCTGACAACAAAAATATATACATTGATCCGTAAAATAACTTCTCCTCCCATAAGCGAAAAAAAAACGTATTACATACTAGTCGCCGCACTTCAGTGCGACGCCAATGACTGACGGTTGAGATTATATAGACGCATACGAAATTTCCCATATAAAAAACACTCATAAGACACTGCATCCAAACAAATAAAACGCGTAGTATATATATGTTTGTAACAGAAACGTATGTATACCATACTTTGCCCTTATAAGGAACACTAGTCAAAGAAAATGTATGTGTGTATTGCACCATTTTATCTCGTCATTCTAAACTATAATAATATCACCCAATTTCTGTTTTAGTCACTATATTAAATAGAATCTTTATACAAAGCAACTCGTTTGTTAATTAAGTACATCAGCACTTATGTTATTTCAATTGGAAGGAGATGGTATTTGTGTTTTGCCCCATCAACACTTAATAATTGTGTATACCACTTAGAAAGACTGATATGCGACTATATGAATGAGTTTGATTACTGGAATTCAAATTAAAATCCATGTACCGTCTTTTCACACATACATCAATATAATTTCGTCGACAACAATCTTAAGGCCAATGTATCGTTGACTTCAAAACGGGAATTCTTTGAGCAATAAGGATCAATGGCTTAGACTGAAACTCAATATTCAATCTCATTTTTTAAAATAATTTTAAAATACCAGACATTGATATGCACTTTGCCAGATTGGTTTTCTCGAAATCGCCTCTTCTGTTTGCTCTTAGGCCGTGTGCACTTTAAAATACTCAACATCTACCTTTGATTATATATTTTTTCAGTTGCCAACTTTAGTACTGGTAAGGCGTTTAGATCGACTTTGCTATCCAAGCAAAAGTATGCATATGTTAATGTTCTGCCGTTGAATTACTGTTATTTCAATAAATAGACGAATATGTTGTTGTAAAGCGCTTTTCTCGGCTATAATTGGGTAAAGCGTGATTACTTTAGATGTCAAAATGATGTTTAGATGTTTATATGAAAAAGTCGTTCCTACTCCCAGGCATATCAAACTTCCACAAAAGAAAAAACAGTTATCAATGTGATAATTGTTTTTTTTTAGAATCGCCAAACATCCATGAACCATATGAGGTATTCTGCTTATTCGCACATCATACACTGTTTACACTATACAACTCATTGTAATCGTGTTTAGAAAGATTATATATATATATATAATATTAGAACATATTGTAATTTAATAGTAAAGCCACAGCTTTAATTTACTGCCATTACCAAAGCGTATCGCCTTCCATTTGCTGTTGCGATAGAAAACACATGCAGTGAAGTGTAAACATTGTTTTACCTTCATCAGCAATTTAAAACTCAATCGCTCCGAATAAATTATTGTTAAACATGATTGTTTTCGTTGACAATACTGCACATGGTTCTTCGATATTAATAGAAATAATTATTGTTTTTTTTACATTTTATTTGCTAAAAGAAATCGATAGTATAATCTTGGTCTGATTGGCTACCCTTTTCTTCCTTTTCTTCGGTTTGGCTTTCTCAGAGAACTAGCTTCTGGCACGCGGGCCGCTGCTGCCCTGCGGGCCATCTGAGCCTTCTGCGTCCTGGGTTCATCAGGAGGTGCGTCGAATATTTGACCGATGTCGAGCTTTTCGACCTGAGCTCTTGCATCAGCTGCATCTTCGGATGTTGTCGTTTCTTCCGGGCCGAACGCTAGTCTTCCTTGCTCTAGCGATCCCTCTCTCGCAGTAAGACTACGTTCCCTGGACACGCAACATCCGGTAACGTTGTTGCAAAATAAATAGGTAGAATTACAATTCGGACACCTGGGAGTATCTTCGTATCTATACCAGTTTGTCGTCCAGTAGTTGCGATAACCATCAATATTTCGGTATCCTGTAAATCCAGCCATTGTATTGTTTGCGGCATGTAGACCAGTGACTGGTGGATAATCTGTCTCGGGATTAACTCTACATGAATATGATACTTGGCGGATGCGGAACCTTTCCCAAATGTAGTCTACAAATGCGTGGTGAAGGAAAAAAATAGGGTCCCAGGAGGATGTGGTAAGACCACTCATATGTCCACCTACCCAAACATGAGGACCACCGTGGAATCCTTCAAAGTCGGTTAACGCAGTTGGACGGGTGATGTCGCGAGTCCGACAACGCCTCAAGACCGCTTGGATTTGCGCTTTAGTAAAAAGAGTACTACCGCCGCCGATATTCCTAGTCAGCGGAGCAGAAAGGGTTCTCCAGCCGGCAAATGGTCCCGTGGTGACATCTCCGTATCCGTTTCCAAAGAACGCCGATGAGAACAAGATTGTGTTTGCCGGATTGGCCATATTATAGTCGAACGTTGAGTCCCAGTATGGGAGGGAAACTGTGTTGTCTATTCCGCGCATGGCTTCCTCTATCCTGCAAAAAAATGCAACATCCATAAACACTACGTTAGTGACAGGAACGTTAAGGATGACAATTAAATTTCATTTCAGGAATTTCATATCGTAAATTCAATATTCTAGTTCCATACAAAGCTAGATAGACTCTGTGCCACCCGAGAAAGTTGGGACCAAAGTGGGCAGAGTTGGTCACACCCTGATGGAGATTTGCAAACGTGTTATACTGTCCATTCTGAAAATAAAAGTAAAATAGAAGTGTTTGTTTTTATAAAAATAGTTATTAATGTCAAAGTCTGGTTGACAGATCTGTGCGTTACTACTTAAAAATACTTTGGCGTTGAACCTCAATGTTGGATTCAGACCAAGAGTCATGCAACAAGACAAACTCCATTTGTGTGTGTGTAGCAACACTCATACCAAACAAACGCTTATATGTTGAGAGGTTTGTTTGCGCAATGAATATTATTGGAATTCTGATAAAGGTTTGTCCAATAAATTGTTTAAGTAAATAAGTTATTATATACTTTTGTTAAAGCAATCAATTTCAGTTTAGTATTTATAATTTTAGTGCACTTAGTACATGTTAATACTATTAAAAAAATCTTCCATTCGTGAAGTCAATTTAATAAATTTAATCGCCTCAATGCAAATTCAAATTGCACTACAGTGAAGTGTAATTAAATTTAGTGCATCTCAATAACGTTGCTGAAATAGAGTACACCGATTATAGAATGTGGCCATATTTTGAAACTCAATTGTTTCAATGTTTAACTATAAACACGAATGTTTTGTTCCACATGAATACTGAACAGGTATATTCTGTTTCCGAATTTTATTAATTTACCCGATAAATGTGAACTATATGTTCGCACTTAATCGCCGACGCTACATATGTTAAACAGATTTTCACTAAATTATATTTTAGGACAGTGTTAATTATCAACATTTTATATAGTAAAGCATGTTAAAGTAAAATTATAATATGTTTACTGTTTTTTTTTGTATATGATATTCTAAAATGTAAACTTTTGCAAAATGTGTGAGACATCATGATGTATCTTTATGTTTCTGTAATACAATATGCGTCTGAAGTTTCCCTTTGTTTTTATTAGAAGACTTTAATTGTCGCCTTGAACAATATCAATACATTTTACTACGACACAAACACTATTTATTTGGTGTAAAATGTACTTGTAAAACGTGAGTGATTCTAATTTCTCTGCGATTAATTTTTTCCTTAATAAAATCTTATATCCGTACGCGAGGTTGGCTGATTTTAAGCGTTACGCGCTTTTTACAGCTTGAGGAGGAAACCTCTGTGAGTAGTTTAATTTCACCTGACCTATTTATAGCCCAGATTGGTAATAAATACATGTGCTACTTACAAAGCGCATTCACGATCCGTGAACTGTTGCGATGCTTAAAAAGGTCACATACATGCATAACAATCAACATGCATCCATAAATTAGCGATGTTATTATACAAAATGTGTAAAGGTGTACTACGTTCTCACCAATGAATTAATCCGTTAATGAATTGAATATCTCTGCATAGTATACTACTTTCTCTTCTGATATTTTAACTCTAACGTTGATTATGCAAGAATGGCAAAGATCACTACCTTTTTCATTGTGAAATAGTTCTAAACTTGTGATGTTCTTTTCAACTTCTTTATCAAAAGGATACACGCGTTTGCTGCATTATATGTCTCAAAACGGCATTCCTTCTTTTTAACTATAATTATACATTATACTACTATGCGACGGCAATTTCTTTAGTTTTCCGTTTAATATACACATATGCAATCTAGATTAATGGATATTACTTCCATCACTTTACAGTACAGAATTCGTAGTATTAACTGCATAATTATAAGACATAGTATTGACCGTATAATAAATGTTCATATACGCAATAATCTGACTTATCTAACTGTTTTACGACCATTAAAGGGACTGTAAAACACGAATGACGAAAAAATAAAAGTTCTAAAATACCGTTTTTTTTTTAAATTTATTAGTTTATATTGATTAAAATATCACGACTTGTATATTACATTATTTGAAAAAAGTTCATATTTTCAGTATATTCGGTAATAACATTTCGCGGTGTGAAATCGAAAGTACATCGCGAAAATAGGTGACATAACGATATACACACTATAAATAACGCAAGTAGATATTTACCGCGTGACGATGATAACCTGTAATCTACTTGCGTTATCTATAGTTCATTGGTAGTTACCTGGTATGCATACACAGTAAAAATAAATAAATATAAACATAAAGTAAAAATAAAAAAACTACTTTTTCGAGTAGTGTTATATACCAGTCGTGATATTTTAATCAATATAAACTAATAATTGTACAAAAAATACGGTATTTTAGAACCTTTTTTTTTCGTCATTCGTGGTTTACAGTCCCTTTAAAGGATCAATAAGTCAATCATGACTCACATACAATATCATGACCATTTCATACCAGCTTGAGCTTTCAGATAGGAGATTACACCTCACCGAATTAGAAGGCGCACGTTTTGTATACAATTAATACTTTGTATGTAATACATTTGTGGTAGATTACCCCTGATTTGCATATTTTGGGAACTTAGTGGGCGGCAGGTTTAGTCGCGATTGAAACGAGAGTTGTTAGCTAATCGGGACACTTTCATGGTGATAACAATACCGTTTTCATCGTTCGTAATACTGTATGAAAAGCGTTTCTTTGTGCATCAGATAACCGTCTGTATTCCCGTCGGGTGCGGAAACCTGTCGGTGGAGTAGTGGACTGACGCTTGCTTCTTGAGTGTATCTCCCCGGTTGGTTGCATCATCTTATTAAAAATATTTGGACAATTTTAAAATAATTTTAAATTTACAAGCCCGACTAGCTTGGATATATATGCATAATGTACAAATTCTATATAATCATCACCGAATGTGTATAACAGGAAGGCAGATATGAGATGTGGATGCCTGCATACTAATAATCGTTATATAACCGTTCTTGCCCTTTATGTGTGTTGTCAGTTTTACAAATACAAACATTTTGTTTATAATTATCTTACTATGATTAGTGGTTTGTATGTTTAACAGGTTTATGGAAATGACAAATTAACCTTAACAAATCCATGTTAAAAACATAAATTAACAAGACTATCATATGTGCTGTAAACCACACTAACCTCTTTGAAATTATCTGAATAGCCCATTTGATTACCAAGTAGATCGCGTATGGATGGTAATGGTCAGTTATGAATTTAAACAAAATCCACTAAAGAGCAAGTAGAGAACAACATGTGAAGTGAATCTCCCAAAGTGGTAAAAAGATGTCAGTCTTCAGTAGGTTCTAAATAGGGAATTGACATACATCGTAACGTATACAAGTTTAAACTAAAAATAGTTAAATTAAAGCGTTGTATCATTTAAATTTGAAATTTAGTTTACTATAAAATTTAAATGCAGTCAGACTATTATTAGCGACTATTCGTACAGAATCAAGAAGGCCGTTGACGAAGTCCTTGTCTTTCTTAGTGATGTTGAAGTCATCCCAGTGCACCATGTCCGCTCTCCACACGAACTGCTGGAGACAATACAGGTACACGTCTTCTGGCGTTCCGAGTCCGGGAACTTTGTTTGAATCAGTGGTGTTAACTACAGGTGTAAGTCTATTTATACAGTTGACGATCTCTGACGGCATGCCATTTTCGAGCGGAGCAGCATTTGTTATCGCCAATACGCACGTCACCACCACGATAATCTGAAAACATATCAGTTAATATTAATAAAAATTAATTGTACACATTAAATGTCCGTGTGTACTGGTAAAACTAATAGTATATGTTTCGGATCAGGTTTAACTATGCAACTACAAAATGTATAGAAGTTTAAGCGTTTTGTATTGACTTTTGAGAGAAACTCTAGATACAAACTAATATGAAAGCCTAAATGCGTTAATGAATGTTTGTTTCCAGCTTACGATACCAACACCACTAGTGTTTTCTGTCCATAAACGTTTTTGTATTTAAGGTTGTGTTTTCTATCTTTTCGCTAAATTAACAAGAAACTATTACGTTAGCAATAATTTGTGCTACATTTGAACATATACGCTAACTTAGCTTGCTTTGAACATATACTCTTTCGTAAAGATATTTTTAGAAATATGTATGCTATAACAAGTTCTCATCAAATCGGGAATCGTTAAACAATTAATGACTACACATAAAGTTTTGACTACCCTACGTACCCTTTTTATAATGTATTTTTTAAACAAATGGTTACATCATGAATATATCTTCTTGTTTTGTTAAATAATTCAATTAAATGTATTTGCCTTTCTATAAAACAATAAGCATAAGACCTAGCTGAAAAAAACATCAAAACGTGGTGCACAATTAATAGAACTGGACATTCAAACACCTGTGCTGTGTTTGAAAATCCACATAAATAATTAAATCATATAAAAGAAAATTGATTTCACAAATTTAATCTAGATACGCATAAACGGCACACGTATTTCAAATTGCATTGGTAAAAATGTCGTTTCGTAACTAACGTAAGAAAATGTTCTATTGTTTAAGTTTTTTGAGCATTAGTAACAAGTACATTTTTAATGGGAGTGTGCGGTGTATGTATACTATTTATAAGTCATATGTACCGAATTTGTGATACGATACTGTGTTATCATTATTTTAATTTCCAGAGACAATTTTCGATGAACTATGTGATCAAAAATGTACACTATTTATTAAAAAGGTTGTTTCATTAAATGATTATCTGGTTTTGAATATCAGACAAGTTTTTATTGATGTTCTTGTATTTATGTTTATCACTCTAGCTTATATTTTGTCGAATCAGTGACATAACGAATGTGTTTCTAAATTATATTGTATTATTATTTGTATATGTTGTTAAAATGTGGATGAATAACAGTTTCGTCTAAATGTATTAAACTAACCCTCACTCTGCTATTTGTTGATAAATAATTAAATCAGACTTACTTGCAACAATGCCATGACCGTAGCGGAGAGAATGTTATAATGTTTGCTAGACGACACACACGTGTGCTTTACGGTTTGGAAAAGGACTGAACTATATATATGTAGAGACAAAATCGATCACTACCCTATTTGCAATTAGTAAATGTTTAGTCGTTATTTGTTATTTGCAGATGTCTCATATTGTTGTTAACGGTATGTTATTTATGTCACAAGACTTAACACTATCGCGGTCTTAAGTGTATTGACACGCAATAACGAGATTAACATTCCTTCGTAAGGAGTAAATTACATGAACCTACCTCAGTGCAATGGAGGCCGCTAGTCTTTTCTTTAAGACAAATAATCGTTTGCTTATATTTTACAAGACAAAACATGCGCTACTCGTGGGTATAAATAGCTATAGTAAAATATATCCCTCTACTGTAATATAGCTAACAAAGTAACCGGTTTCGCTTTCGCTTTATCAGCATTTTTTAATCATATAATGTAACAATGGATCATCTTTCTTTTTCAGTCCCAAAATCGTCCAATGGAGAATACAAAATGCATATTTTGACTGACGCCAATGATGAAAGCGTATACCTATACCGCCAGAATCTCATGGAATGTTTACTTTATCCATGACTCTGATGCAGACCATAGCGGTATTAAATGGCTCGAAATAGTAGTTGCATATTGTAGACAACATTAATATTTAAAGACAGAAAAACACATCAAAACGAGATTGTTTGATTGCATGGTTAGATAATAATGAAATCCTGGCTTACGACGGCGCTAAATATGCGTTACTTAATTCACCATAAAACTACAGCTGCATTATAAGCTGAGAGATAGGTCTGAAGAATCCATGCATGTAATATGTCCTTGTTAAATAATTACTCTATATCAAGATTTGGAAAAGACGATAACATGCGTTGCCTTATGTAAACGCTTATAAGCATTAGGTAAATACATTCTTCTTCTTCCCGTTAAATGCAGGGATCCTCTGAAGAATTGACGCACTGTGACTGTACAAGGTCGTTGTGAGTTAACATAAACAAGTGCAAGATAAAATCTGATAAAAAATGAACGAAAAAGCTATAAGCATTGGGAATAAAAAAAAACGCCCTATCGTTTTGTTATATATCAGGTGATGCTAAAAATGAAATAACGCTGCTGCTATAAGATTGGTGTTTATATTCGAGTCTTGTGAGACAGTAACATAATTTTTATGTTCACACCTCGATGCCCATTAAACTTGATGACGAAGACAAGGGATATAATGATATTGATGATTATATGGTTCTATCGTTGTTGATGATGTTAAAAGAATTTGATGCTGGGGTTGATTGTTTTGGTTTTGTTGCTGTTGCTGATGATGATGCTGATGTTCTGCGGTCGATGATGGTGATGATGAGGAAGATATTAGGATAAGGATAAACAGGCATTTCCCTTATAAAAGAACACTACTAAGACCCTGCATCCAAAACACAAAAACAAAATAAAAGTTTTATTTATATGTTTGTAATATAAACTTATGCAGAACATACTTTATCCCAAGAAGGAACACTAGTTACAGAAATTTACATGAGTATTGCATTCTTTTATCGAGTCATTTGAAACTATAACAAAATCATCCAATTAGCGTTTAAGTCAATATATGAAATCTAAAACCTTCTACAAAGCAAAGCCTATGATTTGTAAATTAAGTAAGCAGCACGTATATTATTTGAATGGAATGGAGATGCTATTTGTAATCTGCCACATCAATACTGTATGTATGTGTATCACACTTAGACAGACTTATATGCGATTCAATGAATGCGTGTGATTATTAGAATTAAAATCCATTAAAACCTTTGCACTCATCAATATTATTTCTTCTACACAATGCTTTAGGTCCATTTATCGTTGATTTCATTTTTTTTATATATTAATTTTAGAGTTTCCAGACAGTGATATGCACTTTGGCATATTGGTTTTCTCGGAATCGCCTCTTCTGTTTGTTGGTGACATATGTTTTCCTGTGAAGCAAAATCAACATTGTAAGAAAAAAAGGTTAGTTCATTTAAGCAAGAACATGTATGATGGTCAATAGTAATGTTACATTTGATGACACCTTCGGTCAAAGCATTCATGGAGTTTAGCTGTTTTTCAACAATAATATCAGAAATGTTTTTTTTTTTTTTTTTATAAAAGAATAAAACATGCTTCCGTAGTTATAATATTTCTACATTGTGATCAAGGTACCTGCATGGAAGTCTTTAAGAACATTATAGTTCATGTTTTTATGCCTATCCAAACGTTCTGTTAACTCTCGGTTATTTTTTTTGAGTTCAGACTTTTGTGCTGGTACCATTGCTTGATCACACGCAAGAACGATTATAAAAACATGAGGTTATAAATTACAATGAAGTTGTGGACAAACACTGTATTATTTTCGAATCAAATTAAAAAGAAAATACACGGTTGATTTACGTCGCAGTGAGTTGCACGAATCTGGTTTTCTTTTCATTTTTGCAAATCGACCTATTGGTTATACAACTTTGAATTGTGTAAAGTCCATTATTTGAACTATTTAACTTAATACAGTTTGCTTATTTTTGGTTTACAATCGAATACTGGTTATGTATCAATAATAATAAAGCGGAACACCCAAAAAAAAAGTTTAAGTTTAAATGTTTGCTCTAGACATAAAACACATTAAAAGGTTTTAAGTTTTTACTCATGAAGTTCATTCAACTTAGCGCACTATTACACTTACTATGATTTTAATAAAATGTTTGTTTTAAACATAATTGTAGAATAACATACATTTGAAGTCAAATACAATGTGCATTACCGTGTTTATGTAATCGGCATAATGGAGGAGAATAAAACGTTTAATTTAGCTTAAAGTATGTTATGAAACTTAATTAATCTCATAACTTCACAACACGTAAAAATGAAAGAATTGATATGGGATAAAAATATGATGGACTGTTTGTTACGTTATATTGAGCAGACGCCAGCCCGTGACAATATCAAATATGGCATGACGGCATATTTGTATTATATGTTTGTATGCGTGTGTGTCAAAACAATATCATTACAAAACATATATACTGCACTCGATTTCAAATTGTTAACTGTGTTAGCGCCACTTGGTGCCACAATAGATACGATGTCCAGTATCTGTAATGTGTGCGCACTTACACTATCAATGTATTTTAATTACGTTGTTCAAAGGGATATTAAATCAATCTTTATTCACACGCGTATTAGAAGGAAGCGAATACCGAATTTATAAGTTTAATACTAATACTTTACCTTACGGTCAGTTTAAAATGTAAGATTATCCAATTAAACGGCGCATCATTCCATACATGATGGCCCACATCTGCCATTTTTCGCTTTCAGTTATACACACATATCCCATTAAGACAATGCAATTGTGGTTAGCTGGGATGCGTACATAGCCCAAATGTGATTCAATGTGACGTGATCATGTAACGTAAATTTCATAACCGATATATCAAATCATTGATTTACCACATAAATAAACAACTCTGCAGTTCACACGTATGCTGTCAACTGTATTAGCATCTAACGTCCAACAATTATATAAGAATTTATTAGAGACCTGGTACAGAAATAAAGTATTTGTCCCGTTAATGGGTATTTGTTTAGATTTCTTATATTATTTGATTGTAAGTAAATTACACAGAAGAGAAGTAAATATTGCAACTGTATCAAATGAAATGGTGATTTGAATCGCTAATGTACGTAGTCTATGATACAATACAATACTTTTTTCACGCGGGATTCATCGGATTACGTTATCATACCTGCCAGGGGGTATGTTAGGTTTATTCTGTCGGTCGGTTGTTCGGTCTCTGTCGGCACAAAATGTTCCTTTTATTTGAATTGATTACTTTCCAAATTCCCAATCGGTTCAATAAACTTCTAATATGTCCTCACCATGAAGTGTAGATGTCAAAGTAACTTTTTCAGCCAAAGTTACTATTGAATACCTGAATAATTTGTCATATAATCGAGATGGCCAAACGATGCGAGATTATTATATTTGTGATAAAGATCTGGATTTTGATTGTGAAATGACAAATAGTTAAACCATTTTTTTTTAAATAAATGTCATTATATTTTTAATATTGCTGACACGAAGCGTTAACTTACAACAATCGCTACCACATATGGCGTTAATACGCAGAGTTTTTAAATGAATGTTATTTCAGAAAATCAAAATCGGGTCATTAATATCAGGTTTATGAGTGTACATAGTTTTTCTTAATTGTTGTGCAAATGATACTACAAATGGCCGTCGTAAGGTGATTAACAAAGATTTATAGAAATAGCGTTTCTAAAACTGAATGAATGAAGTCATGTGTCAACTGTAATTAATGGCGGGAAATGGTCTTAAACGTAATAAAAGAAACATGTGGTCAACTTCATCATCAATAAATATAGAACTTATATTTCACAGCAATACTAAGTAAGTTTAATGTATTTGATTCAACATTGGATAAAATACGTATTTTCTCAGTTAAGGTCAAGTGAATGGCAAGGTCAAAAATATTCCTAATTTACCAAAACTATGCCATAAATACTATGTATTTAGGAAGCTGAGCACAGTTTAACGAAATGAAATCATTTAAACAAACTTATTTATCGATTCTAAAAAAAGAATGTACACATTATTTTGCAACAAGCAATATAAAACTTTTGAATACGATTTTTTTTAATCGATTCTTTAATTGCTAATTGTGAATCAAAATCGTAATCTTTATTATAGCGTGTTTAACGATTTTCGTTGATTATGGGTGTCTTAAAAACTTATGAACACAGCGTTTACAATTCGTTGTGAAGTGGGAGTAGTGCAGCGTAGCAGTGGTATTGAGTTATATCGTTCTCCTAAGGTCCGCCTTTGAAGCGAAGGCAATATTGTTTTTATCTAAACTTGTTTTTTTGTTATAAAAATTATTTATGACTTTTTGAAAAATTAATTTGTTAACATATACGTTAAGTGACATGGTCTGAAAACGGGCATANATATATAATGAATGTATAAAATATTTCAATATAAAAGTAAAGCCAGAGCTTTAATTTACTGCCATTACCTTAGCGTATCGCCTTACATTTGCTGTTGCGATAGAAAACACATGCAGTAAAATGGACCCATTGTTTTACCTTCATCAGCAATTTAAACCTCAATCGCTCCGAATAAATTATTGCAAAACATGATGGTTTTCGTTGAAAATACTGCACATTGGTTCTTCGATATTAATAGAAATAATTATTGATTTCTTTACATTTTATTTGCTAAAAAGAAATCGATAGTTTAATCTAAGTCTGATTGGCTACCCTTATTTCGGTTTGGCTTTCTTCAAAGGTCTAGCTTCTGGCACGTTGGGCCGCTGCTGCCATACGGGCCATCTGAGCCCTCTGCGTCCTGGGTTCAGCAGGAGGTGCGTCGAATTTTCGACCGATGTTGAGCTTTGCGACCACCTCTCTTGCTTCAGCTGCACTTTCGGATGTTGTTGTAGCAGCAGGGTCGAACGCTTCTCTTCCTTCCACTAGCGATCCCTCTCTCGCAGTAAGATTACGTTCCCTGGACACGCAACGTCTTCTAGTGGTGTTGCAATATAAATAGGTAGAATTACAATTCGGACACCTGGGAGTATCTTCGTATCTATACCAGTTTGTCGTCCAGTAGTTGCGATAACCATCAATATTTTGGTATTCTGGGAATCCGACCATGGTATTGTTTGCGGCATGTGGACCAGAGACTGATGGATAATCTGTTTCGGGATTAACCCTACAGGCAGATGATGCTTGGCGGATGCGGAACCTTTCCCAAATGTAGTCTACAAATGCGTGGTGGAGGAAAAATATAGGGTCCCAGGAGGATGTGTCAAGACCACTCATCTGTCCACCTACCCAATTATGAGGACCACCGTGGAATCTTTCAAAGTCGTACGTCCTAGTGGCAGTTGGTTGGGTGATGTCGCGAGTCCGACAACGCGTCAAAACCGCTTGGATCTGCGCTGTAGTAAACAGAGTAGCATCGCCGTTGATATTCCTTGCCAGCCGGACAATAGGGGTAGTCCAGTTAGCAAATGGTCCGGTGATGACATTTCCGTATCCGTTTCCAAGGAACGCCGGTGAGAACAAGATTGTGTTTGCCGGATTGACCATATTAAAATCGAACGTTGAGTCCCAGTATGGGAGGGAAACTGTGTTGTCAATGTTGCGCATCGCTTCCTCTATCCTGAAAAATAAAGATGCAACATGCATAAACACTTCGTTGGTGACAGAAACGTTTAGGATTGCAATTACATTTTTATCATTATTTTTTATCGTAAATTAAATATTCTAGTTCCGTACAAAGCTAGATAGACTCTGTGCCATCCGAGAAAGTTGGGACCAAAGTGGGCAGATTCGGTCACACCCGTATGAAGATTCGCAAACGTGTTATACTGTCCATTCTAAAACACAAAAGTAAAACACATCAGAAGAAATGTGAATATAATCGTATGAGTACAAATAAAGGTAGTCATTGATTGCGTTCATATCAATCATCACCAATCACTTCATTAGTATAAACCTATTTGTTTAACCGCTACCGTCAAACCGTAATTATCTACAAATGTACGTCATTATTGTCACATCGTATCATATTCATATTTTGATCATCATCACCATCATTCTTTACTCGACACAATCAGCAGCAATTGTGTCATCACCGGATTATCAATAGTACAATCATCGTTCAATACTCATTTGCATTGATAGGGAATAATCAGGAATGCTCATAGTTACTGAAATATTGCTTTGAAACCGGATATAAATACTCTCACAATGGTGATGCTTATATCGTGTTGTATAAGATGATGATGGGGTAATGCATGGTAATACCATGATACAGGTAAGATAATTATTATTATGATTATTTAAGCTTGATGACGGAGACGTGGGCGATAATGGCGGTGAAAGTAGTATGGTTTTGTTGTTGTCGTTGCTAATGATGATAACGAACATAATGGTGGACGTGGTGCTTCTGTTGTTATTGATGCTGTTTATGATGATGATGCACGTTTCTGCGGCAGATGAGTCTGATATCGTGAAGGATTGGAATACGGATACAGAGGGAATCTTTTATGGGGACGGATTACGTATTACTGCGATCCACATATTGTATTTTTGTATCAGAGTACGGTATTAATTCCAAAGTCCGCTTGACAGATCAGTGCGTTAAACATACTTTTGAGTTGAACCTCAAGGTTGGAATCAGACCTAAGTGTGGTGAAACAAGACACACTTTTTTTCGGAGTGTGTGTGTAGCAACACTCACATAAAACAAAAGCTAAAATGTTGAGAGGTTTGTTTGCATAAGGACTGATAAAGTAATTCTGATAATAAACGTTGTCCAATAAATTGTATAAGTCAATAAGTAATTATATACTACTGTTATACATATAGTACATGTGTATTCTAATTACAAAATCGTCCAAACGTGAAATCAATTTAATTAATTTAATCGCCTCAATGCCAATTTAAATTGCACTACAGTGAAGTGTAATTTAATTTGGCTCATCGCAAAAGCGTTGCTGAAATCGAGTACACTGATTATAGAATGTGGTAATGTTTTGAAACCCATTTGTTTTAATGTGATACTTTAAAAACAGATGTTTTGTTTCACATGAATACTGAACAGGTATATTCTGTTTCCGAATTTTATAAATTTACCCGATAATTATGAAAGATATGTACAAACTTAATCGCCCACTTTACGTATGTCAAAAAGATTTTCATCAATGAAATTTTAGGACAGTGTTTATTATCAACCTTTTATTTAGGCAACGTTACATTATAACTGTTTTTGTATATAATATTTAACAATTTAAAGTGTTGCAAAGAGTGCTTGTCATCATGATGTATCTTCATGTTTTTGTAAAACAATCTGCATCCGCAGTTTCCCTTTGTTCTGAAGACCGTAGTTATCACCGTGAACAATATCAATACATTTTTCTACGACACAAACCCTATTTATTTGGTGTAGAATGTACTTTTTAAATGGGAGTGATTCTAATGTCTCTATGATTAAACTGTTCCTTAATAAAATCTAATATCCGTATGCAGTGTTGGCTGATTTTAAGCGTTACGCGTTTTTAACAGCTAGAGGATGTTACCTCTGTAAGTAGTTGGATTTTACCAGACATTTTACATCTCAGATTGTTAATGAATTCATGTGCTGCTTACAAAGCGCATCAACGATCCGTGAACAGTTGCGATACTTAAAAAGGTCACATACATGCATTACAATCAACTTGCATCCATAAATAAGCGAGATTATTATACAAATGTGTAAAGTTGTACTAAGTTCAAGTAAATTAATGAATTCGGTAATGAATTGACGATATATGTATACTATACTACTTTCTTATGATATTGTTACTCAAAAGCTGATTATGCAAAAATGGAATAAAAAAATCACTTCCTTTTTCATTGTGAAATAGTTCTGAACTTGTTATGTTCTTTTCAAATTCCTCATCAAAAGGATAGACGCGTTTGCTAAATTATATGTCGCAAAACGGCTGTCCTTCTTTTCGACTATATATATACATTATACTAATATGCGACGACTATTTCTTTATTTTGTTTTGTTTAATACATACATATGCGGTCTAGATAAATGGATATAACTTCCATCGCTTAACAGTACATAATTCATAATATTAACCGCATAATTATAAGACATAGTATTGACCGTATAATATATGTTTATATACGAAATAATCTGACTTATATGACTGCCTTACGACCCTCAAAGGAATAATAAGTCAATCATATCTTACATACAAACATTACCAGTTCATACCAGCTTGAGCTTTCAGATATGAGATTTCACCGCACCGACTTAGAAGGCGCAAGTTTTGTATATAGCGAATATGTTTTATTTAATACATTTTTGGTAGATTACACCTGATTTGCATTCTTTGTGAATTTTTTTGGTTGGCAGGTTTAGTCTCAATTGAAACGAGATTGTTTAGCTTATCGGGACATTTTCTTGGTTATAACCGTACCTGTTTCATCGTGCGCAATACTGTATGAAAAGCGTTTCTTTCTCCGTCGGATAACCGTCTATATTCCCGTCGGATGCGGAAACCTGTCGATGGAGTAGTGGACTGACGCTTGCTTCTTGAGTGTATCTCCCCGGCTGGTTGCATAATCTAATTGGAAATATTTGGGCAAATTTAAAATTAATGTTTCCATGCCCGACTAGTTTGGATATATATGCATTATGTACACATTATATATTATCAACAGTAAATGTGTATAACAAGACAGATTTGATATGTGGATTCCTGCATACTTTTCTTCGTTATTCCAACGTTCTTACCCTTTACATGTGTTGTCAGTTTTACCAATAAAACATTTTGTTTATAAAAGGTATGTTACAGGTCCTAAATAGGGAATCGACATAACTCGTTACGTATACAAGTTTTTCATATAAAGAGTTTAGTTGAAGCGTTGTACCATGTAAAGTTAACATTGATTTTACTTTAACATTTAAATGCAGTCGGAATGGTGTTAATGATTATGCCTACAGAATCAAGAAGGCCGTTGACGAAGTCCTTGTCTTTCTTAGTGATGTTGTAGTCCTCCCAGTGCACCATGTCCGCTCTCCAAACGAACTGCTGGAGACAATACAGGTACACGTCTTCTGGCGTTCCGAGTCCGGGAACTTTCTTTGAATCAGTGGTGTTAACTACAGGTGTTAGCCTATTTATACAGTCGACGATCTCTGACGGCATGCCATTTTCGAGCGGAGCAGCATTTGTTATCGCCAATACACACATCACCACCACGATAATCTGAAAATATATCAGTAAATATTAATTACGATTAATTGTACACATTAAATGTCTTTGTGTACTGGTAAAACTAATAGTTTATGTTTTGGATCAGGTGTAACTATGCAACTACAATATGTATATTAGTTTAAGCGTTAGATATTGACTTTTGAGAGAAACTCTAGATACAAACTAATATGAAAGCCTAAATGCGTCAATGGCTGTTTGTTTCCAGCTAACGATACCAACACCACTATTGTTTGCTGCCCATAAACGTTTTTGTTTTTTTAGGGTGAGTTTTCGCTAAATTAACAAGGAACTAATACGTTGGTAATAATGTGTGCAACATTTGAACATATTCGCAAACTAAGCTTTGAACATATACACTTTCGTAAAGATATGTTTTAGAAATGTGTGTCATAACAAATTCTCATTTAATCGGGAATCGTTAAACAATTAAAGACTTAACATAACGTTAAGACTTCCCTACGTACCCTTTTTAAATGTTTTTTGTTTTATACATATGGTTTCATCATGAATATATCGCCTTGTTTTGTTAAATAATTCAATTAAACGTATTTGCCTTTCTATAAAAAAAAACAGCATAGTCCGGCAGAAAATGACATATACCCGACATTGAGGTGTATAGTAAATGTCAAGTGTTTCCTGTTAGGGGACATGTTACTGATGAAGAAACCAAATGATGCCGGACTGGAATCTTTGAGGGTTTTAAGAAACGAAAGATGACGTCCAAGATGGCCGCCGTTTTCAGCAATTTAACGTATGTGGTGATATAATCATGACTTAATCCATTATTTTGGATCTTTTTAGCCTAAAATAGAATGATGTTATGATGGTTAATGTTTTGGAAGTGAATTAATCGAAATCAAGTTCCAGAGTATACGGAAAATGGCTGCCAAAATGGTCGCTAATGCAAATAATTGCAGTTAAAATTGTATTCCACTACATTGAATCGGAATTTTATGCTATATAAACTGAACTAATTATCGTTCTGAATGGCATTTTGTAAAGACCATTCAATATTATCTACTAAAATCCCTTCAATGTATTATTTTACCCATACATGAAGAGATTACAGACAATGAAACTAAGAAAACATAATTAACATACAAATGCATTGCATAATACACTAGGTGCGAAGTTCAGCACAAATGATTTACACCCGTTTGATTTAGATCGGGTAAGCATGAACTACACACATACATTAATTATAATTCAGACATTCAGACCCAGACACGATCATGACATCTCTACTAAAGGCAAAAGTATTATCATCACAGTATGGTCAGCCCTTCACTCTGTTAACAGATGATCTACAATTATATGGGGTTGCAGTCAATATTATCTGGGCATACCCAGAGAAGTTTGAGGATGTAATACTACTTCTCGGTGGTATGCACTTCCTGGTGAGTTGTGTGGGGTCAGTGGGAACGCTAATGGCATATAGTGGGTTTTTAAGAGCTGCTTGAGTCAAAATTTGCTGGAGTCTCTAAACCCCTTAATGGGAAGAAATATCCACATAATGTACGAATAGTGACAAAAGAATTGTTGAGCGAGGTATTCCTTGAAAATAATTGTCAGACATTTGATGATCTAGAATGTATCTTAAAAACATAGCATCTGCCAGCCGAACCTCTAAATTGTGGATTGATTGTTTGATTTAGGCAGAATTCATGATAATGATAAATGTTCGAGCAGAAAGAGAAGGTGATTGGCCGCTGCACTTGGCATCAGTTAAACTCTTGCTACCAAACTTCTTTGCCGCTGCATACCCGAACAACGCGAGATACGGCATCTATTATCTAATGTCAATGGAGAAAATGCCAGAAAGCTCACAAGACAAGTTCTTTAAGAGTGAGCACGTCATGAGACATGTTCCGGTGGTATGGAATGCCATATGGAGCGACATGTTCATAGAAACAACTTTTATGAGATATGGTCATGGCAGGAAGGGAATTATAGGTTCAACACTTAAACCTGAAACTCTCAAGGTTTGGAGTTTGAGCCTGCATATTTGCATTAGGATGGAAGGAGATAGGAGAAAAAAATAGCAGTGACAATTTAGTGGACACGGATGAACAACACAAAGAAGAAAAGCAGGGAAGGATCAATCCAGATGCCAATGATAAAGCAAGTATTCGGGGAAAGTTGTAAGAATGTATTGATCTGTTAGCTCCAAGCAAGCATCCACCCAGTCTAGTGAACATTGTGACTCGAAAAATATCACCCACGTCTGCTAATGTTGATGAAGCAATAGATATTGGTAAAACCCAAATGATGGAATTTAAAAACTCATGGCCGGACAATTTTTATGGGTTAATATCTAGAAAGGTAGAAACCCAGGTTGTGTCTAGAAAGCGCATTAAGGTTTCAGACACCAAAGTGTATGACAAAAATGTTATTTATTCAATAGTGATTGGCTTGCAACCTAGTTATAGGGAATTGGACATTTACCATAATATAAACCCGGAATTGGCTCCAGTACCTACTGCTATTACTGAAACAGGGGAACTCCGAATAGGAACAAAACATATCGTTGCTAAACAATCAATTAAAAGTAGCAGTGTCTTAGCGCCACATTGAAAGCCCGATCACGTGTTCAGTAATAGATGGATCTGCTGTCCTGTATGTCATTCACTGGCCATAAGACATAAAGAAACATGACTATATTGACAACTTTAAGTCTTATATAAGACAAAAGCTGAATAAATGTGATGTCTTCTTAGGGTTTGACCGATACATGGATTTCAGCATCAAGAGTGTGGCGAGGTCAGGTAGACAATTCAATGTCTCAAGGGTGTACAAACTAACGGGCGACATGTCATGACCTCCACATAATTGTATACTAGGTGCCACTGAGAACAAACAACAGCTGATCTCTCTAATTTGCAAAGCTTTATGCACGGATACAGAATTTCACCTCTTGTGCACTCAAACACACAAGTTGGTCTTTACAGGAGATAATGATACGCCCATAGATGAAATACCTAAAGGTGTGATAATCTATCTAGCTGATTTAAAAACAACCCACGAAGAATCTAACGTTAGTATGATACGGCAAATGGTTGATGCTGTAGAAGCCGAACACACTGGCATTTCTGTGGTAGCCGATGATACAGACGTTTTTGGTTTGTTGTTTCATTACAATGTTGTCCTTTAACTTTCGTTATTGGTAATCATAAAAACGCCAGTGAGAGAAAGAGCAGTTAGAGACATTCGCAAAACTACCCAAAAACATAGAAATATCGCGACCGACTTGCTGTTTGCTCACGCTATCTCTAGATGTGACACTGTGGCTAGATACTTTGGTATCGGTAAGGGTACAGTTATTAAGAAGCTGATCGCAGGCAACTCCATCAGACTGTTAGACGATATGACAGCTTGTATGAAAGAAGTTGTGAAGGAAGCGACCAGATTTATCTCAGCTTGCTATGGAAAGCCTGATACAGAGGAAATGTATATTACAAGATAAACCCTTTGAGCAGCCAGGGTAGGCAAGTCGGATAAGGATATGCCAACGCTACCAAGCTTTCCGCCAACCACGTTAGTATTCTATGAAAATGCTCACATACAGGCGTGTATATGGAAACACGCATTAGATGCAGACCCCACCCAAGATGTGAATCCATGTAGATATATTTGGCAAAAGGACGAGGCGTAGAATCAAATGTTTCTTTAGCTCCACTCAATGTGCTTAAAATGATCAAATGTGGGTGTACAAGCAATATCCCATGTTCAACACTTCGGTGCTCATGATATCAAGCGCGACTACCATGTACTATCTTTTGCGCTTGTCAAAAGGTTCCGGTTGACATAATACAGTGTAACAATAAGCAGACAAAACATGCCCGTTAGATGACTCCAGTACAATCGCTCCAACAGACAATCGCTCCTACGCTAATTTTGACAAGGCGGACGTTCGCTCCTACGTTGTTTTAACAACCCGGACAGTCGCTCCTACATTATTTTGACAACCCGGAAAGTCGCTCCTACGTTATATGGACACCCCGGACAATGGTTCCTACATTCTTCCTATCAGGGACATTCGTTCCTACATTACATTTATTGGAATAAGAGCCAATTTTGCGAATGGAATAAAACATATAAACCGCATGAGAAGTTGAAATGTTGTTCTTTAGTTAACTTGTATTTATGATATTATGCACACGAATGTCCAGAAAGGAAATGAGCACATATTTGCATTTATAAACATAAATACATAACAATATGCAAAAGAAAGCACATAAAAACGAAAAGAAACACTTATGTACATTCATACAAACAGTTAGATTTACACGAGTCAATAAATAGTATTCACACCACATTCTAGTTACCAAGACGAATTCAATTCCCAACACTCCGAAGAAACTCCACCATTGACATGGGACTGATCGCACAAAATCTTAAATGTCTGATGGCTAACAAGTTATGTAAATTAAATTGTCGGCTAGTTATAGGTGTAAGCCTTTGATCGGCGTGTACTCTGTTTTAAGGTTTCACATCTAATTGTAAGAACCAATGGCCGTTGTGTCAAAATAATATAAAAGCGACTGTCCGGGTTGTCAAAATAATGTAGGAACGACTCTCCTGGTTGTCAAAACATCGTAGGAGCGAGCGTCCGCCTTGTCAAAATTAGCGTAGGAGCGATTGTCTGTGGGAGCGATTGTCCGGATACACCGTTAGATAACTTACGTTGTCGATGAGAAAGGAAAGATGGAGAATAATACTTTATTGCGTTATTGAATTGTTGGTATGGAAGTCAAACATTAGAATTGAACTTGTATTAACATTAGAAAATCACTCTATGCTAGACAACAACTCATAACATGAGCGAAACTACTTTGCATACTACTTTATATTATGATGTTTGAAAAATGTGTCCTGGTGAACAGAGATTGAATTATACGTATTTTGGTGTTTTATTGATATATAATGCGCTTTTTGACATTTATGACACCGGTATGTTTTCATAACACAAATCATATCTTTTACAAAGTTGCTGTTTCTGTACACAAAGATATATAACTTATCTCAAATGGTCAGGATAAGGTCGATCTGTTCTTGTTATACTATACTCAGCATATGTATTATTGAAATTCCTTTTATCGAACACTAACTAGACACCTTATTGCTACTAAATTGTATAATGTTTCCATATGTATAATTCGTATGAACGATTTGGATATGATCTTGGTTTTAGAAGCAATTTTTGAGCAGCTATCTTGATTCTGCAGCTATTTTGGACGCCAACTTCATTTTGTAAATATATTCCCCACGTTTGCACATCTATATTCATATTTAAATGTATAACAATATCAACATGCCATTATTATACATAAAACAATGCATATCTATATGTTTAAACAAATTTAACTGAAAATTGCCACCATCTTGGACGCCATCTTGAATTTCTCAAAACCCTAAACGATACCAGCCCGGCATCATTTACATTCTTCATCAGTAACATGTCCCCTAATAAAAAATACTTTAACATTTACTATACACCTCAATGTCGGGTTTAGTGAAAAAAGGCCACTTTTCTGCCGGACTAGCATTAGTCCTAGCTGATAATAACTACGAACTGGACATTCGAACACGTTTGCTGTGTTAGAAAATCAACATAAATAATTAAAACATCTAAAAGAAAATTGATTTTACAACATTAATCTAGATACGTATGAACGGTACACGGTTATCAAATTGCATTGGTTAAGAATGTCGTTTTGTAACTAACGTACAAACATGTTCTCTCGAAAAGGTTTTTTCGAACATTTTTTACAAGTCAATCTTTAATAGGAGTGTGTGGACTGTGTATACTAGTTATAAGTCATATGTACCAAATTTGTTATACGATACTGTGCAATTATTATTTACATCTTAAGAAACAATACAACTTCCGATGATTATTTTGTACCACAAATGTTCATTTCTATTTATTAAAAAGGTTGTTTCATAAAATGATAATATGGTTTCGAATATCAGTCAAGTTTTCATTGATGTTGTTGTATTTATGTTTATCACTATAGCTTTATTTTGTCGTATCAGTGACATAACAAATCTGTTTCTACGTTAGATTGCATTATTATTTGCATGTGTTGTTCTAATGTTCATGAATAACAGTTTCGTCTAAATGTATTAACTGAAAATATTCCTCACTTCGCGAATTGTTGATAAATCATTAAATCATACTTACTTGCAACAATGCCATGACCGTAGTGGAGAGAATGTAATAATGCCTTCTAGGAGACACACACGTGTGATGAACGGTTTGAAAAAGGACTGGATTATATATATGTAGAGACAAAATCGATCGCTTTCCTATGTGCAATAAATAAATGTTTAGTCGTTGCAAATTGCATATGTCGCATAGAAATTTTAGTACGGTATGTTATTTATGTCCTAAGACTTTACAATATCTGGTTATTAACTGTATTTACGCGCTGTAATGAGATAAGCGTTCCGTCTTAAGAGAAAAAAATGCATGAACTTGCCTCAGTGCAATGGTGGCCGCTTATCTTTTCTTTAAGACAAATGTTCGTTTGCTTATATTTTACAAGACAAAACACGCGCTACTCGTGGGTATATATAGTTATGTAAAAAGATAGCCCTCTACGGTTATATAGTAAACAAAGGTGAATAACATAACGCGTTTCGCTTCCGCTTTAACAACATTATTTTAATCATATAATGTAAAAATGGGGCATCTTTTCAGACTGAAAATCGCCCAATGGAGAATATAGAATGCATATTTAGACTGAAGCCAAAGATGAAAGCGTATACGAATACCACCAGCACGACATTAAATATTGACTTCATCAATGACTCTGATACAGAAAATAGCTGCACTTAATGACCCGGAATAGGCTTTGCATTATGTAGACAACATCACTAATTAAAGGCAGAAAAAAACTCAAAACGAGAACAAATATAATATCCAATTTATTCTGGTTAGTCATAATTTCATCATGCTAATGTTTTTATTTGATTGACTGGTTAGATAATTATAAAATCCATGCTTTAAACGGAGCTTTATATGTTACTTTATGCTCCATTAAAAACACCAGCTGCAATTTAAGCTGCAAGATGGGTCTGACGAGTCCATGCATGTAATATAACTGTGTAAACGAACTACTTTATATCAAGATTTAAAAAAACGACAGCAGGCGTTGCCTTTTTAATATGATAAAAACGTACAGCCCTATCGTTTTCATATATCAGGTGATGCTAAAAATAAAATAACGCTGCGGCTTTCCGAGTCGTGTTTATATTCGAGTCGTGTCGGTCAGTAACATGATTTTTCTGTTCGTCACACCTCCATGCCCCATTTTTTTAAGAAACAGTAAAATATAACGGATCCGACGTTGCAATTTAAGCTTGAATAAATATGTTTTATGGCGCTTGACGTGTTTATCATGATGTCATCTAAAATATAATTCATTCAAGCAAAACTGATCATCATTCATATAAGAATAACAAGCACTTGATATAAGCATTTGTAAGGGACAGTCAAATGATGGTTTGGTCTTTCTTATTCAACTATACACATATTTGTCAGAACAATACAAATGTCTGGATTGAAGAGCTTAAGTGTAAGAAACGGTGGGCGTGCAGTATCCTGACCTTGACATAGACAATGTTCTAATTAATCCTTCTGTACTCAAGGTCAAGGCTACGGCCCGCAGGTAGCAGATCCGTTCACAGATAAGTTATTGACCAGATGTGGGAATCTTCAGCGCATCAACTTTCTGGTTAAATGCAATGTTGCTTAATTAAACCTTCCATTGCGGCTAAAGGGAAACAGATTTGTCATTATATACATGGAAAACAATCGACCAGCATAAGAGGTGGATCATCTTATTATTATATACAACAGTCTAATTTGAATGGAGACTTGATGGCTAATTTCGTTATTTGTGACATTAATTTAATTCATCAATAAAAGAGCTAAAGGCTCTACAGTTGTTTGCTGTTGTCTGAGAATAGGATAATTCAGTACCACACTTTGCTGTAAACCAAACTTCGGTCGAAAATCAAGTTTAGGCGTAAAGTGTCGTCCCTGATAAGCCTGTTTGAACTGCACATGCTAATCTGGGACGACAATTTACGCACAGGCATTGATCCCCATTTTCACTCAACTGTTTGTTTTAATAGGGTTCATCGAATGCCCATAATTATTGCAGAATAGCCGATGTCCATTGTATGTGTAAGCTTGCGCGTGCTGTGAAAGATTATAAATTAAATGTACAATGGGTATATACTATTGTATACTTTGTGCATATTTTGGACAGTATGTGAATTTTTATATATATTTGTATGATGCTAAAATAAAATTTCTGCCGCTTGTGCAAGTGAAGTTTCCATTAGTGTTGGGTAGACACAACACATTCAGCATGGGACCTTACGTATTCAAAGAAAAACGTGTATTCTGTTCAAGATAATATCATGTTAGCATTACAGATACACGTGCCTTAACAAGTACGTTCATATAGATGTATCAGACATTACTTTTATAAAAGAACACTCATAAAAACCCTCCATCCAAACAAATAAAAAACGTAGAATGTATATGTTTTTAACTTTACTTTATGCAAAGCATACTGTGTCCCAATACGGAACACACCAGAAATTACACGAGTATTTTACCATTTCATCGACTCATTCTAAACTATAATATAATCACCCGATTATCCTTTTAGTAAAAAAAATAAGTCGGAAACATTTTACAATGCAAAGTCACTGATTTGTAAATTGAGTACAGCATCGCGTATATTATTATTTGAATGGAAAGGAGATGCTATTTTTGTGTTCCCAAGCAAAACTTTATATATGTGTATCCCAATCAGAAATACTAAATACATGCATTAGACTATTGAAATAAAATTCCATTTAAATTCCATTAAAATCTTTGCACACAATCATCAATATTATTTCTTCGACACAAATTCTAACGGTCCATTTATCGTTGATTTCAATAAGGGAATTGCATGAGAAATGAGGTTCGCTGGCTTAGTCTGCAACTCAATATTCAATCGCAATTTGTAAAATTTAATTTTGAAATACTAGACAGTGATTTGCACTTTAACAAATTGGTTTCGTCGAAATCGCCATTTCTGTTTGTTGGCGACAGAAATATAATCAACTCAGTTTTAAGAGTTCTATGAGTTCTGTCTGTATATTTAATTTGTCAACGTGTTTATTTATGAGACAGCCGGATATTCATGTATAATATGTCTTAATTAGCTTAATGGAATAACAGCTACATTTCGTTAAGATCGTCACAATAAAAGAAATCAACGTCTGCCACTTATACAAAAAGGACAAGGTCTGTAGTTCTTGTACGTTAAATCAGCTTTTTTTGTATTTTGAATACAGCTCAGAGATGGGTCTGCCGAATCCATGCATGTAATGCATCTTTTATTATACAATAATTCAATTAAATAGAAAAGCCAGAGCTTTAATTTACCGCCATTACCGAAGCATAGCGCCTTCTAGTCGTTGTTGGCATAGAAAACACATGTATCGAAGTGATGTCATTTCTTAACCTTCATCAGCTATTTAAAAAGCAATCGCTCCGAATATTTTATTGAACAACATGATGGTTTTCGTTGAAAATACTGCACATTGGCCTTTCGATATTAATAGAAATAGTTATTGATTTTTTTACATTGTATTTGATAAATAAAAAGCGATAGTATAATCTTAGTCTGAATGGTTACATTAGTTTTGCCTTTACCAAAATGAACTTAAAGTTAAATGTTCAAGTACGTATGTGCTATGAACTTATGTGACCAACGTATTAACAAAGAACTACGGTATGGCCCTCGTCTTACGACTAGCTTCTGCCACGCGGGCGGCCTCTTTCATGCGGGCCATCTCAGCCTTCTGCGTCCTGGGTTCAGCAGGAGGTGCGTCGAAAACTGGACCGACGTCGAGCTCTTCGTCCAGTGCTCTTGCTTCAGCTACACTTACAGATGATGCCGTGTCAGCAGGGGCGAACGCTAACCTTCCACCCAGTGTGGATCCTTTTTTGCGGAAGAAGTCTACGTTCGATTGACACACACACACCGGCTCTGCATGTTATATATGGAGATCCGCCACAAGACGGACAGCGGAGAGCAGGCTCGTATCTATACCAGGAATTCGTCCAGTAGTTGCGATAACCATGACTATTTATCTATCCTGGTAATCCGTCCATTGGTCTGTTTGCGGCATGTTGACCAGTAGCTGGAGGATAATCTAAGCTGGGATTTACTCTAGGGTTACATACAGATGATTGTCGGACGCGGAACCTTTCCCAAATGTTGTCTACAAATGCGTGATGGAGGAAAAATAAGGGGTCGTGGGCGGCTGTGTTTAAACCACTCATGTGTCCACCGACCCAAACGTGCGGGCCACCGTGTTGTCTTTCAAGGTCGTATGTCGTAGTGGCAGTAGGACGGGTGATTTGGCGAGTCCGACAACGCGTCAGGATCAAATTGATAAACGCTCTAGTAAACAGCCGACTATAACCGCTGATATTCCTTCTCAACCGACCTTCAGAGGTTGTCCAGTTGGTGAATGGTCCCGTGGTGACAAATCCGAAGCCGTTCCCCAAAAACTCCGGTGAGAACAAGATGTGTTTGCCGGATTGACCATTTCAAAGTCGAGCGTTGAGTCACAGTATGAGAGGGAAACCGTGTTGTCAATTCTTCGCATTGCTTCTTCTATCCTGGAATAATAAATGTGCCAAAATCATAGACATTACGTTAGTGCAAAAAACGTTAAAAATGACAATTAATTTTTAATCTAGGATTTTTTTATCGCAAATAAGTATAGTTCCGTACAAAACTAGATATACTCTGTGCCACCCGAGAAAATTGGGACCCCCGTGGGCGGAGGTTGTCACAGCGCCCCGATGAAGATTTGCGAACCTGTCATACTCTCCATTCTGAAACAATTAGTAAAGACACAAGTAGACATGTGAATATAAGTATGCATGTACAAATACAGGAAGTCATTAACTGCTTTCATGAACATTACGATCGATGCTTGTTGAACGATTTTGAAAACGCAATACATCTCGCGTGATAGCATTGGTGTCAAGATGTTTGGTTTTCAGGCTACCGTTAACTATTTATAACATACCATTTTCATCGTACGCAATACACGATGAAAAGCGTTCCTTTCTGAGTCGCTCTCTGTATTCCCTTCGGGTGCGGAAACCTGTCGGTGGCCGCGGAGGGTTTGGAACACCACGTTTGTGTCTTGAA